>OZ022490.1:1632378-2029049 GCA_963989405.1 Trypoxylon attenuatum
AATGTGTTTTCACACTAATAAAAAGGATCCACCATATTTTTTATTGATTCATGTTCTACTTATGTTCAATCCCGCTATTTAATCTAAATTTTCATCAATTTCTTTATCATGTTTGATAACGATATATAGTAGTAATTATTCAACGCGATACACATGTATACATGGTAATTTATAAACAATCGAGCGTGTTACATGTGACAGCAAAATTAGAATATCCGAAATATCTGGAACGATTTCGGTGTGATATATATAAATTGTTGGTATTCGAGACTGATCCTGCTCGTACTTTCCAGGGATATGGAACTTTAATGCATTTTATGTTATCGGTATGTAATTGAACGATATTCTTCAGCAGAAAAAATACTCTACAAATTATTTTATATTTTTAGGGTTAGTATTATTGGATGAAAAGTCCCCAAATAGTTGAAAAGCAATTGATTTTCGCTAATCGTACGCAAGATTCATGATGAAGAACGATAATTAAACCTAAATATGCAGTGTAGAACTCCAGAAATTCTTGATAGAAATGACACCACATTTTCGAAACAAATATTGACACTCTATTCGGAATATAAACTTGGAGATACAATTAGTCATTCTTCTGATTTCATTAATATATTTGAAAAATCAAATTTGTCAGCGCAAAAAATTGTAAAATCGGATACTGTTCTATACGAGTCATTTGGCAATTGTAAATTGCATCTTTCGAAAATACCTGCACAGAATATAATTGGCAGCAAAACGACAACTCTAATACCAAAAAAAAGAAATCCTGAAGAAAACAGAGCATCTGCAATAAAATCGTATACGAACTCAGTAGAGAATAAAAAATCGGAAGGCGATCTCTGTAAAATTCAAAACATACTATCATCTGCTTTCTGCGATGAAAGCACCTCGAGCTACTGTGAAATTTCTTCTGATACACTTGACAATGAAGTATCAAAGACAGCAAATGATTCCGATTATCAAAAATCACTTAAGCGTATGGATTTGAGTGAAAAATTGATTCAATTTGTCGAAGACATGCGATTAGAAAGTAAACGTACATATGCGCAACTAAAATCATCCAACAATCCTAAAAGCGAATTGGTGAAGAAAAATAGTTCTGTTACAACGCAAATGGATATTCTAAAAAATAGAAGTGACAATGTAGAGGCAATTTTAAATTCTATATTACTTTACAAACACTATCGACCGCTTAAAGCTATAAATAATATATCTAATACCGTGATTCAGAGTAATCACGAGCGTAAAAGTTTTCACAGCAAACGTGATAACAAGGTGAGATGAAAATGCTCTAAAATATACATGAGTACAGTAACTGTTAGCGTTATCTTATTCAGTTTATGTCTCTGTTAATTTTACTATTTTCAATTTTATTATTATTTCACAGAGTATATCTTTATGTACTCGAAAACATCCCATTGAGAATATCGTACATCCCAGTTGGAAACCTGCTGGTACCGCAAATATTCATTCTTCAATTAGTTTCAAATCGTTGAATCAAAAGAAACGTTTGCCACACAAGACGCAAGACAAAGAAAAAAATAACTCAGAGATAAAAAATTCAAAGTAATAAAATTCATTTGAATTTTTTGATTTAATTAAAGCGCTCTTTGCATATCGCGCCTGTGTATTACAGATTCCTCGCGAATAAGCAAAAAACGTTGGAAAATCGGTCTATAAATATTAATATAAAATCATCAAACAATAATGATAAATGTATGATCAATACACATAACGTAAGGTAAGAAAAAATTGAATACTCAGGTAATACATGTATAAATCGATTTCTTTTATTGCTCTAAAAAAATGGATTCCAGCAAAAAAATACAATGTAAAAGTCTTGATAGCAAACACTGCAAATATTCGGTTGAAGCAAATCAGAAAGTAAGAACAGAAAAAGAAGTATCTTCATGCATGATACAATACAAACCAAGAAAATCTGCTAATAGACATGCATTATCTTTGAAATCATTGAAACAATTGCTTCAATATCCAGAAATTAAAATCAATTTTTCGAGTACGTCACACACGAGTCTGGACGAAAAATATGAAAACAATAAATTAAGTACAGATCCAGTGGAACCAAACAAAACATTCGATAAAAATGATAAAAATTGTCAACATTTCGAATTGACAAGTACTTCTGAAAATAGAATGCAAGATACTGTGAGGAAATTCAAAAGTCAAGGGGAGATTGAGATCGCAAAGTCAAAAACTGACTTTCAACGAGTATTGGAATCTCATCAAGAAAATAATCAAACACAAACATATTCGTCTGTAATTTCGACGAAGCACACGGGAACTGAGTGTATTATCGATTGTCGAGAAGAAGAAAAACGATTGAATTCGTATAACACTAAGAACGCAGCTGTAATGACTGATGATGCTATAAAATTAATTGATGATATACAAACTCAAGCAACACAAACCCTACATCATAGCCCCAGCAATGTATCTCTCTTTTCGGATGAATCAATTTCTATAAAAGCAGAAGACACCCAGTCTGAGAAATACAGACCATTGTTAATGGTACCGACAGTATTTGAATCATCGTCCACATCGACCACTTCTTCAATCGAGACCAAAAAGTTGCCCAGAGTTTCAATAGAAAAATTATCAAATAATAATTTTACTGTTTGCGAAATCGATACTTATAAGCAAAATGTGCCACTGTCAACGATAAAGTCGAAACCGAATTCAATGGAAAATGAAGGTGCAGGCGGAATCAGAAAACAGCTTGGGATGTCGAAGAAAACCAACAATACTGATATTAAAAAAAATCGTCGGTATTATTATAGGATTGGGTGCAATAGACGGAGGATGCGAAGACATTCAATAAATGCTGTTAGCTGTCGTTCGAAGATTGTTGGTTCCCTTGCCTCAGAAGAAAATAATATTTTAGAAAATTGTGAGGAACAGTTCCCGAAGAAATCCTCTACTAATATCATATTTTCTGATGGAAATTCCTCGAGGCGCTCAGCGTTAAATCGAATCGGCAGTGAAGAAGGAGAAAAAGACCATGAAAATTCACAGCTTGAATTTGAACTTAGACAGAGAATAATATCGCAAACGATTTCTATATTTCTTATTGTTTCAAGAGTGTGTCTTCTACCATTCGTGTATCTCGTGATGTTTTGTCTCATCCTTAGCTATAACTAAAATCTAAAATGAATTATTTTAATATTTATTCCTAAACTCGTTACCTTGAAATTGTAAAGAAAATGTAACGTGTTGTCATTTGGTACAAAATAGATCATCTTTATTTATTTCTCTTACTATACACAACTACATTGGTCATTTTTGTATTCCGGTAGTCTTTTGACAGAGAGACCGCAGTGCAGTGCAGATTTAACCCAGCTGTCGTCATCAACTGGAAAAAGATTGCTTCCTTGACTGCGATGACGATGACGCAATCATCAAATGAAACTACTTCACATTCATTTCACATATTTCGAATAAGAGAACGAGATACAATGAGAACTAAAAGAGTCTGACTGTGAGAAGAATTCGTCACTCCTCTTCATCGAACACTTCTACACTGGCAGATCCGGTGATATCGAGCAATTCTCTCGAAATGAAGGTTGCAATAATCTTCTGTTGACCCGGTTTTTGTGGTACCAGCTGATGTTCCACATAAACTTCTTCTTCTGGTTCGACGTCTCTGAAGCTAAGTGTCTTATTTTTCGAAAGTCCAGGACCAGCGTAATTAAATTTGCATTCGGTTAAAGGCCTTTTTAAAGGATTCGTAAAACTCAATGTGATAGTAGATGGTTTTCCAACTACTGGATCGCCCTCGATCTGCAAATCACAAGATTGTAGTATTCGCTAAGCTAATGATTCAGAAGCGATTCATATACGTCAATAAATGTATGTATATTCGGAATTACCTTGACCACAATAGAAGGTTTCAAGACTTGAAAATCGTCCTCGTCTGCCCACGTCTGTCTTGTCTCTTGGACAGTTGCGATACAGTAAAGTTTCATAATGCAATATTCTACCAATTTATCTAAGTAATCATCTACTGCCACTGACAACCTCAATTGTTCATCTGGAATAAACAATGATTGACATTTCGTTCGATTTCCAACGAGGAAAACTTGAATAGCTTTCCTCGACTACTTCGAGTAATCATAATTAATCTTACTGGCTTGAGGTTGTAAGACAAAGTTTCCAGATGCTCTTTTTACTAGATGTGCCTTGACCCCCGTATAATAAACGCTGCCAGCAGAGAGTATCGCTTGGATTGTTCGCGGTTCATCCGATTTATTTTTAATGTTTACCGTCACTGCAAACGGTGCACCAATGTTGACTCTTTCAAGATCAATAAGATCGAACTCAACGTCTTCTTTTCCCGGGGATGGCAAAGAGTAAAATCTTTTCGCAACTTCCGTGCTTCGAACAGCTCTGTACAGTGTCAATCGCTCAGCTTCGGTTCCTTAAAATGTAGATCGTCGGTATGATCTCATTCAGGAATGATCGTAGGTGGAATGTATGAATCTTTCTCATTCTTCTTACCTTCCTTAGGTTTATACAATGCTGTTATGTCCTCCCTATCTTTGTCACCGTTCGGATCAAATATCCACGGTGCTTTCGTAAGAATCATTCGCCCAATGCTATTCACGAAAATGATTTCGTATTATAATTACGTATAATCATGTAGCTTGCATCTTAGAAATACAAAGAGAGATTTACTGAAGTTTCGCGAAGTAAGATTTTTATCCGAAGCAATAAAAGAGTGATTCGTAAATTATGCAGGAGGAAATCGTGTACTAGTCAAAACAGTATACTTAAAGTTTCTGCATAAACATTTCGTTAGTAGAGGCACTGTTAATACTACGGCTACCTCTCAGCATAGTTTGCAGAGTGATCAAGGCTGTCATTTCTATTCACGGAGCAGGTTTCTGCGTAGCGATAGTACGCTCAAAACAAATTCTTAAGCATTCGTTATCTACCTATATATTTCCATCTTCAAAGTTAGTAACTTTTAACGCCTAATTATTCCGGCTGTACAGTAACACACAATTGCAATCGGATGTAATTGCTTGCCGTGAATAAATGCTTTGCATAATACTAATTACTTACTGGTACTTATTGCAATCGATCTTTGAGTAGCCTAACTCGCTTTCCGGATCTTCCTTCCACCTCATAAGATCGGCATTGACAGAAGCTACCATGAAAGTGACATCATAGTTGTACCCCACAGCACCCTGTCTAATGGCTTCGACAGATGCAGGACCACATTGATAGAAACTGTCAGATCGTTCCTGTGGAGTAGCATCGATAGCTTGCCAGCCTCCATACCCCTTTGGCAAATCTGGTCTTGCCATCCAAACGTCGCTCCAAACGTGATAATTCCAGATGGAATCTTCTCCCTCAAGATTATTTGGATCATACTCCAATTCCTCGTTGTTTTTATCGTAATATCGATCAACGGAGAGAGAGGCGTTTGCGTCATGAGCTGATACCAAATTTGAAACCACTCTGGAAGGTATGCCCAGTGCACGACAAATTGTAGTGACCACTCCTGCAAAGACCCAACATTGGCCATATTTCACTTCTTCACCAGTTTCCAAAAATGCTTCTAAAATTGGCACACTTCCGGTCCATGCAGCAGGTGCCGTGCCATCATTGTACTCGCCATCCCATCTTCCGGTGATTACGCCTCTGTCATCATTGGAATTCACCTGGAATGCGTTGTCACTCTAAGATCCCGTTTACTATGAGAGGAATTCCTCTCGATTTTTTAAATCTATCCGCCGACATGGGAAAAATGGGCGAAGTCAGGATGTGGAACTCTGACTCACAATCCTTGAAATAACTCTGCAGAGTCTGACAGGGTCTCCCCGTGATACAGCTTTTATACCGGATCTCTCGAGCAACAACTGACAAGCTGGTAACACGCTTGCATCAAACTGTCCAAAGATCCATTCTCTACCGCGCGAACTTCCCCATGGACCTACCCAGATTTTTCCAACATCGTTCATTACGTACTCGTCCAAGAGCTGTTCATCTTCCATGTAGACTAAATCCTCTATAGATAAATAAATAGAATACAAATAGAAATTATGATTATCGGAACAATTGATTTTTCTAAGATTCGCTGAGTAATTAACATACCCTTAATCCATGGATTAAAAAGCAGATAAATGTCCTTTTCGAAATTAAAAGTATTTGGAGGTTCCTTGCTACCAAGAGTCGTAGTTTCTATGTTCAATTGCCATACACCAACAGGGCTGTCTATGGGACTTCTCACTTCGACTGACAAGTCCATACCACTGATACCAATCATACGTACACCCCATGCTTCCAAATCGGTTAAATAAGTATCTCGATTAGTTACGGTATTGACTCCTCTAGTTCCTCGAAGAACATTGGGATTTGGACCAAAACTGAAGAGTAATCTGACGATATCGGTATCGTCCATATATTCTCTATTAAATCGCAAAGCGACATTGAACGCTTGACCTCGTCTCAAAACTGGTGTCGGTGGATCTAGGTGGACCAGTTCGTAGTTAAACGTTCGATGAGCTCTTGCATTTTCTTGCTCATACATATAAACCGTTTCGACTATTAATGGCTCTTCCGATGACATCCTGAGAATCAGAAGAAGCTTCTTTTAACCTGACATTATCAAACCGCACACGCAACAGGTCACACCTTCGGTACAAATTTTATTCGATGCGTAAGCGCGGCATGAGTAATAAGAGGATACTTTGCATTCTTTTTTATCTCCAACTATTCAAAGTGCCAAAAGTGTATTTACCTCCAAGCAACAGACAAAAACTTCAACCGTTAATTGAATTAGAAATTGAAAAATGTTCTATAGGAAATGCAATTGCATACAACACGACACTTATTCTTGAAATATCGTTTTATTCAGATTTATAGTTTTCAGTTTATCGCATCAGAAGTTCTTAATACAGTAACTGGGGAATTCCAATTGCATACGAAACGTTAAGCCTTAAAATCATGTGTACTTTCAAATCTAGCTTTGATTCATCAATTCGTTGCGTAAATATCCGGAATAAGACGTGCAACGTGAGCTGCCTCTCAACGGGCGTGTTGCATCCCTTAATGGCAATCGCTTGCAATCGAATCTCCACGAATGTGATTCACTCACTTGTCAAACGGAATTTAGCAATTTCAGACAAAATTCCTACTGTGACATATATTACGACATGTGATCGTTGTGTTTGACAGTTAATCGAAAAACTGAGCGAGAACTGTAAATGAATATACCTGCTTCAACGAAAACCGGTATTTAAAACCTGTCATCTGAATAAAACTGTATTACATAAGATGTGAAAAAGGAAGAAAGAAAAAGAGAGAAGAAAACGAAACGATGGAGACCTTCTTCGGATGATATTTCCTGTTAAATATGACTGCCTCGGATAGAGGCAGTTTTTACGATTAAAAAAAAACACTCCTAATAGATGCACTACGTGAAATGTCGATAACGAATTAATAATTAGTTTACAATTATTTGTCTGTAATACTTACTTTTATAGCTTCTTGTTGCTGGTATTATAAAATTGAAGCACTAACAGAACCTATATCAGAATTCAAACCCTGACTATGGAATAAAATTTTGAAAGCTTTCGTGGTAAATTTTAAAATTTTAACACTTTACAAAACAAGTCTAATGCAACACTTATTTGTGCATCAAATATCTTTAGGATGAAAACCTGTCCAGACTAATGGGAATAAACAGTCAATCTGTATAAATAGAGAAACTTACAAAGAGATGAGTATACTGACTGATCAAGCGTGCGAAGAGTCACTCTGCCTTTTATACGGGACTCGACTCCTATAGACTGACCACAAAGTCCCCACCTACAGCAATTATCACGTGTTGAAACTTTAAGATTTCCGAATGAATCGTGGGATGCGTAAGTTTATGTTTTTTCGTATTTTCGGATTACAAAGATTCTCTCTTAATAATGATTTTCAGGAAGATTACAAGGATGCATTGTGTCTGAAAAAAGTTAATAAGGGGCCCGTGTCTCGCTTCCTGATATTCATTTCTATATAAATCTGTGAAATAATGATTACACTATATTCAACCTTATAGCACGTATCATTTGTTAATTTGACCCCAGATCCTGGTTCTCTGCAAAATTATCAATGAAGCGATATCAGTGAGATCAGATTGCTACCTAAAATCCGTTAAAGCGAAGGATGAAAAGTTGTTACCATTTCACGAACTAAATAAATCAAATGAAACTGCACCGATATTACTCCTTTTGTTTGGCGTTAATAGAATCGTATTAACGAAATGCACTGATTTTAACAAACGAGAGAAACATTACCCCAAATAATAAGAATGCAAGTAACAATTATCTTATCGGTCTCTATGCATCGTTAATTGGATAAAATAAGTGAACTGATAAAAAAGAGTGGATGTTGCGGTTGCTCATAAGATAACCGATAAATATACTGACTAATTCTAAGTTAGTATAGTATAAATTAAGGAAAAACGGAAAGGGAATAAGAATATCACAGTAGGTTCATATTTTCAGAAATTTATTAGTATTTTGTGTATTAGACTACACAAATTACGTAGTAAATTATTGGTCTGTCTGTTCTCGTTTTTTTTCGGAGTTCGTTACCATCTGGTTATTGCACGTGTACACAAGAAATTTTGTGAGATTCGACACTGAGCGGACGTAGTTCGTTATGTATAGATCGCAATAGAGACGCCCAGTTTAGGAATAACAAGTTGCAGTTCGATTTTCGTTAGCTGTCGACGAAAGCATCGGATAAATACTGCCCGATACAATAAATTTTCAGCATAGAGTAAGAACGAAATAGCAAATGATCATTGAAATATGTATTTTACATGCGGTCAGACATCGGATGCTTTCGATCGATGGTCCAAATCAAGTGTTGCTATATATCGGCATGTTCTAAGAAAAACGTACCGTTTATTGAGCATTCATCTAAAACGTCTAAAAACAGTATAGTAAGGCAAGTAATACTCGTACATAAATAAGAACGAGGATTCAGTACTCCCGCTACGGAATAAAGATAGCTAACGCAGCTCCGCCCCGATAAAAAGTCGCGACGCGAACTCGAATTCCATAGATCTGACTATATCGTCCTTTCCTTACATTCTCTGTACTTCCCTCGATAGTTTCTTTTTTTTTCTCTTTTACGTATATGTTATTTTTTTTTGTTTTTTTTTTTTTTTCAATTATTAGCTGTGCCAACTTCTGTGACTCGTCATCATTGACAATTCCATGCATACCGATTGCTCCGTAATTACCAAGTAATTCTACTTTCTCGAAATTGCTTTGTGCCCGATCATATCGAAGTAAAGGTTTTCCCACTTTTTGCGCGAGTCTGCAATTACTATCAGATTTGGCACAAAAATTGGCCACGATGTTACGATTACCTTTACTAATATGAAAAGACGACAGTACTCCTCATGTTTTCGACAATTCCTCTCGATAACGATTTTTTTTTTCGTCGGAATGCCTATATTGATTATGACAATTGAATGCTTGCAAATTGAAAAAAAAAAAAGATAGATCCGCTTCGAGTGTCTTGCAATCGTTAAAAGACAAGAAGAAATTCATGCGTGAGCTTGCGCTTTCTAGATACATAATGTATTACTCTTCATTCAGAACGCACCAGTTTCCGCCATTATGGCACATTCTGGGCATCGGTCCTTCTTTTGCCCAGGCTACCTTCATATTGAAAGACATATACATATATATATAGATTTTTGAGTGAAATCAATATGTATCAATCATTAATCTGCAAATCTGACTGTTGGTGTTCCGAATATACATTTGTAGAACTTAAACAGACGAACTACCATTTCCAATGAACCGTTATCAAGCGAACAATCCCCCATTGCTTGTGATTTTCCCCGATACAATATGTTCCAAGATAATAATAATCATAATAATCATAATAATCATAATAATAATAATCATAATAATAATAATAATAATAATGATAATAATAATAAAAATATAATAAAGGTTGTGCCAATAAAATGGCTAAAAACTAACATTAATAGTAATATAATGAAATGTTTAATCGCAATAAATGACGATATATCGAAAACAATGTTTAAGTGAATTTCACTTGGTCTACGCACATTTTTATAAATATAGCTAAATAATGTAACAGCACTTCTCTTAGATCCCACGTGAACTCGTAAAAAGACGGTCCCGATTATCATCCAGTAGATTTAATATGTCGAAGCCCAAAAAAAACATACTTCTTAAACGTTTCCTAGCAGCCCCGATAAACGGGATCGTCTTTTTGCGAAATGCGTTCTTGATCCTATTATCACAGTCAATCTCCTTCTTATGTTCCACATTTAAATCGCAAATATAATAATGCTCTTTTCGAACATTTTCTCGTTCTACATAGAAGAACGCGCGTGTGTGTGTGTGTGCATGTCATCGGAATATGTTCGAGTAATTGGAATATTTTGCGAGCACTTTAGTACTTTAGTCTATTCTGTAGCTAGAAGAAAATAGCTCCGTTACTTTCAGACTGAACGATGAAGAATTTTGTAGGAACAGCTGCGCGCGAAGAAATGCAACATTCTGTGAATCACGGTTAACACCATTCGACGACAGAGATACATACATATGTATATTCCAAACGACCGAAATACCGCAACCCTTTCCCTTCCCCCTCCCCCCTTACCCTTTGCCCTTACCTTATCAGGTCTTGCTAGCCGCGTTAACACACTACTGTATTGAACGCATCGCACACGGCTCAGAAATAAGACATAATTCCGCGGTACCTCGTTCTCAGTAACAGTAGAAGGTGCTAACTTTAGTAGCAGTGGTCAAAACGGTACTGTTCTGACTAGCTCAAAATACATAATGACCAACAAGTAATCGCAAAATATGCGTTATTCTATAAACTATTTATATGTATATATATATATTTTAATATTTATTTATTTATATATATATATATACCATTTTGTTCATTATACTCTTGGTTGTACCTAGGTCTGAGGTACACGTGACTAGTTTAAAAATGGAAACCCCCATCGCTCGCCATTCGCGACTATACGCGTTTTTTTACTTCGCGCGCGGTTCGCCGCCTTGTTTCTCAAGTATCGAATTACCGACACGTGTCTTTTCAACGATGAATTTACATACGTGTGTGCATATACAACGTCGTTATGCATGGTGTATAGGTTGCAATATGTATGTATAGCATCATTTGTTTTACCCTTAAGCAGCCTAATTACCTGTAAGCACGATCGAAAGATGTCGAATTCAGACACGCCACGCTCGATCTGATCGCCGTAAACGCGTTGTGACTTCTTCCGTATTTTGAGCTGCCTATTTTCAGACCTGCCAAGTCTAGGTGCTAATGATAATAATGCTTAGTAAGACCGACAAAGCGACACCGTATAATCCAATCGCTTAGATTGTTTTCTTTCATACGCCAACTAGTTCGGCGCCAGCGACGAAGTCAGCGACATATTATTGTGAAGACGCTTCATACGCTAGCGAGGCGGCGGGGACTCGTATTATTTGGTTGAATTAAATTATTTAACCTCATCGAAGGCTAACTCGGCGCATCTTCCGGTTCCGCCGTAACGCCGGATACTGCTCCTGTCTCACTCGCCTGGCTCATCGAAACAAATTGTTGCGATAACGTTTGCAAGCTCTGTCGTACCTAAAACAAAAATAATTTATGTATCGAGATTCATCTTATGTTAGCAATTAAATCGAGACACACACGAATTCTTCCTTAACGTATATATAATCGAGTCGAATAATACCTCGTACCAACGTACCTTTACTATTTGATCAAGATTAGTGTTGAGATAATGAAGAAGCCGATCCTCCGCGAACCGTTCCGGTGAGACGAGAGGGTGATTAAGATACGCTGTGTGCAGCCTGTCAATGCGGATCATCATTAGAGCCGCGGACACGTAAAGCGCTGCCAAAAGAGCTACCAAAATTGTTATCACTGTGCCAGACTTGAGACCGCCCAAAAACAGTGATCCAACGGAACTCATTCTGTTGTGCAACAATGGTTTCGATAGAGCTCCCGCTTCCACTCTGAACAACAGACAATAGAAGAAAATTAGGGATATGACACAAGTTTTACCAGTAAGAACAAATAAGAATGAAGAAACAAAGTCGTAACGAAAGAAACAAATTAGGAAGATAAAGAAGGTAGACATTACGTGAGTAAAGCAAAATAAATATTGATTTAGATAAGACTAATGTTTCTTTCATGAACGTACCTTGGTGGTGACGGTAAACTGGGCCTAGTTGGAACACCGTCAACTTCACTACATACGGCTGATGCTCTGAGGTTAAGATCTGTACCACTCTCGGACATACTTGAGTCGTCCTCCTCAGGATTAACTTCTGAATCGTCGACCTGCAACCGGTCCGGAGCGAGGAGTTTCGTGTCGTCCGTCAGCGGTAGGACATCGGGTGTTGCACGCGGTTCCATAGCAGCGTCCCAAACCTGTTTCATCAGCTTGAAGGTCGAGTCCCTCGAAAGTAAGGAACAGAAGACATGCCTTTCCTCTTCAGTCGCAACTGCCACCGCATTTGGAATGATTCGTGCTGTTTTCTCTTTGCTAATCCTTAGCACCGAGACCGTAGGTATTAAGAGCTTCGTAACGTATCCGAACACATTACTGTAGAAGGCGAAATAGTTCGGCGTGATGTAAAGGTAGCCTTGAAGTAGAATATCGCCCACCAGTGCGCAGCTATAGTAGTTCAGGACACGCTCATCCGCCGCGACCTGGTCGCGAAATTTGGAAGACTATAGATTAGGTCGATTCTGCCCTTCTCGTAGAAGAGTGAGCGGCTTAGGGTTCAATATTCTTAAAATATCTATCTACGCATTTCTACGCAATTGCATCCTCAATCGAATACATAAATTGAACCTACATCAAACTGTTCGGTAAGATGTTTTTTTCGGACGGATGGAAGTTACGCAAACAGCCAAATGGCATCAAAGAGAGGATGTATTTGACAGCGGCAGATTCTACTTTCGCAATCGATTGAGTTTAAGTAGTCCACCGGATGTGGATTTAAACGAGTTGTGCCTCTAAAGTTGGATGTCAAATTACCTGGGAGAAATGTCTGTGGAACTTTTTCTGTCTCGCACTATTGGTGGACGTTGGCGAAGGTCGTGATGTTGATCTACTAACTTTTCCTGGTGTTTGAGTGCCAATCCCAGCTGCCATCGATGGTGTACTCCTGCTGAGTGGCTTCGAAAGGTGACTGAAACAAGTAAAAACCAAATTGTCAGATAATTATTCTTGTATACAGCAAATCAAAAAACTAATAATTCCTTTGCAGTATTCATAATCAGCCGTGAAATATAATGTTTCTTAAATTTCTTATCGATACATAAAATATAATTGACTTCGATGTTGATTACACGCAATGTTTGTCGTACCTCAGCCTTCTGTAAATTTTCGGACTCCACAGATCATTGCTCCAAACATCAAATGTGTTATCCATGATTTTCGATTCTTTAGATGAAGATCTTACGGATTAATTGATCTTAAAAATTAAGACTCCAAAGATCTACAGTTTTCACCATTAAAAGTACAATTTAATGGCTAGCACGTATTTAGAGGTCAGAGCAATTTAGCGCCAACGGCAAGCAACGTGTGCACCGTCCCATTAATACCAAGTGAGTATAAGCGCCATAAATTTGTCGACTAGCACGTGAGAAAGCACTTTGGTTACTAATCATGGGACACCTGCAACGTCGGCTTAATACGTTATCGTAGAACCGCGATCGAAGTTAACCAATGAAACTGCGAATGCCACGTAATAAACAGAAGAACAACAAATGGTGTTCTACTTGACAGATTTAAGCCTCGATAGAAAAGTAATACATATGATGGCATTTCCCATTACAATAAGTGGATCTGTTGATGGATAGTAGGAAAGATCCAATATCGTATTCTCCTGAGAATTGCATTAGCGAATGCAAAGAATCATTTGATATTTATCAATTATATCGACCACTTAACGCGCCATCGAAATCACCATAGAAATTCAATTTGTAAACTGATGAATCTCGTTATGTTCCCACGCAACACTGAATGAGCAAAACCAGCTGAACGATCCATCAGAAACAATGGTCAAAAACGAACTGTCGGATGGAATCACGTTCCGTATCACACTCTCCATCAAACTGCCCATTAGAAAATCGCCAAAGTGATAAAAATTTGTGCAGATAAGCCAGTTGCGATATGAAGATTCACGCGACTATGCTAAGCTGTCTGATTCTACTCAAAAGACAGTGGCAGCCGTCTGCTACACAAATATTTCCGGTAAGAATTCCGATAAACGCAGTGAGATAGGCTCGGTATATACTCTTTGCAAAGAGATAAAAGTACTTTGATACTACTATAAGTTGACAATCATCGTGAAAAATGATGCATCGTAACAAAGCGAAAGTAAAGAAATCTACGAGAATAGACACAAAATCACACAAGTGTATATACAATTGCGCATAAGATTGAAATTTCACAAAATGAAAATTCTTTATTGATCAATCATACCACACATGCACATACATGTATCATGGTTGCAGGTGGTATGATTAAGCCCTCAGATTTTTATTCCTGGAATATCACCAGGTGTTCTGCTATCTCGCTAGATATCATCGCTTAACACATTGATAGCTTTTACGAGTTTGATAATGCGACACAGAGCTCTACGATCAAAATGTTTCTGCGGTAGGTTCCTGCCGGCGCTACAAGGAGACTAATTATGAATGAATCGATGATTATCGCGTTTCCGGGATGGCCAAGATGCACATTTAAACGGAAGTATGTCATCGAAATCAACGTCAGTGACTATAACGGATAAAGGAAGGAAATCCCGTTGGTTGAACGTTTAATCATACTCGGACGATACCCGAAAACTCACCTATCGTTACATCTCAAGGCTGCGTGACTTGGACTTCTTGGAGGTTGAGGATGGTTAGCGGAAGCAACTGTAAGCTGTGAACCACTAACCGACTGTTGTCCTCCTTGCGGTGTACCAGGACCGACTTGAAGGGGTGTGCTCGGTGCTGATCGTGCTCCTATGGACCCCGCAGACCTGCACACAATACACATGTCCAAAGGTCAACTCTCGTATTTACCCTCCAGTCACGCGTTACAGCACATGTTCCGTGCAGAATATGCGTTTATCAAGAATGAAATTCTTCTTTTTACATTGCAGCGTAATTTTAAAGTACATAGAAGATTCTTGCGAATCTTCCTCTTGTGCAATAATAAGATAAGTGAGAAATTATTAAAGTAATACTGTGCACTTCCGTGGATAAATTTCTTCGATTTAAGGGTCAACGTGCACGGATCGTATTTTTACAAAGTGTACTGTATAATGGTGAAGAATTATTTTCGCAGTGAACAAATCACATACCTTGTTCTGGCGAGAGACTTTGTGAACAAGCAAAGTTCGATTAAGGCTCGCGTTTCGAACTCCATGTTGGAAATTATTTTTTTTCAACGAGAGACGAAGATCGTGAAATGATTTGTTTCTCGACTTGGTTCTCTCGAGAATTTATTATACTTCTCACTCAGAAGCGGTTGTTAGGTATGAACAACCGGAGTGAGTATTCTTTTTAATTATAAGTGATGGCCAGCATCACTGAGATATCTTCAATCGGAAGCGAGATGTTAAACAAAGACATTGGTATATTATATATGTATACAATGTCAGATGACAATGCTTGATGTCTCTTGACATTCAAGCGCACCTCAGTCTTCCGAAAAATCAAAGTATACAACTACAACACTCGTTGCTCTTCACTCTTGTACAAAAACAACTACGAAACACCAACTTCGAGTTTGGTGTTCAACACCACTGCGATACTGTACTAAGAATCTATCAACGAATCGGCAATCGTGAAAGTAAAGGTGCAAAAGCAAGCTCGTGAAATTATCATAAAACGGTGAGGTAGAGTAAAATCAGTATCTTTCAGTAAACAGTGGCAAAATTGAGAAAAACACCGGTTGAATCAGATACGTGGAATAACGGAACCGCGGTAGATGTCAACGAGCCAAATAAGATCCTACGTAATGATTTCTCGCTAGGAGGAATGCTGTCAGTAGAAACCCCGTTGATAGCGGTGCTTTTTAAAAATCATTCTACCAGAGGATCGCACCTTAGCTCCTAACGATTTAAGGGCTAACTGTGCTAAAAAAAAGATACTCATTGCACCGAGGTAAAATGATCTATCGAGAGTTATAATCGAATGTTGTTGATTTGTTGTTGCTTCGAATTGACAATATAAAATAGCAGACCAATAATAGTGAAGAAAAAAAAAAGTAGAAGAACTTGAAGAGCAACGCGTTATCTGACTAACAAAACCGAGTCTTCCACGGACCAGCCGGGAAATCAGACTGACAGTGGACACGTAGGAAATCGCGATTCTACCCTCGAAGTGAACCTACGACCTTTTGAATACTTTACGAACGAACTATAATGCTTCTATAGTCTTATCTCTCTTCAACGAATGTACATCGTTCGATGTTCGAGAAAAATCGTCTTTCCATGGTCAACTATGACAAGTTGGACGTAAGAAAAGTACTCAAATAATTACGCAGGAAGTGGTATGGAATCCCACTCTGTATGAAATGACGTAAACCGAATCGACAAAGTTTTGAAATATACCAGATATCGATGCTCACCATCCTATACTTGGAGAATAAGTGGAACAGACAGGAAGACACATGATTCCTCACGAAGTTTCTAGATGCATTTGCCAACGGAAGCGTTTGAAGAGCTACTCTGAGAAGTGCACAAAAGACAGCTTGAAATCTGGCGCAATATTTTCAGAAGCGTTGCTTTAAAGCTGATCTGATGTTTTACTACGAAGGTAGAAAATATTTTTCCATTAAGCATTTTAACACCGTGCAGGATAAAACACGTGTGTGTGTGTGTATATGTATAAGCGTATGTGCCATTGAATCACACCACCTGGCATCACTCCAAAAGGTCGAACGCTCTCCCATGCTGCACATCAATAAGACGCGAAGCAAAATTAAAAGGAATACGCCGATTTCATGGTGTTGATTCTCTATCTCTTTCTTTAGCCTCGAGAATTGAACCAGAAAAAGATCGGAGACATCAATGATTACGAAGTCGATATACTTGTCAATCAACATACAACTCTTCTACTGTACTTTCCTTAATGAACATTGAATCTTTTAAATAATGATAAATTTAACAACAAAACATCTTGGCACTGTTACTTATAATTAATGTCACTAGTCGGAACAAGTTAGATTATAATCAAGTTCGGAATTTTTTTTATTATCCTATAATTTATCTACAGAACTCAACACCAACGTTGCTTCTGTTACTATAGTTCTTCTAATTAGGATCTGAGAGTAATAACGATATATGTAACTATCCTCTAACATAAAATGGTTCTGGCCACTTTCCAGAAGTTCGTTAGGTCAGTTGCGTAGTTTCTGCGAGCGTATACAATTGGCTTAAAGTGAGAAGTAATCCACTTCTACAAAACATGTTTCGTGCATTATTGAGATGCAGCAGGTGTGCGACACTGGCAATGCCTCTCGAAGGACGCAAAACAATATTGGAATGTAGTTGCATGTCTGTTTCTTCAGTTTTCAGAGACAAAGTCAGGTACACATTGAATAAACAATTTCAACTATAACTTAACTATGGTAGCCGATATGACCTAATCATGGTCAACTTGTGGCTTTAAACAGTGAGTGTATGTGGCATGATAGCTTGAAATATTAAAATCTTCTATCACGATTCATTACATGAATTTTTTTTATAATAGCTACATTATAATAATTAGTTCACAATAGTTACCTTAATTGAATCCTAACGATTCTCGTAAAAGAATAAAGTTCATATTTGGTGAAAAATCGATTGGACGGGTATCAAATCACTATTTGATACAATATTAATAGAAGAAAGTAAACCAGTTGATCAATACCAGTTGTACAGTGCACCGTGCAATAAATGACCTCATTAAATTAATTAAGCTTAATTGAACAATCGATTCAGGAATAATTTTAAAAAAAGATATGGAAATGCTTGCCGATGAGTCAAGAGGAAATTGCAATAAAGATAAATATGGTTGTCTACAATTTCGAGGGTGACAAAATCCACTGGCTCTTCGTGCATATGCAGTTATGCAAATGCAATAGTATGTACCTTTGGAGTATTGCCCACGTTTGCATATTTTCCCCGATTTCATTATCCACAAACTGACACAACTATTGCTTGCAGACACGATAACAATTGTACGAATGTAAACGCCCACTGAAACTGTACGATTCACACGTTTACCGTGCAAATGCGTGATTAATTCAATCTGCTTGCTATTATGCAATATTATTAAACCGCTTTGACAATCTGACTCCAGTGATGATTTCACTATAGGATCGATGTACCTGCCTCTTCTGGCTGAACAAATCAATTATAAAATTATGTAAGTTTAATTGTGCAACCGACGAAGGCAAACGAGTTTTTTATCACGTGTTTTAAGCCTTGTAAATAACAGCGGTCCGAGAGCGAGAGAGAGAGAGAGAGGCGAACACTTGGCATTGACCTTTATCCGGAAAGCGGAACCTTACGAAGATAAAAGTTATTCCCCATAGCGAAATTCAAGTAAAAATCGAAGCAGGTTTTACACGGGAGTCTGGAAATCCATTATCGGAATTAATTAACTTTCATGGCATTTTGTTACGTATCGCGTCGCATAAGTGGTCGCTAGACACAGAGTATAATGGTATTCTTATGATGGCACATTATCCCATCATTGGCATAGAAACCCACCCGAAACTCTTTGGACAATTAAAATACAATTGATCGATATCGCTTTCGATAGATAAAAGGTAAGGTATTTTAAATGATTCGACCCTTACTTTCCTCATTGTGTGATTCTCGGTGCATATAAAAACACATGAGTATCTGATCTGAGTTTCGTGAATATATGAATCGGATAAGTTTTGAAATTACGCCAAAGGGATCTTTAAAAATTCATGAGGTTTCTTACGAGGTCCTCTTAAACATTCATGGGGTCTCACAAGATGCGTACCATCAAGATTTTCGGCGATATAGTTTGTACATTTAAAGTGTTATCGGAGAAGTGTGTAAGTGCATAAATGATCGAGTGAATTCTCTTGTGCGTTGAAAACTACTGTCATGAATAAGACGATTCAGTTTCCAGAAACAAGATAAGTTCGGCTGTACACATGAATATAAGATTATACGTATTACATGTAGAAGAAGCAACTTACGATCGATTAAACGTTAGCTCGTTGTATTATGCTTGTTTCGAGATTCTTGCTGAAAGCATAAAGAACACCGTGATCGTCGGAGCACAGTGAGCTATCCTTCGTTCTTCGAATCATTTGCATGAGGAGGTCAAGGCATCTCTTACAAATGTATAAGCTGCCTACCATTTTAGAGGATCAGAATCAAACCCCGAAATCCTGTTTTTTTTCGTAGAGCAAAGACTTCAAAAAGGAAGCTGTCAAACCAGTTAATTCTTCCAACATTCTACACAGATCACTTATCCAACTTTATTATGTATTTTCATATAACCGAATTTTTTATCTCAATGGAAATCGATGTCAACCTTCGAATACTGTCGCTCTAAATATATTACGTCCTTTTTTTTATTAATAGAGCATATGTTAATCGACTGGCTACGCTTAACCACCGCCATCGTGGTTTTGTTTACAGAATATAAAAATTAAACGTAAGTATATATGTATGTATATTGCATTTGTTCTACAAGTAAGTTTGTTTTTATCGTGTATATTTTAAATAGTTCAATTTTCATTCATAAAGAATATAAACAAGTCCCGTGTCTCACTTAGGTGATAAAAAAACTCGCTTCTGTAGATTTTCTACTTTCTGAGCAGGAATGTTCTTGGACAAATATACAACATAAATTACGACAAATCGCGTATATGGAGATAAATGCTATCGCTACGACCCACACATGGGCATACTCGTAGAGTACACATGGTCAGTGTTCGCAACACTTTCAGTCACAATAATTCAGTCATCTAGCAATCAGGAACGATTTCGACTCTAGAGTTTGTCTTCTCGAATCTTTCACATAAGTTGATAATTATTATGAATTCACCGGTATGAATATATTACATTTCTTACGCATTGTAAACATAAGAGTTTCGAATTTATTACAATAATATGTACGTCGGATAACTTTTTTTTATCGACTCAGCTATAAACCCACGATTCTAGTTTAATATACATATCACTATATTTTCAGTCAAACTCGTAACATTCTAGAAGATAAGTGTATCTATGCACGTTATACCACATTTCTTTACTGCTACATGCATCTAACACGTGGCCACACTCGACCTCCATAAGCCGTTCGATATTTCAACTTGAAATTTCAACAACCAGAATTCCACTCTATTTTTTAACCCGAAGATCATCTTTACAATTTCGCAGTGATAGTACATATTCCTTTTATGTTAAGAAAAATATTCCAATTAAAAAATGCAAAAAGAATCTTTGTCGAGACGTTTGTTTAATGTTTCGAAGTGTTAAAAGTTCGTGCCTGCATACAAGTAGCGAATTAATATACATAGTTTATTCGAATGCTTAGTCAATCATTAAGTCACGTCATTTGTCCGTGGAGCGATGATCAGTATGCGATAAATTGTAGAAGTCGCGGACGTTCTTTCAGTGTCGGTCGATGATCCACGCCGTCTCCGACTTGAGTTTAGATCTGTTAGCGCACATCCTCCAAGATTAGAAGATTTAACGCCTTGCGCATGAACTCTTTGCCCCGACAATGACCCAAACAAATCATCCTCTTCTGCTTCCTCTATAGACACATCATGTACATCTGACTCGACTAAACTCTGTCTGACCCCGACGATAACGATGCTTCAAGGTAATACATATCACGAAACTACGGATTTTCTTATTTATACTACACTCACTTTCACGAGGGTCTTCTGAACCCCACGAATATATAGCATAGCAGACTTTCCCAGAAGACAAGAGATATGGAACACAATTCGATGAAAACTGACTTATCGAATCAAGGGACAAACGAGAAAAAGAATGAAACACGTATACATGCACGAGTCTCGAATGACGTTAAAGTGACTATCATTGTTTACTTCCTGTAGTTCGATACGGCAACTGTACGTTACTAGCACAAACATGATTTACAATTTCTGTCAGGAAACAACTGTGAGCTTTGTACTAAGGCCAGGTGTTCGTGTTAATCACCACGTCGATTGTCCTTTAAAGATCAAGATCGATACTTAACGTTAGAGGCAGAACGCAAAAACCAATCGGTAACAACACGCATGTGGTGGTCACTGGTCACAACGCGCGATGCGCGAAAGGAAGTTGGATAGCTGAGCAAGCCGGATAAACATGATAATCTGGATCTCGAGTGAAATGCACGTATTGGCTTAGGAACCGAGGCTTTTCGTCCAATCAATTAAGTAAGGAGGCCACGACACTCCCAAGGTTATCTGTTTGTAGATCGGATCGTAGCTTGGTATAGTTTATCCTGTAATAAAGAATTGCACAACATTCGATTACACTGGCTCCTACTCGAACAGATAAGATACATATTTTAATGTGAAAGATGCTCTTCGGGATGAAGCTCACAGATAACGGTAACACGATTCTGACCTGTACTGTTGGGTTCATCGCTACGTGTACATAGGACTTGAAGCATTCTAACACAAAACGAACAAATTTAATCCCTCAAGTTTATTGAACATTGCATACAATGGAATGAAACATTTCCATGCATACCGACGTCGCGTCGTAGAGCAAAAACTATTAATTGCTAAGGTGATGTGCGTCATTGCCGATCGGATTGCAAAATTGTTCTACCTGGACAGTTGGAGAATTCTTTCAACCAGACGAATTATTATTCGCGTAAAGTTCTATATCGCATCGAGAGATTTCGTCTCAAAGGTCTAAATTAGGCCAGACCAAGCCCAAGGCGATACGATTGTTACGTAACTACGTTCGAAATGAAAACGGTGCGTGGCAAACATGTTGAGTTCACCGAATAACGTAAAGTACATATATATATATATTAATATCTTCGTTTATTACCCCTCTCAATTTTAGCTGTCGACAACCTGCTTTTCGCATTTGCATGACAAAGTAATCAAATGAAGTCTGAATGCGACATGTAATATGATATAGTTTTCTCCGGAAACCCGCTTAAAAAATGTGTATTTATTGTTATGAGAACATCAGCAGTGATATAAGTAGCAACACACGTAGATATAGATCTTCTGTTAAACAAGACGCTTTCGAAATCGGATGAGATCGCGATCGAGTTGGAAGAAAATGAGAAAAAATTGATTAGAAATTGCCTAGCTGTAACATATGTCTGAATGAAGGGTTCTGGTTGAGGTTTTAGGAGTTAGAGCGATCGTGGTATAGCCACGCGGCAGTAGAACATAGCGTGCGCACGTGAGCGCGCTATGAAAACGAAACAGCAGTGGCAGCTGCTGAGTGCCACTGTTCATTCGCGAGGTCGTCGTTCTGCAAACCAGTTATAAAAGCGAGTTTAGCGGTACTTTGCTTGAAACCAGTGCTCATTAACACCTTATTGACCGTCGAGACACGACCGTGTCCTTTCAGGATCATACTTTCTTTTGTCGCATGCCTGTGCATACCAGTACAATTAATCGGCTACCATCTAATTCGATGCTAATCGTCTGTGTCTGCTGGGGAAAGCCGCTCGCGAAGCCACATACATGATTTAATTAATGAAAAGAAGCAAATCAGACTATTCGAATTCCTTCGTTATGTCACACTCTAGGAAGATATGTACGTGTAAACCAATTGCGCGTTCGAACAGCAATGATAGAGTTAAAAAATCTGTGATATCCTTTTCATTGAGTTTTCTTCCTACTTCCATGCAAATGAAGATAAATACACTGGTTATTCATGAGGATTTAGTTTAGATTACTCCACATCATTTTCAATTTTCCTTCTTCTGGACAATCAAATTACCCGAGGAGTTTGTGAAGGTAATTTGATGCCTGAAATTGTTTCCACGTGGCAGCCTTTTTAAAGCGTGGGAGAGAGCCGGTTTATTGAGGATGCTGCGGTAATACGAATGTGCCAATCCTAGTGAAACCTACCCGTTACCATTGTTTAATAAAATATTTGTAAATTAGTCATATTACATTCTTACATATTACTCCATCTGTAGCCTTGAGTCTTTTGCTTGGATACGATGCGATAACACACGAAGAGTTTGTAAATAAGTAATCAAAAATTTTCCAACGACCTTACATTTGAGAATAAAGGCTATCGGAAATACACGATTAGGGTGAAAAATTAAATCGCAGACAAAAATGCGAAACTGAAATGTTGGCACCGAAATCTTATAATCGTGGTGGTGGGTCGATAAAGAGAAATGCTTCGACGATACAACTTTGCTCTCTAGAGTCAACGAATAGACTCTTGATCGGATTAATTACTACTTACAATTGCCGTAAATGGTCACGCATTTTTCTCTGGCGCAGTAATCCCAATTAATTCTCATAAACCTACAACGCCTTACTGGCGGCTTATTGCTCTGCAGCACATCACACTCCACACCACTCGTTTTATTTCAATAAAACGATCGTGGCGAAACAATTCACGCACGTAAGTTGCAAAGGGGGTATGAACTCAACGTTGGTCAACATCCAACTGATACGAAATGTATGCAGCATCATCGGGTTCTATTGCACGTTGCACAAAAGGCTTAATAACTCGGTGTCGTGTGTCTTTTTTTCTTAGTGCATATAATCCATTTAATGAATTGCAGGAATTAACCGGTAGTAGAAGAGGAAGAACATCGTCACAATTCAGGAATGGAAATTTCGTAATAACTACACTCGATTCGAAAAAAATGGAAAACAATGTTATGTAATAAACAGGATCATTCAATATTTATTATTGTTAGAAGACATAACAAAAAAGAAAATCAACAAATTTTATCTTGCACCAATTTATGTAAGTATGAAGATTACAATACAATTATGAGACGTAAGAAACATGTGTTTTATCTGATGAGTTTTATAGAGACATTTACTTGGAGTATTTTTGTAGAAATTTTTTGAACTTTTCACATGATCATTCTTCACGATGATCCTTTATACTTGATCTCAGTATTTATGTGTTATTATCGCGTAGTATTAAGCCCTAAAACTATCGATCAACCAAAGTCGGAAAAACGTATAAAGTTTTATAGCAAAATGTGCCTATCCTTCAAATTTACCGTGCAGTTGGCGCAAACAGCGTGACAAAAAGCATTGAGAACAAAAGAGCTACAAACAGGTAAGAAGGGATGGGTGTTTGCGCTCGTGTACGACCTCTGACAGCTTCTCATCTCCACACATTCTATACATATACCGGCTACGATGTAACGTCAGTGACCTAAATAAGACAAACGGAGAGCAGTGGATGGGAGGCGAGGCTTCAGAGAAGAAAAAACCGCTCATCGAAATTTACTCGTCCGTGTGATAAGCCACGTTTCCTGTCTTTCCTTCTGCGACCTCGTCCCTTATCGTGCCTTTATTAGACCAATACAAACGTGCAAGGAACACGGATACAATTTTGTTTATGTTTTCGTCAAGAGGAATTTGAGTCTGCAGATACGAAGTCGCTTACGCAAAACTTTCTGTTTAGAATATTTAGCGAAAATTTGTCATTTGAAAATAATGACCGGTCTCAAGCGGTATTGGAAAGTTTACGAATAGAGAAGAATAAATGCGAAGAGGCCCTTTTGAATCATAATGTTCTCATATCAAAGAACAAAGTGAGTGTCGTTATTATTTCGTGTTATCGTGTCGACCCTTCTGATTCTCTGTGCCACAATGTAGCTCACACGTGCGCGAAGGTAGTGTGTGATAACAAAAGCATTAAGCGGTGTTGTTACCTTTTGCAACGACGCAACTTTGCCTCCTCCCGCGCGTTAAATCCCTGCACGAAGCAAAGCATTGTGGATTCCTTTGGGGGACCAATCGGTTCTCCCATGCACTTGTCGTCCACTCGATATTTCCTCCAGAAGCGCAAGAGAAACTTCACGAGAATAGCTGGCCGGTTCTTCGTTCTGATCCGTTCACGCTTCGTAGCAGATCTAAGTTGCTGGAGTGTTAAGGCATCCAATAGGGTATTGCTCACTGGTTTTAAGCACTTTCGATATCCATGGCACGTCATCGAAGGCACTAATTGATCGGTGTGTAGTTTATCTCCTCTCAATTTGATTCCAATGATATTCCATTATCGATTGGTAGCCCAAATCTCCCACATGTGACAATGAGTTTAGGGAATCTCGAGAATAACATTAGAATAGATGTTTTGCCGATCAAGGAAACGAATGATCATTGGTTGGTTGCTTTCCACAGATGCGTATAGCACGGCTGCTGCGACAGCCGCGTGAAAAGCAAGAACATTGTGTTAGCACATTGCTTGATCCTACGGTACAGACCCTAATATAGCCCTTAAGCCTTAAGGTGTCGTAGTCCGGTTGCCAGGCCAACAACACCGGCGAAAAAGGGGAAACACCACGCTATGCACGAGACGGAAGGAAAAGACACCCTATCGATTCTTCTTTTCTTCCTGATAGCTGTGATAATAGGAAATCTTGCATCAAGAAAATGTCAATCCTTAAAGTATTAATCCACGTGGATTAATAGGCGATTGTTCATTTTAATATTCCAATACACATAGGCCATCCGGTATCAGCTTCTAAACGTCAAATAGAAATGTCTGAACAAAAACCGTTGATTCAATTGACACAATATATCCGATAACTGAAAAACTTGAAAAAAATAAATTTCGAAATTTTGTCTATCCTTTGCTGCACTCGCGCACTTCATTGAAACATGCGTAGCCGGCAGTGCATTAAAAATGTAAAGATTAATGACACCGGCTCTCTGACAACTTCGCACCAACCGATGCTTGAATTTTCACAATTCAAACATTTCCAGTTAAACTTATTCATGTATGTTGTTGTTCCACCGAAACTTTTCGTTGAACAGGTCTCGTGTTTACAATGACAATGTCAATTTCACACGATTTTCGTGAGCACATATATTCCATCAGCACGATTTCTGTCTGAAGTTCTTTTTCAAACGTTCCCGCAGGGCACTAAAACGCGCGATATGATCTCGCGAGATGAAAGTCGCAAGCACGAGGTATCGGCGTAGTCGGAACAGCCGGACACTGATAGGCAGTGATCGGCAGGGACCGATCCTCTTGGCAGTCAGACGGTGCACTGGTTCCTGCGATCGAGATGGCGGTGTCAGTCCGCGACAGAAGCGGCATGAGCTTGGATCGTGCAATAAGGCCCTTAGCCCCGCGGAGAGTCGCTGGCACGAGTACGACGCGATGCGAGCGTAGAAGGAAGAGCCTGAAGAAAGAGGGAGACAGAAAGCAAGTAAGCCGAAGGAGCGAAAGAAGAGAAAAGTGGGGACGGAACGGGACGAGACGAGACGAGACGAGACGAGACGAAACGACGCGCCCGAGTCGTGTCTCTGTTCGACACTGGCATCGTCGAGGCTCGCGTTACTCTCTCTATGTCGGCAGCGTCCGCTCGATACGTCCTGCCTCCTCGCTTATACCACCTTCGCCCTAACTCCCTCCTAGTCGCGCTTCCGTTTCTCGTTGCTTTCTTTTCCTTCAATCTCTATTTCAATTTCATTTACCTTCTGCCTCTCCCTTTCTATCTTTCTACATTTCTATATTTTTCTTTTTTTTCCTTCATCCACCTTCCTTCTCGTTACTCAGGTAACAACTTACATATTACGTTAGCTGTACCTCTTTGGAGCAAAAGGATCATTGACTACTCCTTATGGCCTGCACTTTAGCCACGACAGGTTGCAATATCATTCTGGCCACCTGGCATGTTGTTTCTTATGTGGAAAAGATATTTTGAGCGTCAGTGAAATCAGTTTATTAAAGAGGTTTAATTCAAATTGATCGATCTAAAGACTCAGCATCGAACAGATCTAAAATACTTTTATGCGTTAACCTATGATCTTTTCTGAATTATTAAGGATCCACTGCGTAAAAATCGTCCCAAGCTATTTAAATCTAGTTTGATATCCATCGATTTTGCTCTGAATCTATTAATACTCTTACAGAGGTTCTATGCTCACATCTTCAGATTGGTATCTTGATCACCCAATGCGAACGCTTAATATTCGTAATATGAAAATCAAGATAAGATAGAATTGGCAAATATTAGCAACCGACAGTAAATCACACGTTATAGACGCCAAGCGCTAATGAAACCGTACCGGAAAACCACGACACGTATGAATCTACTCTTTGTCAGCAACTGATTCGAATTCATTTAAATAGTTAACAAGTTGGCTTATTGCAGGAAAGTCCGATAATACAATTCGCGGTACGTTACATGCAATCGGTATCGAATCAGTAGAATGAACAGAGAGAAATGACAAAAGTTCGAAAGCAAATTGATCGTCAAATTTTTGGGTCACAGAACTAGCAAAAAAGACACAAAGAGACAACGGTCATCAAAAGGAATAGAATTCCATCGACATGCAAATTTGCCACTGTGAATTGATGAATGAGCGAATATCATTTCAGAATCAGCGAGCATCGCGCTTTCAAATTATTGGACTCCGACGACACTGGCTAGTGTCAAGCATCGGAATTCTTTTGACAGTTATGAGGAGATAATATATTCTTGACACGAACTATTCCACTGTACGGCAACTTTTCCATTTGCCTATCCATTGGTTCCAAGTCATTTACTTCTTTCTTCCTCTAGTGAGTAAGTGTAAACTGTGATAATCATAGTACCTTATTCAGGACAGTAAACAACTCGAATAGACAACAACATGGTTGATATCACTATCTCCCATGATCAGTACACCCGACATTTGTCCCAGTTAATTTGAACTGTTCGTAGTTATGAATAAAACTTGTGAGTTCCAAAATCATACAATTAAATTAAGTCAATATAATCAATCAATTTATTTCACCATTTCTAAGCATAATGTGAATGAACTTGATGACCGAACGTAACTATGGTTCGTTTAGAATATTAATGAATATGAAGAACTTACCAGACTTTGATTTAAATATCCACAAGCTGACATAAAGAATATTTGAATTTACGTTATTCTACCAGTAACATATCCAGCCAATGAACACTTATTCTACTGCACTCGACGTCTGAGAGATCGAGAACACATTGTAAATTTAACTCGCAATCAACTTAGAAACGATGAAAAGTCCCCTAGCTTCTCTCTAAGAAACTATCGAACATGTGCTACGAACGGCTGCTTATCATCTTCTTTGCCTTGATAACATAGGTAGCACGTAAAAATTGCTTTAACATTTGCGTTTGTAAGAGTTATCTACTTGCAAGGAAAGAAATATGTATATAGCGAGTAGTCATATTCTCTCTTGAGGTCACATGGAAACGGAAACGTTTCTATACGTGTCTTTGTACGTCAACGATGACCCTTTCCGATATATTACTAATTGTAAGCTACCAATCAGTCTTTACGCAATTTTACTATCTACGTATGTAAGTGCATATAATTTTATAATTTTACGTAAATTTCACATTTTTACAGTTGAGATTCACGGTTAATACTATACGCATACTTTTACGTCATAGGTATCGTCATAGGTGCCATACGTGCAAGGTTTATGTGAAATTGATAGCTTTCGACGTCCACGTGGATATTAAAGTGTGGCTTCATCTTGACCCTCAAGTCTCAACGACAGTCCCATATCGTAATATAGTTCTTTCATTCATATGCGAATCAATTTCAAGAATGTTGGTTCATGTCAATTATCATTTGAATTACTGTCTTGCATTTTTTTTTTTTTCTATCCACTACCGTATCGTTGCGCCAGTTTGTCATTGAACGGAAGGCAGTAACGACGAAACAATAAAACCGAAAGAAACGTAGAGCCGTGGTAAACACGAACTAGCGGTACGAGTTGCAACTAACGATGGAACGATGTGTAATTAATCCGACAGATAACACGAATCCACGGAAGCCTCGCTCGACAACGAAGGTGGATTTGCGTCACGTAGAATTGGCTTCCTATCATATTTCCATTGATTGGATCTAACGAAAAACGTCGTTGTCAATTATATCTGTCGCTAAAGGAATTCCGGAACACGTAACTATCACGGTACTTATGCAGGAAAAGAGAGATCACTGATCGTGGAAAAGGACGTAACCGTCCAACTATCAATAACGACACATCTGCTTTCGTGTCATCTTACAAAAAGCATTTTAATGATAGATGCAGTACTTGTTTACGAAACGTAGACAAAAAATGTGTGTTGTATCTTGAAAATGTATCGAAAGGATGCTACGAGAAACACTTGTAGAAGCTTTGTTTTTCTATCCAATTATAGCTAACCTGTTTTCAAAGTTAAACGAGAAATATAATCACCTGTTTTTCCTGTCAATTGGTGATTAGTGTTTTCGTGAATAATTTATTTTAGAGCACCCGTCATAAAAGCTTGTCTTTTACTGGGGCAATTCGTAATCGGCCGCGACTCAGCGTCTCGTACTCTTCCACTAGATTTGTCATTGGTACTTAACCGATAGCATCCAAGGGTAGGTGTCAGTTCGTACTCTTAGGTCATAGCGGCCAATCATGTATCCGGTTGCAAGACCCAATTTTTTATATAATGCGCAGTTACTATGCACAGTCAACGAAGATGAACACGATTGGTAGCAGAATGTTGCTCAGAAAATTCAATACTTTTGTCGAATTTTGGAGATCGACAAGTTCGGATATAAAGATTTAATCTAAACATCTTTTCTTCTGATTTATTAAATGTTTACCTTAGGCATACATGATTGTTTCGTTTAAGATAACACGATATTACGGCAGAGGACACTAGCTCGTGTTGTAATATTTCTGAACTTGATTTTTAAGAGTTAACAGTATTTTGTAATGCAAGATGATCCGGATAACGTTTGCTTGGATTATAGCAGTCCATAATAAGATTATATGTAATCACGATGATACCCGTTACAAATTGCAAAAGATTAACCGGATTGGTGCGGTTTTACCAAGTTTGTGTCCTACAAACCTCTTAAGCAAGATGTATTCGTTTTTCTGAAAGGTATGAGTGCGAATACTGGTTTCGAAGAGTGCGCGTTACGTAACTGAAGCAGACATATGGTGGCTTCGTTTGAATCAAGTGTAAACTGATGTTAGAATATTTGATAGTGAAAATTAGCTGAGTCTTAGAGAACTTCCGATACATCCAAGGGTAAAAGGAGATTGAAGAGATTAACCTTAATATCAAAAGCCTGCATTGTGGGAAGCCGTAGAGTGTCATTTCACGCGAAAAAGCACAACAGTGAAGCGCACCAGAAGAATGGTGAATCCTACAAAAATAATACTGTCCTACTTTTAACGCATCGATTCTAGATTTTACAAAGTCTACTGACTATGAACACATACACATACATATATGCAAATTAGGCGCAATATCAACGCGAAACGTTCGAAGAGTACATTGCGCTTGAGTAGAGCGCGATCATCACTTTGATTTGATTTCCTTTCATTGAGTGTACTAAGGGTCGTTGCACTAGAGGTATCGACCAACACTGGAGCGCAACGTTATTATTGTGTGCTTGCACGCGCGTTTGCATGCACGGACAAAAATGCCTTAGGAAGTCGGAAAATTTGCAATATCAGCTACAGAAATATTCTTCGGCCCAAAGAAATTAGAGTAAACAAACCGAAGACAATAATGATAAGAATGAAAAAAAGAAAAAAAAATATGAAATACTTTCTCTTATCGCGTAACAACATTGGAATTATAATTCATAATGTTTGATACGATATAATTGGCGTTAAATTTATGTGCTTGCCGCACGCAATTCCATGGAAACACCCGGACAGCATCGATTCAATTACGGCTTGCATAATAAGGAAGTATCGGTACTTCAAAGGAAAAGACCACGAGACCGTCATTACGTTTGACTGTACGGTGGGATTCGCGTAGCACTAGAAAACTAACGCTTCGGCTAGTTGATCGATAATGCCATACCTGTAAGCCATTTTAACGTGGAAACTGATAATCATGATGCAACGAAGGATTCGTGCAAATTGTGGTATTTACTTTGACTATCCGTGCTAACCAAATGTGGTAGCAGTTTATTCGAATAGAATTTGCCAGGATTGGTAAACCTTAGTCTTATATAGAGACAATTAATACCCATCCAGTTATGCGAAGTGCACATTACGCTCGTAATTATATCGCGTATATTATTTTCTTCGTAACACTGATTAATATCAGCTTAAGGGATTTTTTTCAATTTATTGTACTCTTCAACAGTGTGTAATAATAATGTCGTAATACTGTTATTACAACTGGGTTGTATTTTTTAAGCCATCGTATTTTTTACTTATCATCATGGTATCAAGCTTATATAAGTCTCGCAAGGTTTTTTTTTCAAAAGTAAACGATCCGTTCATTCTACAAAATGTACCAATTACCATATCGATCATTTTACGCCATTTATAACGTTTAATGTTCTTAAGGCACATTGATGCAGTTGAATTTATCCAGGAAGATATTAAATTGAATACGTGTATATGTATGAGTGATGTACTATTAAATCAAACATATTGCAGATCTAAGAGTGGCTCTACAAACGGAAATATGTATGAAGACACGCGTGAAAATTTATTTTTAGATCCAAGCACGCTGCATCCTCGTCTGAGCAAAATGTAGGGTATAAAGTAGTACATATACCATGAACGTAGAATTACCGATTTCTGAATAAGTAGCAGGTTATCATTGAATTGAGACACGTATACTAGAGCTTACATAATAGTTAATTTATACCGATGGTACGTGAATACAGAAGCGTGTGTCATTAGCAGTCGATACTAATCACAATGTGCCTATTAACTCAAAATAGAGAACATTTCGCTGTGACTAAGAAGTATAACGTTAAAAAAAGACCTACGATGATGGGTATCCACATAGAATTGGTAGACAATTAATTGGAATCACATTTGAAGTAATAAAAAATATTTAGCGAAAAAGATTGATCTCAGACTTATCTGCATGATTATAATTAATCCAAAACTCACCGAGTTAAGTAAAGTTCATAAAGCACAGCCGACGATTCAGATTTGAGCGAGGCACGATGGATCGTATGGTCGTAACGCGCAGCATGGGATAATGCTTGATTTTTTATGCTTAACCATTCCAGCATGACATTGCACTTCTTATTAATCCGATTGTTATTGTTATTCCGCGACGATCTTAAAGTTCTCGATACACTATCCAAATAATCGATACGCCCAACTTTGTAGCCGTTTCTCACATACGAAGATCTTCGATTTTTCATCATTGTCACAATGAAAATATACCGCACGATAACCGAATGTCTTTTTCGAAGTTCAATCACCACACAGAATGGTAAAAGAATACTAACACTCGTTAAATGAAATTCCCGATACGCCTTGAGAAATCTCTTACGAAACCGTATTATTTAAGTTTCATGGATCGACGAATACAATTATACAAGGAGTCTAGAATCGGTATCGTCCATATTACAAATTTCCCTGGTTAGCACGAACTCTGTTACGTCTCGAACGATGAACTACTCAATGGCGAAGCGATAAGCCGTTTCTCAACTCAGTCAGAGGCCTAAAATTTTATCGGGTATGGTAAAATCGCGCATGCAAAAATAAATATGAACGCCAGTTTGACGTCTGGTGATCTTATCGGTAGTGTATGTACTCAGAATTCGCAAAGCCACTCAAAAAAAAAAGAAAAAAAACCACATACGAAATTTATGATTTAAATTTACGTCACGCGACAGTTCGCGGGCTGCAATTTAAAAACACCAAACCTGTGGAAACACGGAATTCCATACACCGGGTGTTCACAACATGCACATTTAAGTTACGGAATCATAAGCAAATTATAATCGCTAAATTATCACTCGTAATGCGTACAATAACAGTTGTATACAAAAAGAAAACATAATTACAATCACAGGTTAATAATTACGTAGAAATTTAGTATGTTGGATCAATAGTTAATGGAAGAAAAGATAGACTCACCCATTGATGATGGAAGAGGATTCATCTGCATTAGGTGGTCCCGACACCTGGACCTTGGGTAGAGTATATCCATCCATCTGATTTTGGTTATGTCCATGCCCAGGTCCTTGACCATGCCCATACCCAGGTCCATGGCTCTGACTCGCTGGCGGTTGATGGTTGTATGGTGTTGTGTAATCATCGCTATCACTGCTCTGCGGAGGCTCGGGCCCGACCCCAGTCCGAGGTCTGGAACAAAAAAGATCTTTTGGTTATTGAAATGTACGACACACTTCTTACAAGTTCATACATACAATTCTCACAATAGCACGTCCCACCCTTAATATCTCCTTTCACACTAACACTTCTGGTAACTCTGACAAGTTCATGAGTAACAGCGACCTATTAGGCTTCCCCCTGGCATTTAGACCGAGGTTTAGTCTTTTTGAGTTTGAATTACGTATAACGTATGTCCCCGGTACCGGCTAATCCTCCGAGCTATTACTTTATGGCCCAACCGTTCTTACGTATCGGAAGTTATAAATCTTTTCAAGTCCATTGTGTTATAGAAATGCGAAAGAGTATTGCATAAAAGTCTACTGTATTTCTTCTCGTTTCAAAGATCGAAACTGTGGACTGGGACACGCGCATTGAGAGTAAAATAACAAAACATTTATAGGGATTGAATCTTTTGATTACAATTTTGATGTATCTAGATTCAATAAGCTTAAGGAGTATAATTTATATTTTCTTACGGTGCTAGTCTCTCGATTCAGGGTCGTCAAATGTTCCGGTACGATAAAAGCTACCGGGCATTAACAGCTGGAAGCACTTATTCAGACACGTCACGACAACTTGCAATGAATTAGGCTAATCTAAACGCAGTCGATGCGAAGTTAAAAGCACATTTTCATTGAACCGCGTACAAATGATATGTCAAAGTATACGTTGAAATGTTTCGCCCTATGAACATTGATCGAACCAGAATCAGAGATTGTAAATCCTCTATCGATATAATTGCTTCTCAAGGGATAAGGAACCGACTATAAAAACCCAAAACTTCATTCTCAAGAAATTGATATAATTTGCGAATATCCAATAGCCAAGAAGTACAATACGTCCAAGAGTGTCACACAATGTACGTACAACGCACGTCACAAACCGGTACTTTCCAGCCTTTCCGTAATAAGAAAAGGATTTAATTGTTCAAGGAGCAAGGATTTCTAGGATATCACACCTGCGATCAGTACTGTCGTAACTAGCAGTCCAATAGAGGGGCGCCACCGTCCTGCGTTGTTGCTTACAGTCAACACACGTAAAATGCCAACACAAAAATAGAGTTTCTTCCACGAATCGCTATTTAATTATTCCAAACTTCCTGCATCCTTCTTCCGGTTTTCTCTCTCGTTACAACCGACAACCTTACTAACTTTTTACTCAAACTCGTTAATCAAAAATACGATGTAGCACAGTACGACAAGCACATAGAATACGGCTTGTTGTTTGATTTGATTTGACACAATTATTAATATGCCAAAATGAAAAAGAGCTTTATATTTTGCCTCTATCTTAAACGCGGTTACGCGTATAGCAAATCAATGATCGGGAACATGAGAATAAACCGTTCCGTAATCGAGTATTCTTTCCCGTGTCATCTCACGACGCGTATTCTCGTTGCTTCAAATTTAACCGGAGCGCGGCTAGTCGAAACATCCGCAAATATATTCCGGTCGCGTATATAAGCGAGGCAAATAGAGAGCCACGCCAGTTACAGGATTTTTCATCGAAAATACGGCAATGCGGTCCGTGGAACGTGATGCAGTCCGCACTCGTGCAACTCTCCGCCACTCGGCGACACTATCACGATTCACGGATGTAGCGGGTAGCGTCGGGATGTACTACACGGGACGACACGCGCACTGGGCAACCTCAGCGCGTCTGCGCCAGGCAAGTCACCTATTGACCGAATATTACCGCGATACGTATAGCGACAGAATCATCTCCACGCATGCATCAAGGTACATGCACACTGACACTTGGGATGTATCGCGACACATTCGAGTGTTGTGGATAAATTTCAACCGATAGGGGATCGCAGAACTCGGATGTGCACTGGTCAGCTGACCGGCAATGTTGTTCCTCAGATTCGCGCTCCCTTTTCCTCTTCCGGACTCAACCAAGCTTTCTCCCATGCGTCAAGCTGCTGCGGGTTGATCTATCAAGTAGATCTATGCACGTGTTGTACACCCCACCACAAGCTATCACAGATTTAATGGCCCTACGAACTACCGCTATAAAAACAATTTCCTCCTCATTAAACAACCACAATCGCGTATTTTAACTCATGTAATTCCCATACCGAATTCTTCTGCAAACGAACGATTTCACAGTTCGAATATTACTGTATGTACGAGTAAGACACTGGAACCAAATGAACTAGTTCCCACGAATATTGGACCGAACACACTGTAACGGCCAAATGGAGCGACAGATCACTGTTAGTCACGCTTTTAAGTAACACTGACACATATCCGTGGGATTTTTCCCCGAAACAAGGAAAATACACTTTCAGTCACATCTGGATACTTAGAACACTCTGTCAGTAACATCTGTGGACCAATGTCAGTGACAGTTCATTATATAAAGATAATCCATACTTCCAACACGATTCCTTTGGTGAAAATCCTGGCACCCCACATTCTCTTGCAGACCGTAGGACATACGTTTATGACAGTTTCAAAGCAAGAGAGTGAAAACACAAAGGACTATTCGTAATAAAAGCAGTATAAAATGATTGAGAGAACTTACGAGGGCATAGACACAGCTGGGCATCCGAGTTGTAGGAGGCTCCTTGCAAGATATTCCGGCGCAGGTGCGTTGATCGCAGGAGCGGAGTGTCTGGCGGGCCGGACAGATTCGTCCCCAGAGTTATCCGAATTTCCAGATAGCAACGACGAGATTTTTTCTTCCGCGGGCACTCGTAATCTACTGCGATTATCATTGTTTCTTTCGGAAGTCCTTGGTAGTCTTAAAGATCCAGTACGGCGTAGTTGAGTTCCCAGCTCACTTTCTGAAGTTAAGAAAATCGAGTAAATTAGTAAACTGCATCTGCGAAGCATGTGTGTTTAACGTTACACATCACAGATCACCGATTTTAGATGTTAGTATTCGTGACATTGCAAACGACGAAGTAAATTCTTCTAAATCTTGCCAAGTTACTAGTTTTCAAAGTTGAAATTGTGTGGCTGGTTGTGATAGTGCGCGTGCCGGTGAACAGTTCAAGGCAGTCTAAGATACAAAGCGACAAATAAGAGGGTTCTCTCCTACTTGAGGTGGCGTGTTTTTAAGAAACAGGTGTGATAGAAACTTATATCGGCGAAAACGCAGCTCTCACCCATTCGCCGACGGTAGTTTAATTCGTTTAAAGCCCTCGTGCATTGCATCACCGTGGGTATTAGTGTACTACGTCTTCCGTTCTACCTGAGTTACGTGAGCGTATTACGACGTGTCCGTGTAGTTTAATGCGAAAGGTTCGCATTTGTTGAAACAACTTACCTTGAATTTGGTAAATTCGCAGTGCCATTACAGCCCAAGAGATACTTGATATGTATGTATTGGTATTAGTAGAGAGAGGAAAATTAATGTTATTATTGATATGAGTTAAAGAACAACAAGATATGTATAGAAGAGTGATGTTAAAAAAAAAAAAAATTGATGATTGCTGAAAGAAATGCAGGAATTTTGTAGGTAAGAAGAAAAATGGTGCATTAGGTATTGAAATGGATAGATGATTCAGGTGGCGGAACAAGCGACAAAAGTCTGCCCTTAGTCTGACACATTTAAAGAATGAGGAATGTGGCAATGTACGAGAAACGGCCTCGTGGCTCTCTGCCTAACGACTGAAAGTCGAGGTAACCACGATACTACATGGGCAATCACGTTTTTGGCAAACGGCCGCGCATCTAGTCCGGGAAATGCGGCATTTCTCTGAAAACTTATGACATGCCTATCGGTTTTCCCTTTGATCGAACTCGATTCAGAATTATTTCCAATATATCTGCCAAGATGGGGGGATTTCGTGATAATGGGAGGAGCCTCCACTGATGCGAATAATAATGGGTAGCGCTCATGCCGCTCCATGCCGCTCATCGTTTCTAGACGTTGCGGTGAAATCATGGAACGACAAATAAAAGGCGCATGAGCAAAATACGTTCTTTGTCGAAGTAGACTAACTCTTGATGATCGTGATGTGACTAAAACCTCTGACTGATGGCATAGTGCAATTAATTCTACCCGCACGCTGGTTATTTCGGTCTCAATTAGTATTAAGTGCTCGTGTATGTATGTGCACGTCCGTTCCACTGTTGTGAGAAGGTCACAAGTTCAGATCTATTTCTCCGTAATAGGAGAAATATTCTTTACGCGTGAATAATTCGCGTACCGCTTTATCGAGAGGTATTGCTTCTAATTATGCGCATTTTGTTTGGCTTTGGTACGTTCTGCCAAAATCCGCCTGCTATGCAAAATAATTCCCCTGTCTGGGGCTATTAGTGGCTTATTTTCTTGCTCATAATAGAAGCAGCCGAAAGACTGCTTACTGACTTCCGCAAGAATTCAAATAACCCAATAATTAGTGTCACACGAAGATGTGGCAATTAACATTTGAATTGCGAGTAATTCGTTTGCTTTTAATAAAGAGGTTACACTGCTGTTGTTGTATTGTGCCTTGCGACCGTCACTGCGACTCTACCTTTGATCAATTCTACCGCCGTTACACATGCTCATTTCATTACACCTAGTTGAACTATCAACTTTACTATTGAACAAAGACAGGTTGCTTGTTTAATCGAATTAAATTTCGTTATACTCGGTATTTACATTTGCATAAAAATTCGTCATACCAAGAATCTAGCCTAAAGGGTTGAATAAAGTTAGATATATACATAATGTGTACTGTGTTATGTCAAGAATATTTACGCTTGCACAATAGGCTTGCATTCGTAAACGCAATAGCAAGGGTCATTTCTGATTAGGATACAAACAAATCGATTAAATTTCCTGTGTAGACTGACCCATATTGATAGTAATACTTTTTTTTTATTTTCTCTTAAATTGCGTAAACAGCAGTGATTTTATTAATCCAAACAGTATTGTGGCCAACTTTATATTGCGCATTGTAGATGATTTGTCTGTATTTGTTCGACATGATATCCTGGCAATGAATGTAAATCTAATCGCATCACCGAGAATTCGTTGAAAAACGATGCACTACTTTGACAAAACCTTGAACTATAATTCGAGCGAACTTCTAAGACCCGAACGCCACAAGAGGCTTCGTTCTAATCCTTTACATAATTGTATTCCGACAAGAAACGTGAAATTTCTCTATCAAAACGACAATGAGATGTGACATATCTCTAAGTGTATTAGCTAACAGTATGTACACGTTTACTTTGCTACGATCATGAATATTTGTGTCCACAATGATGTCACGGTAAGTAACTTTTCTTCGCTCAGCTTTACTGAAAAACGGATTTCCCTTGGAAAAACTGAGTTTCTTCGACAAATAAAATACTCACGAGATAAAGAAACGTACGGATTCCCAAGGAAAAAGTCAGCGTCGATGATGTCCTTTTAGATAGAGAATACGGAAAATCGATTTCTTACTTGTACTCGAATCACATGTACACAGATCTACGTCTATACGGTATAAACTTGTGTGATAAGCGTTCGAAGAATGAGGCCAGTTTGACAGGCAGAGTATCGATAATAATTGTAGAAAATGTTATCTTATAACTTTACCTTCGGTAACGGCTGAATGAGGTATCCGTAAACTATTGCCTCTTCGTAGACTTCCACTGATGTTTCTACTAGGAGCCTCCATACTCGACGTAACCATTTTTTCTCTTGACATTATTCAACGATAACGATAAAAGAAAGTAATAATTAAAAAAAAATGAAGTTCGGCCCACCAGTACACGATACGTCAACGTCGTCGCCTCGGTGTACCGTACAAGTGGAATTTCTGAGGATGCCTATCAGCCGCCTCCTCGTACCTCGTGGCACAATCGAATGGATCGACCAATAGAAGTAATAGACAACAGTCACGTGTGAGTTTCGACAACATATTCCATGTAATCCTCTGCCAATGCCGCTTTCAGTAGACGTATAAAGTGATCGAACTTGTTTACAATACTTTTTCGTAAGAATTCACCGTGCGAGGCACGGTCAACTAGCCAAAGACTATTCCCCATCGATCGCAAAGTGTGCTACAGTTAATGGAATGGAACTATGCGTCTTTAGTGTTTATCGAGCGACTCGGATATCTGCGCGTGGGTCAACGGTATGCAAACTTCTATAATACAATGTTTGTAAGATTGTTTTCACACGAAGATTTTCTGCAAAACAGTAGCGTTAACTTATTTCTGGTCTTCGTACCTGCTGCTGTCTGACCGACACCTTGAAGTTAATTCTAGTTCGCAATTAAGATATTCTTGGCGGCTTTCCCATTCGCTAGATATCTCTAATGGTTTCTTATGTTTGGCAAATTTTAATATTCAAACAATAAGACACGTACTCGACACACGTATGTTACTTCCTGTACGAAGTTCCTGCGTGATCCGGAATCGCGTTTCTGCACCTACTGAAGAGTGTGCCACTTTGAGAGAATTTGACCGCGTCACCGCTTACACATCATCGTGGTGGCCGCATTCATTAATGGAACTTCCAAGAAGCAGTGGATCTGCTTAGATCGACGTCCAGCCAAACTCTACTGCGTTATGCTATTATAAGGATCTAGCATGCGCATCTCAAACCAACTATATCTTTCCACGAAGAAGAACCAACGGTGATGTTTAACATACATCTACTCGGCTTGAGTTTAAGTCTAACTGACAATTGAGTCATTTTAACGCGAAAGCAGGAAAAAACCCGGTGTGCGAGTGACGCGCGTTGGCGGCAGACTGAGAAGTTTCGTCAAAAGTTTAAAAGGTTTATTTTCGCTTAGTTCATCGTGCCAAAGGAGAACAACACGAGGAATGTGTTGGTAGTCGTATCTTGATTGGCTTGGTAGAAGGGTATGAGCAGTGGAAAGGTATTCGAACAACCAAATACACAAACTTAGAAAACTAACATCTCTTCATATTTTATCAACGTTTCGCTATACATGTCTTCGTTTTTTTGATAATACTTCCCTATAGTCTCGGTAGACATTTCTGGATTATATTACGTAAATATACTGGCATTCTTGAGCACACGTCGGACGTTGTTCGTACATCGACCGGCATATACCATTTTTTTTTCAGTTACTCACTCAATTTCATCGAATGTTATATTATTTAAAAATAGGTATCGGTATACACAGTATTATCATTATATGCAGTTTCTTTACCGACTATATTGAATGATACTTATTAAAACAATTCTTTATGTATGTATGTATGTATGTATGTATGTATGTATGTGAAACGCACGTACGCGTAGGTATGTAAATATCTAGGCAGAACATTTTTGGATGCAATTCATGAATAGAATGTCGTTGCTAATAACGTAAATAGAAATATGAGATATACATACGTTATTGCACACTCCTGGCTCCATACTTGAATTACGCCTATTAGGAGCAGACTTACCTAGATTTTTTTCTTTCTTTTAAAGTACAATATATTTAAAAACCAGTGAAATCACGATCTAATCTGAAAGCCGATGTTACAAAGGAATTTAAAAAAACGTTCAATAAGAATGTTTTCAGATTGATCGCGTTTCACTGCCTGTTCGGCAATGTCATGTGTACGTAAACGAAAAGCTTCCATAAGAAAATTATGGGTAATCGTTACATCATCTTCCAAGCTTGAATTCCTCGTAGAGGTATTCGCAAAATCTACCGATTTACTCCTAGATTCTGGGATGTTAGGTTCATTCCTATAGCACAAGTATTTCTTGTAAGAGATAATTAATTGCATGAGAAGATACGCTAGAAATCTACGGTGGCACCAGAGCGACTCGTGATCGCTGTACATGGAAATCGTGCTTTCGTTCACACGACATTCTTCCGCCCAGTAAGACAATGCAAGGAGGCATCCCTGTTGTTCCGTGTTTAAGGAAACTTTCTCGCTTTCTTTGTGCATTATGTTAAGAAGTTTCTGCAATTTACGTGCGTCACCAGCTTCTTCGATATTCGATTTGATATACGCGAAGAGTTCTTCCTTGCGTTGTTCGTAGTATTCAATTTCGGGACATTTTCCCATTGGCTCCATCGGCAGGTCTTTGAACTCAAAGACACGCTTTGTCAGCAGGAACTGTCGGTAAGCGAACCCACTATATTCGGATACGTGTCGCTGGCACCAAGCGAGAGAATTTGTCCATTCTTCTTCCAACGTTGGATAAGCGTAGCCTCTAGATTCGCGAAGGGTCATCACGTGACGACGATGACTCCACGCGTGATAATTGTTTGAGTACCTATCGGCACATGTGCCAGCTACCTCGATCTCGGCACAAAGCAATGAGTTTTCGGGTGTCGGATCGTAATCCTCTTCTTTAGCATTCAAGATGAATGAGAGTAACCATCGCCGGTAAGCAAACGCGTCAAAACATTTCGGCTTATGGCATAATACTAATCTTGAAATTGAAAGTTCATCGGTTGCATCGAGCTTCCGGCTTTTTACTAGCTCTCTTCGCATGTTCCAAAAAGTCATCACATCAGGATTTAGTAAGAGAGCGCCCAATAACCATCTCGCTACGGTGGTGGGCTCTTCTCGCCTATGTTTGTTTTCTCGCAGTTCAAGGAGTCTACGATAAACATAGCAATAAAGTGGTTGCACGCACCACGAGGCGAGCCCAAGGCATTCCGACTGATGGAATACTGGTGACTTATTTTGATTATCCTCCGCAGGGACAATTTCGAAACTTTTCCTGAAATTAAAGTTTGTTGCAATTAAACTTACGCATCCATTCCGCTAATCATGCAGATTGTGCTCATAGTTTGATTGATATTCGAACTAGAACGATGATCTGTTTTTTTTTTTTTCACGCGCGAACTACATATTCTGTCTCATATGTATCGGTCAGTTGGGAATCTTACACAATATTTTGTACCGCATGGAACAGTAGGTAAAATAATTATGTAATACGATGTAAATATGTTTACGGAAAATTGCGATACTTGACACTTTACAACGTGTTCCAAGGAAAATATTATTGGACGATCTTACGCGCATGAGAACAAAAGCGTGAAACTAGAATAATACGCATTATATAATAATAGGCAGTTAAACTATTTAATGGCAAATAAGGATCAAAAGGCACAACACAGAAGGAATAGTGACTACAAAGCATGGACAGCGTTTAAATTCATTCCTTATTTATTCAATCAGGTATAATGTGTGAAAAGGAAAAAGAAAAAAAACAATTTCAAATGCATACAATGCATTTGTATACACAATTTGGAGATATGTGCATACAGGTGCACATACACGTGTATTCAACCAGGCGATATACTCAAATCGCAGATATTTACATTTAATACTTATGATGGCGCCAGGTTCCTATCGCAGCTGCTAGATGACAACGTTCTCGCTATTTACTATGCAGATCTTTTACAAAGTGCTGTACACACGGTTCACGCGAGATGCTAAAAGTACCCGAGACCTATCGCAAGTCTTTTTTACAAAAATCAACGCTTGCATACTGCGTAATATTGATTTTCCTATGCGCTGAATAAACTAATGCACTGAGCTCGAAAAAATTAGGGAAATATATTATAGATATTTTTAAAGACTCCGCCCTTGTAATGTATCCGAGAAAACACTCACAGAGACTGATCCTTCTTCACCACATTTTCGATGTCAGAAAGGATTTTCTCTGCAGCCGGAAATATATCGTCCTGCATTGTACTATCGGCACTGCTGTTCGTTACATCTCTTAGAGGATCAAGCGTAAACAGACGCACAATTAACTCTTCTCTGTCTCTCACTGAACCTTTCCAATGCAGACACGGCGTAGCGTTTTCTGGTTTTCTGCGGAAGTGTAGGGGACATGCTTAACTAGTACCTGAAGTTTGTCGCAAGTCGATCAACAATCGCAAACCTTTGGCGCGCAATTTCAAACTGGAAACACCAAACAATCCAAATTCCTAGATCAATTTTTCTAAATGTTTATTAACAAATCTGTATATTAAATAAAGTTTTTTAGATTGTCCTAAGTTAGAGAAATCTGTAAATAAAAATTCTCAAGTCAGGGACACGCTTGGAAATATCGATTAGTCGATTTGAGAAATCACAAATATCGATAATGTTAAGATACTAACTTAATGGCGTACTCAAGTATATCGGCGGGTATACGTATATGTGTATGTACGAACGTCCGGGAAAATCGGTATAACCTAGCTATTCGAGTATTTGTTTCGAATTCCTTTTGGATCATTCATCTTTCTGTAAAAGGCAGTTCTTCTTGCTTAATCCCGTTTAGCCTGTGCGAGTTCCATTTTCTCCTAAAGAGGTAAAATATTTAACTTATAAAAAATGTCTGATCCTCGCATAAGAACTCTAAAAATAAAGACTGGAGTAGTGAAACGACTTGCGAAAGAAAAAGTGACATACGAGAAAGAAGCAACGGAGCAACGTGAAAGAATACGAAAATTAAAGGAACAGGGTGAGAATGCTTTGACAAATTTGTCCAATTAGCATATTACCCGTTTCCTTAGTAAACCGGTCAAACCTCCAATTCATTAATGCTTACTTTCATAAGTAATAACAAAATGTTCTGCAAAGACTTGTATCTCGATTAAAAAATATTAACCCATTTTTATAAGGATTATCACAGCTAAAATAAATATAGGAGTGTACTAAAAACATTTATCACGTTACCATGACTCTCGAGTACTCGTGGTATTATTGCCAATAGTAATGATTAATATCGACTATCATTGTTACAGACAAAGATGGGTACGACATAAGAAAGCAAGAAGAAGTGCTTCAAGAATCGTTGATGATGGTACCCGATTGTCAACGGCGACTCGCGAAGGCATTCGAAGAGCTTAAGAAAATTTTGGATACGGAACAAGACTTGAAAGAAACGGATGATTACGTAGAAGCTGAAAAAATCCTACAAGAAGCCGAAGTTCAACTTCCGAAAGAAGGAGATATCCTTGAAATGTGCTAAGGATACTGCCTACAATTCTCTTGACGTATAACTAAAATTCACGGAACTATAATTTTATTTAACACACAATTGAAAAGCAGAACAGAAAAATTCATTTTGTATACTCAAAAGTGATAGCATTAAGATATTTTATATTTTGTCAAACTAATTCTTTGTTAGGCATTAAGTACAGATTTTGGTAATTGAAATTATTCCCAGAACTGTAGATATAGCTAACGGAATCAATATTCTAATATGTATCATCAAATTAATCCATCTGTATATGGAACAAACTATAATATAAGTGTTCAGCAATCTTACCAGTATGTACAAGATATACCATTTAACAATACTACCGATGCCATATCTTCGACTGCTACGCAACAGCGTCAATACGATGAGAGTAACATCGAAGCTTTCCTCTCAACGGTCGAGCAATCTGACGAATTGATCTGTTCCAAAGCTAAAAGAACTACGTCAAAGATTTCAACGAGCAAAGATGCTTTAGCGTCTATTTCCAAATTGAACAAGGAGCTCCAAGCAATTTGTGCTGAACTTAAAGACAACGAGAATTTGTCCGAGGAGACATGGCAAGATAAGATCACAACTTGCAATAAGTTAAAGCAACAGATCTTAGACTTGGAGAAGCCTTTTAAGGATCCGCTATTCTTACGTCAACTTCAGAAAGATATAACTAAACGTAAAAAGAAACGATTGAGGGAAAAAATTAAAAGAGAGAAATGGAAGAATGAGAAATCTAAAAGAACAGAACGAAGACTAAGAATGCATGCAGAAATTGATTCATGGATACGGAAAGAGCAAGCTGTTATTGAAAAAGAAAAACAAGATCAAAATTTACGTAGAGACGCAGATATGATTCTTTCTGACGTAAGGGGAAAACGAAATGATACAAAAAAATATCTTGGCCTTCTGGAGGAATTAAAGCGTCTTAGAAATGTAAAAGCTAATATTGCTAAAGCAAGGGGAGAACATTTATCATCCGTGGCTGACGAAGCGTTTAACAGCATTATTGGTAATGAAATGTGAATTAAAATTGCGCAGAGTTTATACAATGAAATATTAAAATGTAAATTGATTTGCAGATAAATTGGAAGAGCAGTGGCTGGTTTTCGATAGAGAATATTCTATAGAGGAACAAGGATTAAAATTAATGCTGAAAACAGACAATGAAGAAAGAATTGAAAAACAAAAGAAAAATATCTTTGATGAATGGGAGAATGTATTATTTGGTAGAAGAATTTTGAATGTTGATCACGCAAAACCTGATTTGCATACATTTGTTGCGACTAGGTAAGAATATAACAATTGAAATATATGATATATGATACTGAGTATCACTTATATCATGCTTTAATTATAGGTCTCTTTGGGATAAATTCGTAAGCATCGATCCTAATGCAACATCGATACCAATCGGATGGGTTCTACCCGAAAAACCATCTTCTGCAGCTTGGCAAAAATATCTTGTAAAACAATCATGAAATAAGTTTTTATCTCAATATATGTCCTAATTTTTACAAAATAAGACAACTTTGCTATAAACACTTTTCATTAATGACCGGTCAAATTATGTTTCGTTTAATAAGATACATTACTCATGATTCAATTTTTTAATCAGAAGTATTAAAACCTATCAATATGTAGCTGCATTAAATTCATTGCAGGTCTGTGTAGAAAGTATGTACAAAATTTATTATTATACAATAATGCAGAAACATTATTTTTCATGTTATGTTGAGAATCAAATTTTTTTGGGCAGCATCGGATGGTTCTAACGTCTGAATGTCTTTAACTGCTGGCAATGGCGCAGCTTCAGCAGCAGATAATATCATATGCAGCTTTCCTTGTAGCTCCGTTAACGCAAGTATTAATTGTTCTTCGTCTTCCAATTTTTTCGCCAAAATACTGAACACGTTTCTCGACTCTGGTGTAAGTTCATTCAGATGATCTTCGTACACATCTACGTAACATATCTGATGATTAGTACTGGGAAACTTTGCGAATTTAAATTATAACTAAATTAGTGCTAATTATCTTATACGTACCCATTAACACATTGGCAACGTGTATCAAAACTCTTCCAAAGCGGACATTTCCTATGTGTTTATTCAGGAATTTAATAATATTTACAAGTGACTTTCCGTCTCTACCAGCCACAGCTTGTTTTAGACCTTGCCTTCTCATAAGTTCTTGCATAAGTGCAACGGTAACGTGTGGAGTTTTATTTACTACGTAACTCATCATGACGCAATCTAAAGCTTTGGAGTACTGAAACTTTCTTAAACAGGCGTCATGTTTTGCCATAGTTTCTTTAACTTCTTCTTGAACGACAACGTCTATACTAGCCGCATAGGAATTTTGCGCAGCATATCTATAAGATACTTTCTTTTTCTGTGGCTTTATATCCTTCGCTTCTTCCTCTCTTCTTCTCACTGAAATTAAGCCATCTACCATGCCAGCAACTATGGTGTCGTCATTAGGCTGTGGAAAGGAAGATACTGTGAAGCGTACGGTCATATGTAAAAGTAATCGATAGACAGTTATTATCTTACGCTAATTCCAATGCTTAACACAGCATTTGGATAATCCAGGGAATGTAGATTCTTGTATGTTCCTGAATCGTATATCTTTACGTGCCTATCTAAAGAACCCGATAATATTCTGTGACCATTCGAGGCAATTTTTAAACACGTGATAGTTTTATGATGTTGCGTTATCTTAGCAAGTAGCCTGCCACCAGCCAGAGCATCCCATACTCTGATTTCTGTGCCACCTTTTTATACGGAAAAGACAAAAGTTACATAAGTATGATCGTAAAATCACAGTATCGTGAATGACATACATTCAAAACACATACCTGCAGATAAAAATATACCGCCCGATGGCAGGAATAATATACTTTCTACTGGAGCGTCATGATTTACAGCAAGAATTTTTTTGTTTGTCCTAGTATCGTACATATTTACATATTTGTCGTATCCTCCCGATAATATGATATCACTGGAAACTGGGCTGACCGCACCAGCTCTAATGTAGTCAGAATGTTCACTGAACGATACGATTTGTTTTTCACTCGGTATATCCCATAACGCAACAGTTTTGTCATCGGAAAACGAAGCAATACGAACACTATCAGCGGTAAAGAATGTTCTATGTACTGCTGCTTTGTGTCCTGAGAACAATCGCAAGAGACTTTTCGTGCCAATGTCGAACAATCTTACTACCGATTCTTCTCCACCAGCACAAAGTAATCTGCCATCCGCACGAAAAGAGCCACCATAAGCAGCTTCCTTGAATCTGCTGAGATTTTTCGTAACAAGTTTCGTTATTGGATTGTACACTTGCACTCTCACTGAACAAGTGACAGCAAAATAATGCGGTTCCACCGGTGAAAAGTCGATGTACTCTATAGGACCAAATTCCTTCACTAGTACTGGAGCCTACAAATAATATTACATATATTTTACGGAATAAGCTTTAAAAACAAACGAAAAAATACGCCTGTTTTTAAACTTTTAGAATTTACATTCTAATGTCAGGTTAGGTCTTGTACACGTGGATAGCAAAACTCAGAAACCATATTACAAATGGAAGAAAATATCAATATTTGAATATATTTAATAGTACATACCGAATATTTCTTCCAGTATATATTATCCGGTGTTAAATCAGGGCTTGACCGTGTGAATATTTTCGTATTTGTCTTCTTGAAGGACGCCATTTTTCCTTAAAAATGTCAGCTGTAATAATGTCCAGTAGAGGGGTGGAATTCTTATGTTGACAAGTCTGACAAAGTCGACTTTTTCGTGGTAGCGATTATTTAGCTACTTTCATATTTCGTAGAAATGTAACGAAAGAAATTTTCGTAGGAATTCTATACGAGAAAAGCATAATACATGAACAGGACACTGATACACTGTGTACATTATAGCAGTTCTGTTACTAGTTTCAATATGGCGATATAATAGCTGTGGGGTGTTCCGAAGGTTTCGTTACTTATCATGAATTTCGGTGATTTTTCTTGTATTCTGCGTACACTTGAAATTCACAAGAATATATTTCACGTACAGTCATAAAAGTTTTACATTTACCAAAGCACTGGAGACACCAAGGTCAACAAATCACGGCAACTATGCGATAGGTTTAACAGTTGCTCTTCGCATATTAAGGTTTGTGGTATTTCAATGAAAATTAACAACTGCAACAGACAATAGCATAATTCTACTCAGGAATAAATTTAGACAGAAGTTTTTCATACTATTACCAGATCTGTTGCCAATTTTATAATCCGTTATTAATTCTGTTTCAGCTTAAAAGAAACTTCTTTCATTCTCATTTCGGAATATTATCCTGTCATATCAACGATATTTTCGAATATTATTGGGAACAATTTGACACACACCGTTACTTTACATGAATAATTGCATTTGTGAGACGTCAAATGCAAAGTGAAAGTGACTAAAGGAATTTACAAGAACCCACAATGTAATTTATCATCGAAACTAATGAATTCTTGGTCAGAAAAAGTGAATCCACCAGGCTTGATTTCATATTTTCTGACATAAATTTACATTCGACATAATTATACGAATAATTTTAACGAATAACAACACATATAGAATGGACAAATATAAGGTGCTTCCTGCTTTTAATCTTCGTACAGAAGCTTCTTAATTTATGTAAGTTTTCTTCGACAGTACTTTACATTTTTAAAACGACTCTTTAATTGAAATGCTCGCTGATATTTCTTTTTGTTAATTTTAGTAACTGGTTTTTATAAAACTTGAAAATAACGATTATCTATAAAAGGATACGTCCAACATCTTGAAATTCGGATACATTGCTACCGATATTGTTCCTGTACATAAGTGTTTGAAGCGTTCTACTATCAAATACTTATTTAGATTTTATTGCAATGGCCGAAACACAGAGAATGACCGTGTATGGTAGATATCCACCTTGTGCCCGTGAAACCCGTCTAGAGGAACGTCGAGCCAGAAGGTATTTTGTATACGATTCGTTCAAAGATATATCGCGAGTTGAAGCCAACCTAATTGTTGAATTTGTTCGTTAGATTGGCGGTAAGATTGGAACGGAATCGGAAACCTGACAAGCCAGAAGACTTTGTGTGTTATGAATCTAGTGACGACGAAGCGGAAACAGTTAGTGAGCGTAAACAATTTTTATGGACATCCTATAATTTTGTGGATTATCTCCGTGCTCGGGAAACGAATACGAAGGAAGTTCGAAAAATTAATCAAGAATACGGTTCTCGGCACATATTGACGCATGATTTATTTAAGGAATACTCTGTTAGTTTAAATAATATGAACAAAGTATTTTGTTCTCAATGGTTAAGTGACAGGCAGGTTGTATTTGGTACAAAATGCAACAAATTAATGGTGTACGACGTAGTAACACAAAAATTAGATTTGATTCCTTCCCTTCACGGAAGGCAGATTGCTTCGGGTGGTGCAGCTGTCTCTGAACAGCAGTCTGGTATACATTCTGTTCGAATTAATCCTTCTAGGTAACCAGAAATATTCAAACTAGTTATATTCATATTTTAGAGAATTTCTTTCCTAAAGTATGCTAACTCGTGTTTTCTTTTCGTAGAACTCTTTTGTCGACAGGAGCTAGAAATAGTAACGAAATAGCAATATATAGGCTGCCAACGTTAGACCCTGTATGCGTTGGGGAAGGTGGTCATAGAGATTGGGTTTTCGATATGGCCTGGTTAGACGATGAATTTCTAGTGTCTGGATCTAGAGATACAAAAATGGCTTTGTGGCGTATAGACACTGACCTTGCGGAAGCTCCGGACAAAGCGGATGTTCCCACGCACAGGTATCATAATGATCTACGTACAAAAGTACATATTTCCAATTTTCAATATCGTCATACACAATTTTTTTTTACAGATTAATCCAACCAGTTTGTGTGAAAGAATGTAGATCAGCCCAAAAAGTTCGTTCACTAGTTTTTAATAAGGCGTATAAAGAAGTTGCAGCGCTTACGTTGAATAGTTTCATACATATCTGGTCAGCCGAGACTTTTAGACAAAAAATATCACGGAAACTGCCAGCATGTCAAGAAAATGTTTGTCTCGCTGTACAAGAAGAAGGAGTGTACGCTGTGGGATGCCGTTCTTGTACTTTACTTTTAGACGCTAGAACATTGCAACCCATTAAGAAAATACCTTCAAGGTAAGATACTTATTCGTATCGCTTTAGAAAATAAATATCCTACTCAACATTATGCTTCGTACAGGTATAGCGGTTGTGGGATTCGTTCGGCTAGTTTTCAAGGTTCGGTATTAACCATTGGTACAGGATTAGGAATGCTCATGTTTTACGATGTTAGAGCACAAAAATATCTTGAATCGTCTATCAATTCCAACAGAATAGTTGTTCTTAAAGCTTCAAAAGGATACGTGGTGAGTTTTGCAGTATTCTCAAGATTCAACGTACCTCTATTATAATAAATTAAATAATTTACAAATCTAATAATTTTCGTATTCAGTTTCCGGATGAGGAATACATCGATGGGTTCCAGAATGTGAAATATACTCCTGCTATATACACTCATTGCTATGATGCCTCAGGTACACGATTGTTCACAGCTGGTGGCCCTCTTCCTGCGAACCTATACGGTAATTATGCAGGACTGTGGCAATAAAGACGTCGAGTAGAAAATAGGACAACTAAATTTCTTCGTAAGTAATTTTATTTCAATTTGTATATTTATAAAAAGCCATCACCAAAATTTTTTTATAGAGGTATATACACCTTACGTTGTAAATAATAACTTCGCGATGTATCGTACAACAAGAACTCTTCATACAATTTTTTACTTACCATCGAACAATAAACGCACTATTTCCATTTCTTCCGTTTTTTCTTTTTTAAAAAGACAAGATAATTCTTCAGTGTATAACTATTTTAGAAAAAAAATTATAATGTTTATGCCAAGCTATTTATGCAGCTGTGTTTTATTGTCATACGAAATCTCTGCGTGCCAAAATAACAAAGTCCTTAAAATAGAGAAATATTATAACGATGAGTATGAAAGCGAACCGTAAGAATAAGATGTCTATGGTGTATATACCTCAGCTTCATAGAGATGAAAAATTAAACAGCTACTGTTTTTTGGTACCGGATAATTAATTTCTTGTTATTTAAGTGATACCGATAATGTTTTGTAATCTTGTCTGGCAATTTCGACGTCATTAAGAAAAATTCAATGACGTATTTCCATCTGTGTTAATATCAGTGAAAATGATACCTTACATTTTCACTATGAAATATAGTTTAAATAGGATATAATCGAAATTTTTGTTCAGTTATAAAATTTTGTCAAACAGTTCCCAATTTTATCTTTTCAATTGCAATCTTGCAATACCTTTATTAGATCTTTAGTCTAACGTAAAAACAAAAATTGCGAATTATTATTCAAGGATCTCGTATATGATCCCAATTATCTTTGGGACATAATTGTTTTGTCGGCAAATTTAACGACTACTTATAATTTAAGTATTTATCAAACCTTATGTTACGACTCGTATAGTTATATATACGTTTATGTATGCGTTAATAGCCGCGGGTGAAAAAAGTAATGGAAGAAAAAGAAAAACAATTAGCAACGAATAACATTGCAATGAACATTAAGTTTTACAAAATGCAATTTATTGAATTAAAGATTTTAATATTGAAGTCAGCAACAAAAAAAAACAAAACATTTACTAATACTATTTGTTACAGTAACTTATTTCAAATTTTTTGTATTTGTCGCATAATTCATCAGCAACCCCACGTTTTACATGTATGACCGTGATCATTACAAGAATTATAATGGTCAACAGTAATTTAAATCAAATTGTATCACAGGTGTGATTATATTTTTATTTTAGACACCAATCGAATTTGCGGTATTAATTTCTCTTTTTTTTACGATCACCAAATTAATGAATGTAACGCGCTAATTTAATATAGTACGGCATACTTATAGGGGTGGATAATAATGAATGGAATATACAAACACCTCTTAGCTATAATTTATTGAAAAGAAGAAAAAAAAACGCCTGCTCAAATTTGACCAAGTTCATTGCCTGTGTGTGTTATCTCTTACAATGGTAATACATTAAAGTATTAACAGATATATACTGTGTGCATTTAACAAAAGGTATCAGTGTGCACAGCCTGTGATTGTATAAATGTGTTTGTTAAATGTGGCTGAAAGACTTTGTTTTTATGAGTATGACTTCAATTTATCGAATGTAACGAATGTAAAAATGTTAATTGAAAGTATGCAGTGATTTCGATTTTTTGTTCGAAAAAAATCCGGCAAAGGAATTCGAAAAATTTCATGAGACAGTGGTTTTCTCGAAGGTACTTTATGTACCAAGTTCATCATTTACATACCTTGTTTGCTGCTGTCTTAAATTGAGTTTGTTAAGGCACTAACAATCCAAGTGCATTTTTTAATCTATAGGATAAAACTATCTTAATGGATGAACAGTTGTTGAGCGTATTAAGGATAAGTAATGAAATTGTCAATATATAATAATGAATATATGGTAACAGAGTGTAATCTGTGTCCACTTGTTAGCAGACTATAACTTTGTTAGCATATACTCAAAAGACATAACACTATAAAGTAAGTAAAAACTGTGTGTCGTATCTGAAAAACAAAAGGGATTTAATTTATGAACTATAGTAAGCATATACGCAATCATACATTGCAAACGATATCTTACAGTATTATGTATGCGCATATGTCTACTATAGGAAGAAATATACGAGAAATAAAAAAACAAAACAAGAAAAGTACTAATAATGCCACGAAACGTCAATATGTATTCAGTACTTCGATGAATCTTACAAACTCAACAAGATTACACGAAGAATAAAATCATTTTCGACACTCACCATTCCTAAAGGAATGCGTATTTCGAATCATTCCTAGCATCACTTTTAATACGACAGCCTAACTGCTCACATTCTAATCTGAAAGAAAAGAAAAAAAAAGAACACTATGAACAAATTGTAGGTAAGACATTTTTATAATTAACATCTACTTTATATGTGATTTCGGTATAGTTAATGCAGTAAATTGACTGTGTCGCTGTATTTAAAGAAAAAGAATCAAAATACTCGACTAATTAATTTTTTTAAGTAGGTCACAATTAATTTAGTTTAAAAGAAAGCGTTTATAATCCAAATATATATTTGTATTGGTAATATTCTACCCATGCAATAGTGTGTGTATTGTGTAATTACGAGAAACGAGAAACACAGTGGCATAATTTGATCGGAAGTATATGTGCACATAATTTTCTTCAATTGATTAGAAAACTAATTTAAGTACATACAATGGTGTTATGGTTTACAAAAGTGAGAATAACGTTTTTTTTTTAGACGCAGTGCAATTTTGATAAAACGACAATTCCGTAAGAACAATGTAACTCTGTATGTTTAACTGCGTATACCCCATGTAAATAAATATATCACCACGATTGACCTAAATTTGACGCTATAAACCAAAACGTTCGTGCAATGAATTTACAGATATGGATGACAGTAAAAAAAAAGAAGTCACTGTATTATCTTACAAATAATTTATTTATGGTGTATTGGTACAGCATTTTCATGTGGCTTATTTCGTACAACGTGTAAAGTGGGTGTATATGGTATAGAAAACGCGCATAATCGGAATAAATTCATCGTACTGTAGGAATTAATGTTTCCACTGACATTGAATTTAAAATCGATCAAATCATAACTCAAGAAGATATGTGTGATATTTCCATGTGTGCCAAAAACAAATGTGCCAAGGTATAGTAATGAAAGGACAATCTGCCCTACGCGTATTCGTCGATATGTTTTTTTGAATTTTAAGATGAGATGAGAATCACTTGAAAATCAATCATCGGCACTACGTACGACACTTATTTATGTTAATCGCAGGATTCGACAACTGGTCCATTCATTCACGTTTTTCCGATAATAATAGTTTTTGAATGACTCACGTTTGTTTAGTCATTTATATAAGCGTATCGTTGGATCAAAATACATTTATCTTATTTTCTTTTTTTTTGGTATGAATTATTAGTATTTTACTTACACGAGTAGTTTAAATAAATATAAATTCGCCGGAAATATATATATATATATTCCTAAAATAAATAGGAGTATTCGAGAATTATTGCATGTGCCTGAGAGCATTGTTGAATTATTCGAAAATTTGAAGAGAAAATTTCTCGCAGTATTACTGCATTGTGTAATATAACAGTTGTATCGTTTAGAAAAATCAATATCTCTTTTTTATACGTCAAAAATGCGAGTAGGAATGACTCAATAAAAATGAGAAAATATTACAATTCTTGATTCGGTTGTATCATCATTGGACAATATTTAGCGGCCATGTGAAGTTTGTCTCAGAATTTCATTTGCGAAAGTAAAGAATTATATGGGAAAAATGAAGTCAAAGATGTCCAGCATCTATGGCCTTATTAATATCACTAACTAGTAGTCCTAATACGGGTCTGTGCTCAGACTCTTGTCTGAAAACGGAATCCAAGAATTCAGGATTGGATAAAAAGTCGAACACTTGATCACAACGATCTTGAGATTTGTCCGTTAGGTGTGGTTTTATGAGCGCTTGTACAGTCGATCTGCAGCGTTCCAAAGACCTTATCAAATAAACTTTATCAAAACTAAACTCTAACTCGTAAAACGAAACCACAGCCATTGCCACAGCTCGAAGAGCACTTCTGATTTCCGTAAGTTTTGTATGATCTGCCGCAGTCAATTGTTGATTACGTTGCAACAATCCAACCTGTAAGAAAAATATTTTTTAATATTTGTAACAAAATATTACATGGATTTATAAATCTTATTATAACTGAATACCTTGATGGATAATTTGACAATATTTTTTAAAACTTTCTCGGGTTGTTTTTTATCCAATTTAGGATTATTTTTCGCTGCTTTCTCCATCAACTTATAAAGATTATCTAAGAGAGAAGTAGTGGCATCGTCTATCAGAAGCGACCTTCCGGCTCCGGTTGATACCACGCGTCCTAACAATTTCTTTTGAGCCCGAAGACCTAAATCCCGGGCACGACTTCCTGTACTTCCGGCAGAATAAGATCCGCCATTCAAAGTAGTCGCCGACTGCATCACTAAAATTATTTCACGCAAATATCTCAATTACTTTCGAAAATATTCAACGTATAATTACATAATGCTTAAAAATCATTTTTTGTGTCGAAAAAAAGTAGATGCAAGAAAGACGTGATTGTACGTTGATCGTTACAAATAAACTTACCATCAAACATTGGTGAACCGCTATTTCCTCTGGGGAATGACTGAATTGTGACTTAAAAAAGAAACAGTGGACAGCGGATGCGGTGGAAATTCAGGCAAACATAACTAAAATAACGAATCAAATCAACGGATAAATGAGAAATTATGCATAAGAAATGTAGTTAAATAAAATAATAACGATGAATTATGAATAAACAATTTATAAGCATGATTTGCACGTGCTTATATAATTGTAATATAAATTGTAACGAATTCTTTTCTACCTTGATTGCAGTCGGTTAGGGCTACTAGCTGATAGAGCAACCAGCTCTGTAATTCCATCACTGTTGTGCCCCACGCCACCTAAAAAATAGTCCTATCTATTATCCGAATACATGATTAAAGTAATGATCGTAGGATGATTTCCAGCATAGCGGGAACTCTATAAAACAGCCATCATTTTTGAAGGAACAATAATTAAACTCTAATTCGTTAATCTAAAAATGTATTGGAGGAACGAGATGTGCCTTTGCTTGCGTAATTCGTGTATCTGGAACTGTATTCAACTCTGCCATTGAAGAGAGGGGTCATAATGTGCTTGGTGGCTCGTGTCACGGGTATAATCATATACTGTACGTATATCCTTCCTGGGATATAACGTACAGTTCGCACAGACTTTGGCAGTTGAATCGATTTCTAAGGTGCCTCAGGCCGAATGAGAAACTCAATTTCGCTTCACAAAGTATTTCGAACAAGTGAGAATTATACTGGGAATAATTGACAATCTTTTTCGTTTGAACGAAAATTTAGTGAATACAGAAAATAGAACTAAACGAATTAAGTGTAAAAAAAAAATGTTTAAAATACTGATAATTATCAAATTACCGAACTTCATTGAAGTTGATTCGAAGTAATTAAAGAACCCGCGAACTCTTCCAATTTGTAATTTTCCATTTAGCAAGCTTCACGTGCCACTCCCAGTAATTACTTTATCATTAAGGATATCAGAAATTCGTCGGATAAGAGTTTGTTTGGGGAAGTGTCATATCGTGACACCCTTAGAACTATGTACAGAGAAAATGGGTGAGTGTTTACTAGACCTGTGTTGCCTTTTCTTTTGTTAAAGCTTGCATAGACAAGAGTACGAACGAAATACATACTACATGCGTCATTTAAGCAACGCTTTTAGTTGTCACAATTTTGATAAAATGATAACCCGGGTTTATTTCTCTCTGTATATGATGAAGCCGTCTAAGTGGTTTTCGAATCGATATTAGTATCCATCGTTACAGGACCAATGCAACAAGGAGACCGGGCGCAATCCTTGAATTATTCGTGCGTCATGACCAGTGTCCTACTTCCAGCTCGTACATTGAGTATAGTTTTGCCATGGTCAGTTTTCAAAATTTGAATACGATCAAATTCCTCTTACGGTTCTCAGATAAATTTATACTTCGGTTTCAGTAGTACATAATCGAATAATTCGATAAATTTGACAAGGATTCATATTAAAGCTTTGTATTTCTCGCAACGTGTATCAGACACTATACGAAGAAAACACAATTAGTCCAGAATTCTATCGAAGATGTAATAACGGTCAATAACGATTTTTTCGCACAATATTAAACATGCTATCAATATGGTCATCGCAGAGGACGTTCATTAACGATATTAGAAAAGCTAATGGACACGCCATTTTAAAGAATCCACCCTTTGTGCATGAGTATAGGTGTGTTCATTTTCCAAATGGTCTTGGTAAAACAGGTTCAAATAAACATACCCGTGTAACGGTTCGGAGTTGTCATTTCTATATTTAGAGACATCTATCTGTCCCGTATTATCTTGATGCGCTGATGAGTGAAGTTCTGTATAATTTACGTATAAGGTAACATTACTATTCGTACGATATCCACATTTTCATTTCGCAATTACATATATTGCATCTACCCACGGATGAACCGAGTAAACAATAAGAAACAGTAATAATTTATTGAAAGAAACTTCATATCCACAACTGTGGTATAATGTTTGCGATGTATTGCTTTAATACATTACGGGTTCTTATAACACGCGTTACTCTATGTCAGGGACGATTCCAACCCTCGATTTCTTGAACGTTTCTCTTTTTAGTACACTCAAGATGCAGCTGTCATGTCGACAGCTGTGCAACTGGCACGAACCCCTCCTTGTTAAACTGAGCATCTTTCCTGAGAATATACCCACCACCTGCCCCCTGACTAACGTGTGTACCCGTGCATTTGTAGTAGCACGTTAGGGACGCGTACACTCCGCGCACGTGGTCACACGGGCAAAGTTACGGGATGGATTATATCGTCTACAAAAGGTCGCACATTCGTCTGTTAAAAGCTACTTTTGGGCAGTCTTTGGAGTCTACTGAAAGAACGGCGCTTCTTTCGGACACTTTAATCTATACTCCTATCTCACATCTGCTTTTAACTGGTCACCAGCTGATTCTCGTGTGATTTAAATTCTGAGGAAATTCACTTTCAGTCATTTCGAGAGTTATTCCATTGGTAGCCACTGTCTTTTTATCGCTACGTATAATACTCGTGAACGAAACAGTATCTAATTGTGCGCGAAAATTGCATTTCACGTGGTGCATGAGTCATTTGTATCGACAACGGAAGGCGTGCAGTTCTTATCTCGTGTTCCATGATGAATCCTGCCATATTACCGATAGCATGTACGACTTTCTACTGGATAAGTACGTCAACCCTACAACCCCATTATCACTTGAAATTATGCGAGCAATTTAATTTAATGAGCCGGATCATGTCTTCTTCGACTAAACGAGTAGCAAATAGAGAAAGTTGGAATTTGCCTTATAACATCTGAATGTCTATGTAGGATACACGTATGTATATTTCTCTATGGCAATCTCTCTTCCTTTTTCTCTTTGTCACTGGCTCTGGTTTAATCAGATAGCCTGGCCAAGGCCGAAGACGTTCGACTCCAGGCGTGGTACGAGATTGAAATTTCAAATTGTAGTTTCAACTTGCCGTATGCGAGCAATAATACACTAACGAGATTCTGAATTACTCGAATGATCGATCTTACGATTAGCATGAAAAAAGTATACGAATATTGACGAAAACAATACGAAATACCTCTCCAACTTTTTTTTTTTACTCTCATGAATATACTCATCGTATTATTATTGAAGTAGAGTAGACTATAAGAAATCGGATGAATATATATTGCGTACCTATTCAGCTCTGAAAAATTTGTCTGGCTTTTTACGCTATAGAGGGCTCGCGTATCATTATCGATGACCTAAATTCTTCAATGATGTAAATCGCGGGTAAATAATTATGCACAAATGAAGTGGTGTATTGAATATAACAGGTAGATTATTCCCAGCTTTGTGATCTCAGCAATTTAAGACCTAGCATTGTAATCTTTCTCACATGCAACCGCAAAATAATAGAGAGAAGGGGGGAAATAATAGGCGAGCGAGAGCTTGTTAACCAGCGAGAATAATGTTTCTGCCGGAGATGCATTCACGGAACAAAGGTAGTGAAATGGTGAAAAAGTGAAAAATGGACTAAGGTTTTGCTCGCAATTAGAAACAAGCAGTACGCGTATACTAACAACGACCTCATTCATTGCCCGGTTGTAGTATTTGAGCATCGTGCCTAGTCGCTTGTGCCTATTTACAGCATACTTCAACTAACCGAGCAAAAGCACAGTTACGTTAAATCAAACAAATATTTCTGCTGCCGCGACCCTTTTGCTTTTGCTTTTAAATGCATTGGCGTGGACGAAAATCATGCATGGTGAAAGATTTTGCGCTATTTCGATGATCGATTAATTCGCGATATACCTTGAAAAGAGTTCAGGCGTTACATCTAAATATACACATGGTACCATCGTCTAATTTGTTATTCGGAAATGCACATGCTAACGGCCTATAGTATCTAATAAATTACTCTCCGCTCAGCCGTGTCTAAATGACGCAATTAAGTAGTAGACTCGTCAGCTTTGCGAAACTCGGTTTCTCCGACTTACGTATGTTTCTCCTCCTCGGCCTCGATGACATCGACTGACATGATGTGGACGCGATTTTTCCACTTTCGCGCTTTACCTGCTCCATTTAGACGTGCGCTTAGGTATCATTATCTTGTTTTGTACAGGACAGATTATGAAACATTTACGATTTACGAAAGCTACAGAAAATATAACGCCAAAGATAACGAAGAAATTACTTTAATCGAATTGCCATTTATTCAAACTTGAAACACAGGAATCGTCCATTCATCAATACACAATTAGATTTAGAATGCCGAAATTTTTTGATTGTGTATCATGCAATGGAACGATAAACAAAAGTAAAGTGAGATCAATTCTCTCATGCGCGCATTAGTTACAAAAACTTTTTTTTAAAATAATTCAAAGAAATCCAAAAAAAAGAATATTTTTAATTTGTAATTATTTAAAATTTTCGGCGCGCACTAACCTCTGCTGATGTTTCGGGTCGCGGATGCGACCCAACAGTCGACGATGAAATTTCTCTGTTCCGGGCCGAACTTTTGTATAGCTATTGTTCTATTGTTTTCTTTCCGTTCTATTTCACTTTAGACAGCTGAATATCTCAGAAAACTAGCGGCACCAGGAAGAAAATTCTCTGCCAAATACAATGCGAGAGAAACACTTCACACGAACGTAATACAACAAATTTGGATTAGACCGGTCCCCGATAGGATTCGTTCGGAGCTCGAAACGCTCTTACCGAACGAACGAACAAACGTCGTCTGTTGTGGTCTGCGAACCCACCCCGGTTACCATGGAATCATCGTCCCGCGAGGTGGGGCGCATGTGGTAGCTACGTTCGGTCAACTTCGGAATACATTGACTCGTGCGAAGCTACTGTATGTACATATATGTACATGTATACATGTGTGTTCACACTCTCAGACTGCGAGACAGTGTGATTGCTTTCTTCTGATCAGTTAGTCTGGATGATTTCATATGAGATCCAATGTAGAAAAGTAATATGGAATACATTCTATACTTTCGTTTGTATATAATTTAATAACATGCAAACGTTTACGTACCTTTGGATAATAAATTCATTTTCTTATAAAAATAGTATTTACGTTTACAGTATTACAATGTATCAATGTGAAACTTTGTGATACACAGTTAGAATTATAAAATTAAAAAAAAAGGGAGTTTGAGAAAATAAAATAATAAAGATAAAGACATAGTAGTTATTTAATTTCTTTTATTAGATTGATTATTTCAGATATTATGATTTCTTTCAAATCCATTTAAACTCTTTCACTTTCGAAATCCCAATAAGTGGTTAACAAGTATATCTTTTATAAGCAGTTTCAAGTACTTGGGAGCAGAAACCCAAGATTATGCATATTGAAATAATTCAAATCTTAATTGACACGTTTAGAATACCATTCCTGAGCACAGATAATGGCATTGTACAAATAGATTTTTCTATTTAATGCAAAAATCTCTTAATTACTTTATTCTGTGCGTCTGATATGGATTCGTACTTTTGCGAATGCCGAATACTATCACTTACATTGCCATAACTCTTGTACTTGTAATAGATGTTTGTACGCTCTGTTCGAAATGTTAAGTGCAGCATGCATGGAGCAAAGCCCATCCTCGCCTAGAAGACTAAAGCCACACACGGCTGCAAATATTTAGCGATTACATTTATATTAGCAAATGAACTTTTGTACTTTCGTGTTTAGAAAAATTAATTATTCTACGTACCAAAATACGTATGGAGAGGATCAGGCAAGGAGTTGTCAAACTTTGCGAAGCCTCCTAGTAAGGAATCTTGAGTGCGAAAGAGAAATGCTCTATTTTCTTCTGCATTCGACAAGTGGCTAATGTTAAGTAATTGCAATGTTGCGCCCACCCAAAAACTGTAACAAGTGTCGGAAGGTTTCCCAGGCCTTCCTTGAAAACCATCATTTTGCCTCATAAGGCACCATGTCCTTAGTCTGTTTAACTGAGCTTCGGATAAGACATTGTGTAATTCGTTCATGAGATGAAGACTCGCCACTGCGCAAAATGTTGATCCTCCGTGAGACTCCAAACCCGGGCCTTGGCCAATTCCTCCGTCGTAGGACTATTTGAAAAAATTATAAATCGATAAACTCAAATTTACATTGTACAAATATGAAAAACATTTGTAATATTATACTCACGATGCTTTCCATTATATAATCTATAGCTTTAGGCTTATCGATTCCAGACCAATCATTTAAAATGGCAGAGATGCAACATGCGCAATATAAGAATCTCATATCGCTTTCGCAGCCTACCACCATACCCGTAAACGATCCATTGGGATTTTGGCAGGTGTTTATACCTTCGATAATAGACTTTCTGTCAACTCGACTTAAATCATCGCCAAGTATTAATAGGGTAGCCAATCCAGTATATGTCATAGCTAAATGACCATATTGATATTTCGGAGCTTCTTTTGGTATGGTGGTCGACGCTTGAAATCCAGATTTTGATCCTGCTCCAGAAACTTGGAGAGTATAAATCCAGTCTATGGCGTTTAGTTTAATTTCTTCCGAAAGCTCATTCAAACTATTCAATATATCTAGACCGGATATAGCAAAGAACGCTATCATCAGTCTTGACGAATCATATTCGGCATAGCGACTAGGTAGAACTTGTAATAACCTTTGGAAATATTTTGCATGTTGTTTTTTGGCTACTGTTGGCGGCATATTGTACTATTTTTTATGTGATAACAAAATATAACTTTTAAATAAATGTCAAAGTACTGTACAAAAGCGTCTTTTATCCTCGTTGTGCGAACATAATAATACATATTTACAGTATCGTCAATACAGTATTTGGTTTTTCATGACCATCTTCTCGACATCTTTAACAAGTTTTTGGCTTGGTAAAAGCACACATATCTACGTCTGATCAGCACATTATGCTTATGTAAATATTCCCAATCTTTTTTAAACAATAATTATCATTCGGCAATTGTGCGACGTACTTCTTGCGTTCTTGAACTTCGTCTGGCATGAACTTGAGCAAATCCAACTGTGGATCAGCACACTCGAAATATACTTGATTTCCTGATTCCACTGGAATTGTGTATGGATATCGAGTGTTATTGTTTCTTCGATCACCACTGTCAACACAGTGTTATATGCAATTCGTCACAAGTCCTCAAAACATCGTGCGTACTGCGTACTTTATGAAACTAAGATTTTTGGAGGGACGTCAGTAGACCGTTTCGGACGAGGACCATCGTTGAATTTACATATTAGTGAGGATCGGTAGGATTGTAAGTAGCGAGAAGAGGGAACAAATCAAATTTAGTGCCAATAAAAGGATATTTATTTTGATTTTGACAAACGGATTAAAAGAAACGGACGGAAGTAGTGTAGTATTAGGAATGGGGTTGTGTGTACAGACTGGTATGCACATATGACATATCAGTCAGTACAAGTCAATCACATATCGGGATTCAGGGCAGGAGGATTGACGGTTAGTAGAGGACTATACCTAGGGAGCGCTACCAGAAGTTACGAAGGAACCGGAACAATGGGGAATGGGAAATAGGAATGGAAATATGAGAGCTGAGAGAGGAGAATGATTAGAGGACGCTAGCGCGGTAGCGCATCGGGTTGGAAGTGTGTTGAACGTTGAACGCACGCGTCACCGGTAAACTGGCCCAAACTGGCCCTTCCTTGCGCACGCCGGACGTTCGTCGCAAGACGCAAGCAGCCGCGAAAATTTCGCAAACTACGTACTACCACGAGCAAGCGGAGATAGCGAGAGCGAGAGACACGCAGTAAGTTAAGTTTCGATCAGCCGTCTAGACTTGCTCGCTTCGTGAATACATTCTCTCGCGGTAGTTATCTGCGGCTAGTACAGGCTAGTACGATAGCGCGTTGATTTGCGCGGAAGTAGTTTGTCGGAAGACGACGCAGGGTTCTCGGGGAAGTGACCAGTGAGGGCGCGGCATTCTTGCAATCATTGCGCCCGGCTCCAACTGAATAACCAATAGGAGCCGTGGTTGCGCCGCCATTCTGTCGAGTTCGTGGCACGCCCTACAACTTCCTCCATTGTCCTTCTTTCCGGGATTCTCTGCGAGGAAGGATGGCTCAGAACAATTATTTTGGGTTTACGCACGGCGGAACGCAATATGGGTACGAAATCGATTGAATACCATAATTATTAAGTAGCTAGTATTAAGTTTATTAAAAAATCGTCGCGATAACTGCGTTGGCGGGAGTAATAACCGTACGCTAAAATCGGTGCACGCGATAGCCCAGCCGGCTTGGCCGCCATTTCTTGCTGAGAGTAGAGCGTCCATCGAGCGTCTCTCCCGGGCACGGATCGGATAGAGGTCTTTTTCGTTTTGCCCGTTTTCCTTCGAGACTTGTACCTTCGAGTTTCATAAAATCTTTCAATGTCTTTTCGTACAGAGCAACTAGCGCAGCCGCTTATCAAACTGGTCAGGCGGGCTACGCAGTAACTCCCGCAGCGACTGCGGCCACGTACACTCAACGGCCTGCTGCCGCTGCGGCGACGGGTTACGAAACTTATCAAGCAGCCGCTGCTGCAGCAGCTACCGGGACCACGTACGCCGGTAAGTCGATTTTACATATATTTCCACTATATTCTCGTTCGGGTTATTACGTATCTCAAAGCTCTTTGCCCATGCTCTACCACCATGCTTGCTCCATGCTTCCATGCCATAGTACACGGCCACATGGTATTTTTCTCTTATAGCTGCAAACCCTGGTACTGTGGCCCAAACATACGATTACGGCTACGGACGTGCTGCGCCCGCGGCCACGTACGACGCAACCAAAACGTATTACCAGCAACCTGCAGCGGCAGCTGCAACTTATACTACTACCGAAACTCATTACCAAGCTGCGAAGCCAGCTTATAGTACGACCAGTGCTTACACCGGTACGGCGAGACAGGCTACCACAACTGGACAAGCGAAAACGTATCAAGCATCGAGCACTGCGTACCAGCAATCGAACCCTACCCAAAGTGCGGCTTATTCTTCGGGATACACTACGCCAGCTACACCAGCAGCTACGCCATCGACAGCGACAAATAGTAAGTTCTCCCAAGAGTGTCTTTGTAGTTTAATGCTTGTATATCGCCAAAATTCATCATCCTACAACGATCTGACTAACGGTTAAGTAGGTACTAATAACATGAAATTGATCCTCTTACAATCCAAACTATGAGATAGACAAAATAAAAACCTCTGCTGATATTTTCGGCCGTATGAAATATGGCTCGGAAACCAGCAGAGTGATATTCTCTTTTTCGAATTAGAATTTGAAATATATGGATGGCCTTTTCCATACATATTTTCTAATGCCACGTGCATTACTATAATCCTTAACTCATGAAAAACAAAATGTTTCTTTTGATTTCTATCAAGACCAGTAGAATGGTTCGATTTAATAAGAAAGGTTGACTCCTCCAAAGTTTGAGGTTTCAATTTCATTTCCCTTAGAAACGGCGAGTACAACGTATTCCGGCTACGACGCAGCGCTATATAGCGCTGCGACTATGTATGTAGCCCAACAGAGTGCAAACAGCAATTCCACTAACCAGAAGACTGGAGGTTGGCAGGGCTACGGACGCAAAGCATTCGGCACTGGAGGGGGAGGGATGAAGGCAATGCGGGCAAAGCAGCCTCCCAAGCCTCAACAACTACACTATTGCGATGTGTGTAAAATCAGCTGCGCGGGTCCTCAAACCTACCGTGAGCATCTCGAGGGTCAGAAACACAAGAAGAAGGAAGCATCCCTGAAGGTGCCACAACAGCCACCAGCCCGAGGTGCCGGCAACAGTCTACGATGCGAACTTTGCGACGTCACTTGTACCGGAAATGATGCCTACGCCGCTCACATCCGTGGTGCTAAGCACCAAAAGGTCGTTAAGCTGCACACCAAACTTGGGAAGCCAATACCAAGCGCTGATCCAACTGTACTCAATCCTAAACCCGCAGCAGCAACTAAAACGACAGGTGCAAAGAAACCAACAGTAACGGCTACACCAAAAATTAATTTTGTTGCTTGTAAGTTCAGATTGAAAATATACAATTTTAATCATAAGAAGCTAAGGTATCCGAAATAACGAGTCGAATATTGGTTACAGCTGGAAATCTGGGTACGGTAAATCAGAATCAAACTATTGAGCCAAAACAGGAAGAGGTAGTAACGGAGGAAACGGTCGAAGAAGCTGCGGTTGACGAAAAAGACATTCAACCAGTTGGCCAGGAATACATAGAAGAGAATAAATCGGAAGATGGAAAAATTATAAGTTTCAATTGTAAACTCTGCGAATGCCGATTCAACGATCCCAATGCCAAAGACATGCACATGAAGGGAAGACGGCACAGGTTTGCTTATAAGAAGAAAGTAAATCCAGACTTGGTTGTCGACATGAAACCAAGTTTGAAACAGCGCAAGATGTTGGAAGAAAAGTTACGGAGGCAACAAATGCGCGATGAATATTTACGACGCCGAGATGAGATCAATCAATTGGGGCCAATGGGACCAATGATGGACGAAGAAATGATGTATTGGGAAGAAAGACGGCGTTACGAAGAAGAATGTGAATATTACGAATGGTGTCGTCGTTATGGACGCGGACCAGGAGCACCACCGATGCCACGACCTTTCGCAGGCCCACCGCCCATGATGATGTTCCCGGGTCCTCAAAGAAGGCCGGATTCGTTTGATGACAAGCACGTATTAGCCCACCATACAACTATTTATCCTAAGGAACAAGAACTGCTGGCAGTTCAGAAGATTGTTTCACACACGGAAAAGGCACTCAAGTTTGTCTCCGATACCCTGGCAGAAGCTGGTACTTTTTTCTTTTTCCTCCCATTCATTTAGACTGTTGAGAAAATTCGATAAACTATAACGGAAATCAATCAATTTCAGGTAAAAAACCAGTACCCGTTGTTGCAAATGCTACCCCAGCAACTCCCACGGCAACAACAACTGTACAGCAAATCAATTCTGACGCAGTTAAGAAAGAGGACGGTGATAAAAAGAAGGCGCCAACGCCACAGAAAGAAGATGGGAGTGATGGGAATTTGTTCTCGTTCCAAAAGGAAAAGGAGGATTCAAGAATACTCAGGGGCGTTATGCGTGTTGGTAATTTAGCGAAAGGACTTCTCTTATCCGGAGATAACCACGTTTGTTTGGTTGTTTTATGCGCCGAAAAGCCAACAAGGTTGGTAATGAAACTTATTAAAAAGCACGTGAATAGTTGGTATTCTCTTACAATAGCCTCGATTAAATGAGTTCTTTTTTTCTATTATCTTTAATAGAACGTTACTAAACAAAGTCGCGGAAATATTACCTGCCCAATTGAAGATCGTTGCACCCGAAGAGACTTATAACGTTGGAAAGCATCCAGAATCTGCTGCCATCACCGTATCCGGTGGCAGTGTAACAGTCAGCGTCACGCTCACTAGTCCTTTAATGCGTGAAACGCCTAAGCCAGCTGCAGCTGCAGGTGATTTTATCGTTTTATATTTTTCTAGTGGCCACGAAAAGGATAACCGCGATACTTTCCGAGGGTTTACCTGGCAGTATTTTTTATTTTCATGCCCTTTTCTTAATTGCGTGGTTTATCGATTTTGTTTGTTCTTTTCATGGCCCGAAAGCTTTCTGTAAATTTTTTTAAGCACCAGGGTGACGCAGCGGCAGCCAAGGACATCAACGGTTGCCAGTGTACATACGCTCTAATAGTTAATTTTCTTTTTCGATACAGCTGCGATTATAGTGTGTCCACGTGACACGCTTTGAAAAAGCGGTAGGGCACATTAGTGAGCGTATACATATAAATATAAAGAATAGTACCTATACATATATCATATAAGCAGCATTTTAAACGGAAAAGAGAGAGCGTAAACTTGATACGACTAGACGTCGCTTTTGTCCATTTTAGTTTTACGTCATAGTTCTCGTTTTGTCAGTTTTGGTTAACGATAGTTAAAAGCTGGAGTCTCCATTAAGGAAGGACCCTCATGACCATATGAACGTGGACACGCTTTTGACATGAGGAAACAACGCTGAGGCAATCTTAAAACTATGGACTTTTTGATCATGCATTAAATACAAAAATAACCCTCTATTGGACGAATGTTATGCGCAACACGTACAATGTGCAGTAAACTCCTCATTCCAACCGATTATTCTGTCTGATAGCGTTACCTACCTTTTTAACGCGCATACACAGGTAATGTTATCAATGAAAACGGGAATGATCGGTTGTTCTTTTATACAGAGGAATAGGAGTGACTCGACATTGTAGCGTACTGCATTCGATCACGCTTATGTTTCTCGATGAAAAAGTCGTAGAATATACAGTATACTTTCCAAGTTTATTTAGACTTGAGTCAGAATGTAATTTATAGAGGGAAAACCCACGTTGGGCATGATCAAACACTCTAAGTGTTGTCTAAGCGTGTTGTGCTTTCTTTGTTGGGACCTCAGATAATGCTGGACAGCAGCAACAGGGAGCTGCTCAACCGCAAACAACGCCCGCGGCGCCCGCTGTGACGAAACCAGATCCACCAGATGTACTTCCCAAGGCTAAGTGTTTGGAGGCTTTAGCTGCACTCAGGCATGCCAAGTGGTTTCAGGTTTGAATCAATCAACTCTCAGTTCAAGATCTCGAATTGTCGGTGTCAATTTGTTGACACTAACGACTGTTTTCTGTTATTTTCTTCTGATGCGCGAGACGCGTGCAAGTTGTCCTCTCTCTCTGTCCGCAAAGAAAGAGCAGTCTTAGAACTTCCAGCCTTGTGACGATTTTATTTTTATTATCATCCCCCACCCCCCTCTCGCCCCCCGCCCCCTGTTGACATGATTTTTGCCTGAAAATTTATTTGATCATGTTCAAATACGGTGCCATTTGGTGTGGTATATACTCTTATCGATTGTTACATAATTCGCGTGGTTCGCGTCGGTGTGTATTTCCGCGACACCAAAATCAACGGTCATCATTGGCACCCAAGATAAGAGATTGCGCGAAACTCTTTTCAAATCGACGAACTGGCGATCAAATATGATCAGGCAAGAAGCCTAAGCACTATGTAAATGTGAACCGCGTCAGTTACAAAGCTTTTTGAACAAAAACGGGAGAACACATACTGTGTGTGGGAGCATTTACATTTGCTTTACTTCGAATCATCAACATCCAGAATAATAGTGAAATATCTTAAAAGCCATTTTAATAACTCGCTTCTCGTAAGAGAATGTAGTTTTATTTATTTTATTTCAGCTCCATTGGACTGTTTTGCGATTACGTATAATCATTATTCTGGATTGAACTTAATGCGCTGTAGCCTAGACTGAGTCTGTCCTAGGTCTGTCTTAGAATTCACGCTATGTAGCACAATGCTCCAAATGATATAAATGTATACCTATATTTCATTGATAGTGCAAAGAACTTTTATTCATAGTGCGCAATGAGCACTAAGTTAATGTTACGAGACAGACAAGCACAAACACACAGTGGTGTCATAACTATATCGGGTGTTTTTAAAATTATGATTTCTGATGCTCCTAGTATATTGATGACATATACGAAATATGCAATCGTTTTTCTCTAAATTCGTTGTACTTTTTTTTAAGTCTTACGTTAGGCATTTAATTGTCGAGGAAATGAATAAACACCCGGTAATTTTGATATGGGCTAATGATATTTAGGAAGTTGTAGGCACGAGGCTGGGAGGATAGCTAAAGCCCACACAAAGCAAATTAAAGATAGTTGATAGGGCGTTGAATTTCCAGAAAATACAGAGTTTCTGAAGTATATTGGAGTTATGTTCACTAAAGTATTCATGGTGTTCGACAGGCTAGAGCAACGTCCCTGCAGAGCTGCGTAATGGTAATTCGCATAATGCGTGATCTTTGCAATCGTGTGCCAACATGGGGACCGCTAAACCCATGGGTTAGTATCCGATCTATACTTTACTTTTATACTGTTTTCGAGTAAAGAGTTATCCCGTTAATTAAAACTCTCTTATCCAGGCATTGGAGTTGCTAACTGAGAAGGTCATCAGCACCGCCGGAGGTCCTCTTAGTCCAGGTGAAGCTTTAAGGAGGCTTTTGGAGTGTGTCGCCGGAGGTATATTGCTCCCCGGAAGTCCAGGTAAAATACAATCTTCAAATTTAACAACCTTTTTCAAAATCTCTTATCTAAAATGATGAGCCGATGACGAGACTGAGCATATCGCGATGCTGGTTATCGATTGGAAATTCGAGTTTTTCGGTTTTCATATCGTGACCAGATATTTCGCGATACTGCGTAGATGATTGGCAATCTGATTTCTTTTGTTAATTCTAAATAGTCGTAACTGTGGAAATTTTGCATTCGGTTGCTATCATTAGGATTATTTATTCGAATTCCAGGGTTATCAGATCCCTGCGAAAAGGAGCCTGTCGATGCTATAGGCACGATGACTGCTCAACAAAGAGAGGATATAACAGCCTCGGCCCAGCATGCACTACGATTAGTGGCTTTCCGTCAGATTCATAAAGTTCTCGGGATGGAACCACTTCCACCTCCAAAGTATAAAGGTAGATTCACCAGGAAGCGAAGACGTGACAATAGTAACGGCGAAGGAACAGAAAGTGAAGCATCGAAAAAAGATAAGAAAGCGGAGGAGATTAAAATGGAAACAGACTCCAAGTAGACCTATCAAATATTCGCTTGACCGATTTATTCGTAAATTATATATAGTGTAAGAGAATACATTTCTCGTATCAGTTGCTTGTTCATAACGATTAGTTTCTATGTCCGATGTCCGAGAACAAGCCAGAATGTGAAAGCTATTATCGAAATCGTATTTACGTGCATTTGGACGTAAGTATTTCTCGACACAAAATGGATGTATGGATGTAAGTTTTAATGGTTGCCAAAATGGAAAAGTCACGTGACATTGTTCAATTCTCGATCTTGAATTTTATTAACTTTTATCATATTGGTGTTTATGGAACTACTTCATTTATACATATATTTTAATTCTTGGGAAACGAAGTTACATGTACTTTGAATGTGGTATTAATTTTTAAGATTGCTGCCGTTTTCAAGTACATCGAACACCGTATACATCGTATAATCAGGATATGACTTTATTCGCAAAGTTTTGACCCGTGGATTATGTTCGGACAAATAATATAACACGGTGTATGTGTGTGTGTATTTTGGACCAGGAAATTTCGAATGAATTTCTGCAATTGTAAGATCGTGGAAACTTTTTTTCGAACAGGCAATTGATACGATGAGAAGACTCCTCCAGCACTAGAATCCCGTCGATGAAAAATGAACGCGTTAATTAGTTGGAATTACTGATTTAGCTACATTTCAGTCACAACGTAATGCTGACGGAAGTTAATTGAGACGACGGTGGTAAAGAAATGAACATTCATAAGTTTTCAAGTTTAAGAGTAGGTTAGTTTGTATTGAGAATTGGTGTGTATGTTGTGTGTGTAGTCGTAAAACAGCGCAGAAAGTGTTCCTGCACTCAATAATTATTATACTAAACGCCTACATAGCGTGCATTGACTCACGCAGAAGATTCCAAGATGAAACAAATTACAGACCTATTAAAGCAGCTCACTCGTTTTACTCTGTCCATTGAGGAAGGTTTATGTACACTTTTTCAACTTTTTCAAATAATTTGCCTTTGTTTTTTTTATTATTATTATTATTATTATTTCTTTTAGAGTCTTAACGGTATCGGCCATATTGTTTCAACCTGTTTTATTTTTTCTTTCTTTCTTAATTAAAAATAAAAGTTTTCTTTCGATATCGTGTATGAATCTTCTGTTGTAAATCGAAGTTCTCTTTGAATAAATTGAACATGCATATTGCTGAGTACAAGGTCTCTTCACCTCCATGCTCCTTAATAGAATTTGGCATGTTGTATTTGTATCTTCCGAATTATCGAGGATCTGCAACGATAAAAGGCCACACACACAATAGCACTCAAAATTGTATGATATCCCTTAATTTTCTATGCAATCAACGGTATTAAAGTTTAGTTTGTTATTGAATGACACCGAGCGGAACAGATATTGATATTGAGTCAACGTTCGAACATAAGAGAAACGATAGATTACTGTTCCTGTTGTTTCTCATGTTCTCATGTGTATCTGTTTGGTGTGATTTCTCTCCTGACTGTACGGCTGTTTAAACATTTAGTGCCACTTATGCTTCTTTAAAATATCTATCTTTTACGGATATATTTTACGGAAATGAAAAATTTACCTTCTGACTGAACCAACATATGCTGTGAACGATCTACACTTATAGTCAAGCACTTTATCGTTGTTTTCCTCCAACCGCAGTATTAATTCAAGTGTATTTGTACATACCCAACGTACATGACATATATGTATTTTTAACTTATTATTTTTTGACCAAATACTAATGTAACAAGAAAGATTTTCTTTAGATGCCTGCAAAGATTCCTACACAATTAATAATTATCTGTATAACGGAAGTATTCGTACAAAAGGAATTTACGATTTGAAGTGTTGCATTTCAGTTTCAGTATTAAAGAATGTGATATATCGTCTATCACATATGGTTATAAGTTTCATCATACGCATAATTTACTTTTGTGAATCTCTTTCGTGTAATGTGTTATATTTTAAATTGGATCTTTGGCAAAACTTGTTTATGCCTGAGAAATTTCTTATTTGCGTACATCTATTTCCTTTCATCTGCATCGTAAATGTAATTAAGAACAAATTATCCAATCATATAATTTATTCGATTGTGTTGGTCAGTGTATATGAAGCCTTCTGTTATTTACGTAACAGTGTATATAAATAGTTACATGTATACATTTGCCATAATTGTCTCATACCATACTCTGTAATCGATTAATTTCATCGAATGTGCTGTAAATAGCCAAAATCCACATTTCCCTACTTCTTGTATAACCTTTGATTTTTCCTCTTTACTGACATCTCCCTTACACGTGATAGAATTTTTTTCACCAAATTTTTACAGTATAAACTGGTAAGTATTGAAATATCCCAATAAATACAAATTCATTTTAATATCAGCAACTCAACAAACAAAATTTAACGTTATTTAGTCTAATATTTTTCTCGGCAATTCGTTCTTGAAAATTGCTATTTTTAGCCAACTACTTTTTTCCAGAAAGAACCTATACAAGCGTGTTCGACGACATTACATTGTTTTGATAGTTTTTGCATCAGCAGTTTAGAATTGCGATTAAATGACATTGCAGAATAGAGGAATGATAGCGTGATTCATGTAACGAATAATCTTTCCACACCATTACGATCATTTCTTGTACCTTATTAATCGAACTTTTAGTTCTCTGATATGCTTCCGTGATATGCACTACTGTACGGATAGCTATATTAATAGATTCGAGTTAGTTTCCGCGACATAACCTGTACCGTTACGTTTACATTTATGCATCTAGGCACATGCTGAATACGTTTGCATTATAACTATTATTCTAATCATTATATTTACTGTCAAGGAGAAATTGATATAACGGCATAACTGTTAAACAGTAAAGTTTCAATAAATGCATATATATGTATAAATGCGTACACATACGCATGTGTATATATATGTATATATATGTATCCATGCGAGGTATTGATCAGTGGTCATTTGGCGTTACGGAGAAATCTTTTGACGAAACAAATAATATTTTGGCACAGAAGCAAGGCTATGATATTATAAACGAGAAAGAAAGTTCAAGAAGCTTCTTGGACGCATTAATACATTCACATTTTCTTTGTTTCGGAAACCGATGGATGATGTCGACGTCAGACTTCTTCCTGAGAAGGGAGGGGGTTCAATCCAATAAGCATTTTCCATGAAATCCTCTAAGGTACTGCGCATGCTTGTGCCAACGGTCGCTATATGCACTGCAAAGGCCATATAAGCAACGTTCTCCTTGTTCCTGCGTTCAGTTAACGTGCAGTTCGAGTCTAACGTACATTCGAGGTGAGAGATACAGCCAGTAGAATATTATATATTCTAATTGAAAATTTGAGGCATCAGAAGCAGTTGCTAAAGGTGAGTACCATAACAATATTGCTACAGTTATTTTAGATTTGTAATGCGAGAATTGTAGTTGTAGTATTTTTTCGATCAAGATACGTATTATACTTGTTGAGATTTTCTGTTTATAATAAAAATTTGTAAAACGTCAACGATGACATATTGAGTTCTAATGGTCTTTGGAATTCTTTGTTCGTTTCACCTAGTATATCTCTGTAACGTATTATAATTCGGTTGCCTATGATACAGTATTTCTTGAATCTGTATAATTTAATCACTTATATTCGAAATTGGGCGTTTCCAAAGCATAATTTAGTTGCATTCGACGATAAAATTGAACGATTAGTAGCACAGCTGTAGAAAATGACTCATCTCTCTGCTGCGCAATAACCGAGGACAAAATGGCCGTTATTGATTCACCAAAGCAACGCTTCCATGTTAGTGGAACTTTGGGACTCGAATACTCGGAGTTACATTTCGCTTTAACTAAATTTCAATAATTTCTTCTGTTCAATTAATTTTTTTTTTCCGTGATATCTTTTGATTAATCGTGGTTTTCCTAATCAGTGGTAAAGGTTGCGTCATGTATATAATTATTCCAATTGAATAGAAAGCATTTGGTTGAATGCATTTTATGGTTTTGCTTATAGAAAACATGCAGATTTTCGTGAAAACCCTAACTGGGAAGACCATCACGCTCGAGGTCGAAGCCTCCGATACAATAGAGAATGTCAAAGCGAAAATTCAAGACAAAGAGGGAATTCCACCTGATCAGCAGCGATTGATTTTTGCTGGCAAGCAGCTAGAAGATGGACGCACACTTTCCGACTATAATATTCAGAAGGAGTCGACTCTCCATCTTGTTCTCCGACTTCGTGGAGGAATGCAAATTTTCGTGAAAACTTTGACGGGAAAGACCATCACTCTCGAGGTTGAAGCATCTGACACGATCGAAAATGTCAAGGCGAAAATTCAAGACAAAGAAGGAATTCCACCAGATCAGCAGCGATTGATCTTTGCTGGCAAGCAGCTAGAAGATGGACGCACACTTTCCGACTATAACATTCAGAAGGAGTCGACTCTCCATCTTGTTCTTCGACTTCGTGGAGGAATGCAAATTTTCGTGAAAACTTTGACGGGAAAAACTATTACCCTTGAAGTTGAAGCTAATGATACGATCGAAAATGTAAAAGCGAAAATTCAAGATAAGGAAGGCATTCCACCAGACCAACAGCGATTGATCTTTGCTGGAAAACAGTTGGAAGATGGTCGCACTCTTTCGGACTATAATATTCAAAAGGAGTCAACCCTCCATCTTGTTCTTCGACTCCGAGGTGGAATGCAAATTTTCGTGAAGACTTTAACTGGTAAAACAATAACTTTGGAAGTAGAGGCTTCAGATACCATCGAGAATGTGAAAGCAAAAATCCAAGACAAAGAAGGCATTCCACCAGACCAGCAGAGATTGATTTTCGCCGGAAAGCAATTGGAAGATGGTCGAACTCTTTCGGACTATAATATTCAAAAGGAGTCAACCCTCCATCTTGTTCTTCGACTCCGTGGTGGAATGCAAATTTTCGTGAAGACCTTGACAGGAAAAACTATTACTCTTGAAGTTGAGGCATCCGACACGATTGAAAATGTGAAAGCTAAAATTCAAGATAAGGAAGGCATTCCACCAGACCAGCAGAGATTGATCTTCGCTGGAAAACAACTCGAGGATGGGCGTACATTGTCCGATTATAATATCCAGAAAGAATCGACATTGCATTTAGTTTTGCGCTTACGTGGTGGTATGCAAATTTTCGTTAAAACTTTGACGGGTAAAACAATAACTCTGGAAGTAGAAGCCTCAGATACCATCGAGAATGTTAAAGCAAAAATTCAAGATAAGGAAGGTATTCCACCAGACCAGCAGAGATTGATCTTCGCTGGAAAACAACTCGAGGACGGACGCACGCTTTCCGACTACAATATTCAAAAGGAGTCAACCCTCCATCTTGTCCTGCGACTTCGTGGAGGAATGCAAATTTTCGTTAAGACTCTTACTGGAAAAACTATCACTTTGGAGGTTGAAGCATCTGATACGATCGAAAATGTGAAAGCAAAAATTCAAGATAAGGAAGGTATTCCACCAGATCAGCAGCGATTGATTTTTGCTGGAAAACAGCTGGAAGATGGACGCACACTTTCCGATTATAACATTCAGAAGGAGTCGACTCTCCATCTTGTCCTGCGACTCCGTGGAGGAATGCAAATTTTTGTGAAAACTTTGACCGGAAAAACTATCACTCTTGAGGTTGAAGCATCTGATACGATTGAAAATGTAAAAGCAAAAATTCAAGATAAGGAAGGTATTCCCCCAGATCAGCAGAGGTTGATTTTTGCTGGAAAACAGTTAGAAGATGGACGCACACTTTCCGACTATAACATTCAAAAAGAGTCGACTCTCCATCTTGTTCTTCGACTCCGTGGTGGAATGCAAATTTTTGTTAAAACTCTAACTGGAAAAACTATTACACTGGAGGTTGAAGCATCCGACACTATTGAAAATGTAAAAGCAAAAATTCAAGATAAGGAGGGCATTCCACCAGATCAGCAGAGGTTGATTTTTGCTGGAAAACAGTTAGAAGATGGACGCACACTCTCCGACTATAACATTCAAAAAGAGTCGACTCTCCATCTTGTTCTTCGACTCCGTGGTGGAATGCAAATTTTTGTTAAAACTCTAACTGGAAAAACTATTACACTGGAGGTTGAAGCATCCGACACTATTGAAAATGTAAAAGCAAAAATTCAAGATAAGGAGGGCATTCCACCAGATCAGCAGAGATTAATTTTTGCTGGAAAGCAACTTGAGGACGGACGTACCTTGTCTGATTACAATATTCAAAAAGAATCAACTCTTCATCTGGTTCTACGATTGAGAGGCGGTATGCAAATTTTCGTAAAAACTTTGACTGGTAAAACAATAACTTTGGAAGTAGAAGCCTCGGATACCATTGAAAACGTAAAAGCAAAAATCCAAGACAAAGAAGGTATTCCACCAGACCAGCAGAGATTGATCTTCGCTGGAAAGCAACTTGAAGATGGACGCACGCTTTCCGACTACAATATTCAAAAAGAATCGACTCTCCATCTTGTTCTTCGACTTCGTGGTGGAATGCAAATTTTTGTTAAGACTCTGACTGGAAAAACTATTACACTGGAGGTTGAGGCATCCGACACTATTGAGAATGTAAAGGCGAAAATTCAAGATAAGGAAGGTATTCCACCAGATCAGCAGAGATTGATCTTTGCTGGAAAGCAATTGGAAGATGGACGCACACTTTCCGATTATAACATCCAAAAGGAGTCTACTCTCCATTTAGTCCTTCGCTTGAGAGGAGGAAATTTGTAATTCCTGATATTGATCTCATTGTAATCAGTTATGGTACTGACGAAATATATGTAAATTTTTTTTACTTATATCAATCTACCTGAATTAATTATGTGATACTCAGTTGAAAATTTAATAAAAATACTAGCAACAATAATGGATCTTCGTGTTTAATATATTAACCTTCTATATTAGATATAGTAGAAATAGTAGATTTTTGAAACAGTATAAATGTTTATTCCATAAAAGTACATTATGAGCTTTATTAAATACAATATAAAACTTTACAGATTTCACAGATATTAGAATTACATAGATTGCATAATTTATTATTTCTGCCTAACGAAACAAGAATAAAACTATACGATAGAAAATTTCAATATTGAGTAGCTATTCATTTATTTCCATTATTTAATTAAAGCTTAGGACAAAATAAGGCTTTTGCACACAGCCATCTTGTGTGGAGCGCGACGAGGCCTCGTACACGAAGCCGTCGTCTGCGCATGCTCCAGTTTCAGTACAATGTTCGGTCGCTCCACTGCCATAGCGAATCCTTCCCAGCCGGTGGAGCAGCTGTAATCTTCAGCCGATCAACAAATGCTCTACTTTATTCGCCGTGATTTCGCTCCCAGAATTTTCATCTATCTCTATTCCCACGTATTTTTAAACACGCCGCCGTTTCTCTAGAAATACGTGTGTTTGAATATTCGTATTCGCATTTGAGTTTTATATACATTTCCTAGATTATTCTACAAATAATTTTATATAGATAATTTCTATAGATTTTCTTGAGTACTATAGCTACTATATTTACCCATTTTCCTGTTTCGCAATCTTTAAAGTGTACTATAATATTTTTGTATCAATCTTAATAATATCGCATTTATAATTTCCTAGTATCAATTTCCCAAGGAATTGATTGCGCTTGCGTAGAAATCAAATCGCTTTGCATCTATAAATGTATAATGAGAATTTGGACGGTTCCCATAGGATTGAGGTAAAACAATTAGGTAACTAGTATAATAGCACAAGTGCAGTTTCAGCTGATTTGTTAGGGGAAAATCGGTTGTGTGTACATTCCGTATTCATGTTTAACATAGTAGTCTCTCTATCTCGGGTTCTTTGCATTCCCGATATGTTCTATTCGCATTTGCTTTGTTTGTCGGACTGTTATGTCTGTACACAATCGGTTCAGAATATCAATTTGTCATCGAATTCTAAACGGGTTTGGATTAATTTTGGGCTATTATTAGGGATGCTGTTTTGTTTTGCAGTACCATTGTTTTCTGATAGAAATAGGTGTTATACTGAAAATGATAACGGTATCGAATTGTGCGAAACCCTACCAGTGCTACCAGTGCTAAATTCGCGGTCGTGGATAATAGAGTCAGTGCTTGCTCACGGAATCTGCTTAACTTCAAATCCTTTAGTGGTTTGATTAGTAGTGTTAACTGTGCGGTTTCGCGAGTGCAAAGTCAATGACTGGTGTGGAAAGCTATTGGCCGTACGGAGAACTTTCATCATATACCAGATCGGTCAGTAAAGGGTAAGCGTGACATTTAATGTTTAACTCATCAATTTCAATTGTTATCGTTATAATTATTTCACACCAAATAATTACTATTATAGATTTGAATGTTATGTGTATTCAAATAAATATTGATTCTTTATTTAATTAAATCGTTGTGATCAATATTGATGAACAATAGGGGAGTTTTGAACAGTGGATCTTATAAATACATTATATTGATATTTGTAGCAGTATTCGCTGTGAATGGATTCTCGATTCGAACAATTATTAATTAGATTAGGAATCTAGTTGTTTTAGCCTTCGATACGTTCTAGTTTGAAATTTAAACGAGTCGATAAATTATTGTTTCTCAATTTTAAAACGCTTATAATATCAATATTGGTTTATTTTTATTTTTTTTTAGATTTATTTTTCATCAAACACATTATGTGCATCAGGTAAACCTTAGTGCTAGTTCTGTCCGTGGGGCCCAGATGTCAGGTGTTTCATATATATGTATTTGAATTCGAATTATTTTTCTTTAGCGTTTCTAAATACTATTGATGAGACTAATTGCGATTGTCGTGAATAATTTCTTCCACAAGTTACAATAATTAACGACAAACTATGAATTATCGTTACGTTACATTGAGATTAAAACGCATCTCACTCTTTTTTCCCTTTTCCTCTAAAGACAGTAAAATGACGAGATTACGAGACCTGTTGGATGCGTTCCAACTGGACGAATTTCATAGAATGTTTGAAGTAAATGCACTTATCTCTAAAACGACTTTCACTTGATGACTCGAACAGAATCAGTTTAACCTGGATTACCAAATAAATTATCCGTGTTAAAGATACGAGAAATTAGTAACAATATTAAAATTTAACAAATCTCGTCACTCTTAGTCATTTCTCACAAACAGACAGTAGATTTGAAAATGCCAGAAACTCGTTCTTTGTCATTATTGTCGTTATCCTTTATCCAATTGCTCTAATCTTCCAATTAGACAATTGGACAGTCCTTCTATACCCGAATGTGCTTTAAGGATAGAAACAGGGTGTAATCGTTGCATAATTGTCTAGTCGGGATCCGATGAACGGGTCTGCGCTCGGTGTGTCTCGTGCGATGTATCGTCCGTGTCTACCTAATGGTGGAAGGAAACGTTATCCAGAGGCGGGCAACGGACGGGCATTACTGTACGAGTATACGGTGTACCCTGGTAGGGCCGAGAGAAGTCAGCCTCCGGGATATGGACTTGGACTCAGTCTTCGAACTGGTCTCGTACCGTGCTCCGTGCGGTGTGTGTCATACAGGCTAGAAAGAGCAGTGACTTATTTCAGATCACGACGTATTCTTCGCTTATCGTTCATTTGATCCTTCACTGCAATCGGGATAGTTACGATATTACCTCACTCGAATTCTCTTAGAGCACGTGTTTTCACGCGTTCCACGTGCGGTCGAGGAAATCCATTCGCTCCTACGGGGCATCTTTTAGTTATCGCTTGAATGGAAAGCAGAGATACTGCTCTTTGAATATTGATTTGCGGAAACGCGAGTGGATCGTTCGTATCAGGGTGGAGATCAGTTGCGTTCCTTCGTCGAAGATCGGGGTTAATTCACCGAGAACGGGATTTCCATCCTTCGGGGATGAGACGGAGGGAAAGCTAAAGGCTTTGCAGGATCCGAGGGTGCATTGGAGAGAACGGGGTTTTCAAGAAAAAGATGAGCGTGCTGTCGATCGGATTGATACTCTTTGCGGTGGTAGCAGGTGAGGTAGCTTTGATATTTTTCGACTTTTTGCAATTTCCCTATTCGCTCTTTGTCAATGGGAAAGATTCCCATAGGATATGAGATTATGTACTGTGAATGCGTCAAACTTTAAGCAGCAAACTAATTGGATCGTATCATCTTTGTGATACGTATTTATATCAGATTTCAAAGTTTTCATAATTTCAGATTCTTTTTTTATTGAATGGGTCTACTTACTTCATTCGGTTTCAATCAGCCTAATATGTGTAACAGTGACTCTTTATTCCGTGGTGTTTGATCGGTCTGTCCTCGGCGAATTTAATTGCTGCCAATCCTAGACGATTAACGTGGAATGCTAAAATATTTATACTTCCGTATGAAACAGTTCGAGATATGCTCGTAAATGAATGCAAATGCGAGGAAGATTGTCTGGATAAACCAAGTTTTTTCGTTCCACTTTTGTTAGATTACAAGGGGTCTAAAATTGGATAGACAGTACTACTTTGATACCGTTTACGTGTGTTGGTAATGAAATTACGTGCATTTGTAAAATCTAGCCTGGTATGCAGCGTGATATTTCTGGATTAATTAAGACGTACGGTTGTTGTCAAGGATACGTGGCCTTGCTCCAAAAGCACGTCCGCGATTTTCAAAACTCCCCTCACGTATATATATATAAAAAAAAAATGCCTTCCTTTGTGCTAGTCCGGTATTACAAATTACGTTACCGAATCTGGAATACTGTTACGTGTAATCAAAGGGAGAATGTTAATACTCTACTTTCTTTTGCGCACGTTTCAGTTATAGTTAACTCAATTAACTTGCATAGTCAGCAATTACTAGCACGACATTGTGATCTGTTAATAGTTCAAGTGCGTTCAAGTGCTAGTTAATAATGCATTTTGCACGACATGGTTGTATTTACGGAGAAGAAATATGTTCTTCTTAGTTTGTATTTATGTTAAGCGAGAGGGTGTTTTGAATTGGCTAAATGGATTCTTTTTTTTGTGGTACATATATGAATACTAGGGACAGTGACCTAATCTCTACTTTAGATAAGTTTTTCTCTGAAATACTGAATGTCAGGACAGGACGTCAACTTGCCAACTATATTTCAAATTGGCGCTTTTGTAGCATAATTCATAATTTTTAATTAATAATTTAATTGCATGCAAGCATAATTTAATTGTCTTTTATATCAATCTTCCATTACCTGAGATGACTTTATTCCGGAAAAAGTTGGTTCTTACCAAACCTTATTGACACATTTTACGAAATACTATTTCGGATGAAGCGATGCTAATCTCTTGGTTCCTAAAGCATTTGAACGACATTGATGACCTTCTTTCGCTTTTACATACATGTACCGTGACTTGCTCTTGTTCAATTATCCAAAAGGTCCCATTGAACCGTTATATCGATCGAAATACACAGATATGTCGATGAATCAATTATCTTTATTTTGGAGTAAAAGTGTATTCCCAAGACAGATGAGAAGTTTATCAAGCTCTAGATTTGAAGTAGACAGTTTTTACAACAACATGGTAAGTCGTGCAGCAGCTGCAAGCCAGAAGCTGCAGAATCGTCGGAGGTTTTAGTCTCGCGGCTCTTTCGACGTTGGGATATCACGATGTCCCCTTTGCACTCCTTTCGCTAGCGCTCTGCACTCGGTAGCTTTCTTTTGTGTTTTCTCGCCGTTCTAGTGGTTCGACCCGAACTAAATATAGAGGCGTTGCAAGGGTCTGTCCCGCTGACGGGTCAGAAGTAACTTGTTGCTATTAGCGGACGAGGGTCGAAAACGCAAGAGAAGAAGCTTGCAAGGCAACGTTAAGTTATCTTAACATCACGAAATAGCCGATCTCAGGAAAAAGAGAGAGAGAGAGAGAGAGGTGCACACAGATCGTTATACTAATCCGCAACACTTCGTTAAGTCATTCTTTGAGTTAGTAGAGTCATTTTTATGGCGTCTTCGAAATACATACTCTTAGCTCATTCAGAGCTACGTTGACTTCTATACATCCGGAGGGAGATAAGTAGATAAAAAATAACTTGAGACTTAAATTAATATTGACTCTAGTTTGTGCGGTAATTTCTTTCCCTTTATAAACGGAGCAAGTAAGAAATATGAGGGCATCTTGGTACGCTTCACATATTTTTCCCACTCGTCTTTCCAACTTTTTCTTCAAAATGGTTACACTGCAGTATCGCATTCAGCCAACTCTTTCATCTTGGTTAACTCCAAGACAAAGTTCTTGCCCTTATCTCAGCTGGTTAAACTTAAACTCCTGACGATTAGTGTAATTCTACTGTGTTGTTAACGTTATCGTTTGGTAACAATACTGGATCTCTTTAATCGATTCAAGAGAGAAACATTTCTATTTTTGTACTCTTACTTTGTGTTAATAAATTTTTGAATTATATTTGGACCGACATCAAACGATCTTCAATTTTTTTTTCTTCTTCACAAATAAATCTCGGTTGCGAATGAATGAATGATATTGCTTTCAAGGTAATTCAGGGTATCATTTTTTGCTACAATCCACTTTGGTCGATTCCTGTGCAGTTCGATTAGACGTAAATTCTCTACGGAACGTTGTCTTCAATCGACACTGTCAATTGAATTCCATTTTAAGGATTTTCACTTAGCAGTCTATTCCAGCCCAATATTCTCTCTGGGGTCGTGTCTTTTCTATTTGAACGATTCGTTGAAGGATTCGCGTCGTCTTGAGTACTGGATGTTCTCGAACTATGTTTTTCACTTTCTTTTGCTCGCTTGCCAAGGTGCAAAAGGAGCGGGACTCGAACGAGTGTTCCCGTGGAACTTTCCACACTCTCTTCTTTATGCCCGTTCGCGGCAACATTTGACGGTACGGTCCCTTTTTCTTGTTATTTTTGTTTCGCTCAAGACACGATGAGGAGGCCCTTTTTCTTACGAGCACCTTTATTTACGGCACCACTATCGAAGAGGAATGGTAGCGCGATGCACAACGCAGAAACCAGAACCGAAAAGCAAAGAACTTAATGACACCAATAACGCGACTAATTTATGCCGCCAGTAAAAGCGTTAACTCACCATCTCCTCTTTCCTTTCGATTATTATTATTTCCAAGTTTTTGCGTCACCGTGCATTGGTATTAGGAAAAATATAGTAATTCAGAAATAGTTGTGTCGATTGATCAACACCCTTATTCTTTCGAGAAAAATAACATCGTAAATCAGTTCTATTTTTTCAAAGCCATGAGCAAAGCTGTCGTTCACGGTCTCGTGAGCACGCGCCGTTTGTCTGTTGCATCCGATTTGTCCACGTACTTCCTTGAACTCGTGGTGTTTGTGCGTACGTTCGAGATGCTTATTCAGCTCACTGGTACTTTTCGGTAGGGGAGGATACGAGTCAGTGTTGTCTATCGGAAATAGGATACTGTTGTCGTTCTCATCAGTAAGAGTTTTACAAACACTCAAAAGCATTTTTAGGTTTCGTAAACGGTTTTACGGCTACGTTAAATTAATTGTGTATTGCATATTCATGAAATTTAATAAAACTGTTTCATGAAAATGTTTAATTTTATACGTAAATACCCAATTGATACTTTATTATTAAGTTCCATTAATCTTTATACTTGTTTGTTCTTATTTCGGAACTCTTTATAATTTCATACCGCGAGATTGGCGAAGGATCGATACGCGGACTTTTCAGCAACTGACAATCTCGCTTCGAGGAAATTCCTCTTAAACGGATTGGGAAACTGCCATGCTTCTTTGATATATAAAATTTCAATTATCGGGTCACGTAGGATAACGTATATGAATATTCAAGAGCAAGTAGAAATCTATTGCAAGTGGATCCATCGTGGCGGAGAATTCCGTTGCGGTTTATACTTTAAATGTTACGTGTCACTCGTCAGGAAAGTTTGATTGAAATTCGCACAGGATCTACAGAACCGTATTGTGTTTCGAAACTCAGATCCGTCGGATTCAGGTAACGAGTTGTTACAACGAGGGTCTACAATAAAACAATCGAATACAACAACGCGAAAAGCAGGGGCTGTTTACCAGAAACTCACAAGTATAGTTGTGGAAACTTCGCGTTGGTTACTAATCGACCTTCCTACATAGATGAATACATGAGAATCTTTGAGGAATGTGAGAGTTTCGCATTAAATGGGGGGGTAGTTAAGTCATTTGGTTATCGATCATCGAGATCGTAGAATGAAAGAATCGTATGGTGACGGTAGCTACAGAGAATGAAAGGTGAAGTGAAGTGACTTCCTCCACTCGTGTTAGGGCCTCCGTTTCACCAGGTATTGGTGTCACATATCTTACTAGTGACTTATTTGTTCAAACAGGTAAATTGCATGGTAAGCATGGGCGGTCTTGTACGAGGCTGACCGTAATCAGTTTGACGATCAGTTTCTACTTTGCTAAGCCAAGCGAAGATATAATTTCATTTTGAATAATGAAGCTGTAATTTGTTCGTCTAGATTGCGAAAACGATTTGAACTGGGATCGCGTTATGAAAGTTCTCTCTCAATTATATGTGCTTTCCTGTGATAGGAAGCATTCTTCGTTCACGATAGGGGGGGGGGGGGGGGGGGGGGGGAATGGTTGCGTTGCTCGTGACTATGGAAATGAATCTCTTTCTTTCCGGTGTGTTCTTTGAAAAACCAAAGAATCAGATTTCGTACCTTTTATAGTTTCTGCTAGTGGTCTTGTTGAAGTCCACTCCTGCCTCCTAGGAGGAGATGCGGTTTTTAATTAATTCTTCGCAGAACGATGTGGCTTCTTCCAGTGATATTTGTCGGTTCACAGAGTTCGCGTTCATTTGCAAAGTAAAGGAGGTAAGAGATTACTTTGCGCGGGATCTTGCTGTGCAACGCTATTTTATAGAGACATATTCTCCGACTTGTGTTTTTACCTTGCATAAGAGTCGGCTTTTCGTGACAAATGCGATAAACACAGAAGCGTCTTTTTTTTCCTATTCTTTAGTAGTGAACCAGTATAATGGTGCTTGTTTCGCAAGATGATACATAGTATACGTAATATCCGGGAAACTGGGAATATCTTGCTATGCATTATTCATTAATATGAAAATTTTCATTGTTCCGCCCTTTGTTGAACAACTAGCTTAGACTCGGTTCACTTGAGATATTTCAGTCAGGGGGGTGGCAATCTAGAATGCTTTCTAAGGATCGTTCATCCGTTTAACATTTTCTACCTCCAAAATGATCGATATATAAAACACTTTTTAACATCATTCGATGCGTGATTTAAACATTCGATTAAAGTTTCGAACAACATAGTTATTTAGAGTCATGAAACTAACGAAACTCTCCCTGTTAGGATTAACACGATCTCTTACCACAGACGTTTCGACATCTTCATTGGTTTCTCGACTAGAATTCCAACAGGAAAACTGTTCATCCTACGCGCAGTGCCCGCGAGGATGTTGGCTAATTAACAACTTTCCTTTTCTCCCTAGAAGCTGCAATACTGAGAGTAGCATGAACGAGCACATTGCGAGTTTGCGATAATTGAACATGTGATTACGCACCCGATGAAAGCGCTCATAGGTAGAATCGAGTAGCTGCAAAATGAGTGAAAGTTCGAATCAAACTCGTCGAAATTAGGGAGAGCAGACAATATGTTGGAACAAAGAATTTCAGTGGAATTGGAGTATACGTGAGAGACAGATAGTATGCTCGCATGCATTAGACCGAAAGAGATGGGTCAAAGCACAAAATACGTTGAACGAACAGTGACGCGATGATGACTGTTCACTGTTTGGAATGAGAAAGGAGAAAGAGCTGCATGCCTTTTTGAGTACTAAAACGATGCCTCGATAACAATGGGTCCAGCCCAATCGTTAGGAACAGATAGCGAATGCGTGCAGCTGCAAAATAAAACCAAGAAGCCACCGTAAAAAGGGATTCACTTGGAATGAACGCCTAACGGAAAGAGAAAAAAAGGGGGAAAAAAATGTTTGTCGGATTTAAAAAATTCCGATTCTTCCATAAAACGTTCTTTTCTCCTTTAAACAGAAACTTTTTTCCTATATATAACATATCGATGAATTATAAAATTCAAGGGAAAAGTGAGAGATGAAATTGAGTTTTAAAATAAAGCACACAGTAATGATTGTAGGTTACAAATTACGAGGTTGCGAGTTCATATCGAAAGGGTTTGAATATTTAATCGTGCTGTGTTATCATTTGGCAATAAGAGCCAGTGGTCCAGAAAATTTATTGCTCCTGTGATAGCGCGTTTGGTTCGTATATAACACTGCTTCTCTCCCCCCCCCCCCCCCCCCCCCCCCCCTCTCTTCCACCAATACGACGCCATTTTACGTGTGATATTTCAATGTGAATACTTCCTGTTTAAAGCCAATAGCTCGATAGCTATTTAAACGCTTATTGTAAAATGGTCGTAATCGAATCAATAATTACTATTGAGATTACGCGGTTGGGCTAGTTGCCAAGGTAAGAAACAGCAGAAAACACATTTTAGGAAAAGGACTTTGTAGGAGGTTGATTCTCATCTTGTAATCGGGATTACGGCTCTGAGAGAGAAAAAGCTTTCTCATTTACCAACAGGAAGGAATTCACCCACCCTTACAGCTTTAATGTTCATTGCGCATGGAATCACAGCGTTAATGGAATTTTGAGAAATTTCATTCTTCGTAGTAGTAGAAGTTCCGTAACCACTGCAATCTGCAGTGTGTCTTCCATGTGTACTGCGCGTATAAGTACCTTACTTAACCGAGGTTTTAAAACGTAATTCTGTTGAAGGAATTTATTGCGTTTCTCGTAGTGACCACGTAATATAGTATTCCAAGAGTCGGTTTGTCAGATTAATGGTGTGCAAGCAGTCCTTAAGAGCAAAGCAATTTTTTAATAGAATAAATGGTATCGTCGAACTTTTGGGGCAATTAGTTTAATCCCTTCGTCGACGGATAGTATAGTCGAGTCAGTGCAAACGATCCGATGTAAAATGAAGCGGTGAACTAGGAGACTCTGGTGATAAGAAACTATCTGCAAGTAAGATACTTTCAATTCACGATGGAAAAGGCACCGAAGCTTCGTTAAAACGTTCGAACGATTTTATTGCGCTACTTTTTGCCCAAGTCCCTCGTCGAATTTTTTCAAGCGTGCAGTGGGAAAAAGTATTAAAACGTTAGCGGCACAACGCGTTCGATGAATGGAGGTCGTAGCTAGAGGGAAACGAAGGCGTCGAGGGTGACAGAGAACAGACCTCTCCCCCTCGTTCGATCAATTAAATTCGGCTGACTAATTCAATGCGATCAAGCTTTTACTCGCGCGTTAAACCGACTCTACTTTTTTTTTTTATCTCGTGCGACAATCTCGCAGTTGTTCATCCGGGTGTGAACATCGATGAATTTCGAGACTGACCCGATAGTACCATGAAATAGATTTTTGGAAATTTTTGTTGATTTTCCTAACAAGTCGATATCCTATTCGGACTCGCAATTGAGACCCAATAAAACAGTTCGCGTAACGAAAGCACCAATTTCAAGTTCCTATTTCGATTAAGGATGGCTCGAAAATTCTGTAATTACATTTAATTTTGGATAAAGCTTTTTGTTAACTTTAATCGATGGACAAAAGTGGCAAATTCGAGTGGAGCCTTATCGAGGGATGAATTTATCGGTAAATCGATAGGGTGGAAAGGAAGAAGTGCTTAAATGGCTCGTAAGTCTTCTCCTGGCATTCGGAAATGTGGCCTAAATTAAACGGAAGCTTTTCCTGGGTGTAAAAAGTGTGGTGAGACCGTGACTTGAAATATCCATACGCTTGACAACGGAAGACTGTACATTATAATTGAATCGACGGCATATGATCGGATCTCTTAATTATACGTTTATCGATGGCGATGAAAAGTCCCGACGCAAAGCCACGTTTAGCTGGTGGACTATCGATCAGGCATCCCCCTACCCGATTCCCCCATTACAATTTCAACCGGATTATTTAACTTCTTACTGGAAGCTCAACTTTCCCATTGAATATTTATTACTACCATTTTGTTGCAACTCTGCACAGTTAATTATTTTGATGACATGGAAATTGCATTACGCCTGATTGATTTGTCACGGAAACTCAAATTCAGCGACTCGATTGTTTGGGAACCAATTGACCATGTTTAACTAGATTTCAGCGTTTCGACATGGGAAGAATTTCAATTTTGGAGAAATGTTTGCCTTTTAGGAAAATTGATTGTGCAATATTGACAACGTTGCATAGTACATGTACTTTTAATGTTTTCTATCCGGTTCTAGAACAGTGTGCATTTCCGGTTATTTTAACTTCCATAATCGCAGGGCAATTAAAATTGTAAACAGTAATAAAGCGTTTTGTCAAAGTCAGGATAACTAAATAAGATAAAAAAAATCGTGCGACTGATGGAAAGCGTAAAAATAAACCTGTTTCGTAGACATACATATGTTAGAACATACTCTGATTTCTTTCACCTCGCTTCTGGACGTTTTATCGCGATAGTCTTGTTTGCCGCCCGTGAAGATCCGGTGGTCGTTTGTTACGCTGGGCACCCGAGAACCTGTATACCAGGCTCAAGGACCGAGCCGCTGGGAATAATAAACCCTTTGCGATTCACTTGTACGAGTACCCTGAGAAAAATTGAATTTCAAACTCGCTACTTTTAGAATAATAAAAAATAATTGGTGATTTTTACCGATGCATCCGGCTTCATGTTATTCACCCGCAATTTCTGTCAACCAAAACACCCAAATGGATTTAATGAACAATTGTATATTTTTTGATAAAGATTACTTTATTCTGGTCAATATTTTATATTTCATTGTCTCCTTGTAGAAAAACAGTTTTATACGTATAAGAGTAAGACTTCGATAGAGACGATATCAATACACGCGGTAAGAGACGCGCAATGGAACTGAAGAATAAAAATGTACTCTTCGCGCTTGGTGGAAGAAGGGAGAATCGAACACTTGAATTTCCATGTACCATAACTTTGTAGGATTTCGTCTGGTTCCCACGCGATGGTGCGTCTTGTATCGAAAGGATGGTCGATATCCACTATTTCCCTTTACCCATCTATACAATAGTCTATTGACGCGTGGAATTTTTTTTTTTCCCCCCGTCAATTGACAGCTTATATCGCGGAAGAAAATTAAACCGGTGCGTCTAAACTAAAGCGACCGAGGTAAAATAATATACCTGTGTTAACAAGCGTGTCAGTAACATGTTACTTAATACCCTCTAGTATGGTAACTTCTATCTTAAGTAGGTGTAGTACTATCGCGTAACCGAGGAATTCGTCTGCAGTCAGACGGATCGATTTGTCGATGCAAGATGTGAGCTCTTAATTAAATTCGAACGCAGTCTTTGAAGCTAGTTAACGTAGAATATTGGAATTAGTGAGCGTGCTTATCGGTGTTTGTTAGTAAGGTTACGTTTATGTCAGTACTTTTTAATTATCAAGGAACAGGAGGAGCCCTCAAAGATCCTATATATAAAGGTTTACCGTTACCCTATTAGGATCATTAAATCTATATAATTAGCTGCTGTTAGCAGATAATCGGGCAATGCACGATGCTATTGTATCAGAAAATGCTACTCCCATTGTATACCTTCCTGGCAACCATTTTGGAGTGTTGAAGAGAGAATGTGTACTATTCTCCACCTGCTAAAGGTTAACAATGTCTGTGTGCTTTAAATTGTATTACAGTTATGACCTACGGTCACAATGATGATGATGTATGGTTATTACGATATTGTAGAGAAACGGTTGGCCAGCTGAAAAGCCCTGCGCATGAACTAAACTTTATCTTGGCCTCATTGCGGGTGTCAAACGGTTTCCGCGGTAGAGTTTCATCGTGACGTTAGTACGAAGTTTTCACCGAGAGGGAACTTTACAGGGCTTGGAACTCTCTGAGTCCTTCGGAACTATACATATAGCGATCTGTACGCGCAGGGTAGGAAGGAGTACTCGTCTGCAAGCCGTGACATAAAACTGGGAGTTAAGTATAAGCGAAAACGTTGGCCAGCTAGCGGAGCAAGCGAGCGAGTGAAATTGGAGAGTGCGGATTCTCGTAGAAAAATCCACGCTATTTATTACTCGAGTACTTTTATTTCTCATTTCTTCGAAGAAAATGACCGGGAAAAACGATCTGTGGAAACACGAAGTGCATGTAATTTACTCACTCGTAGGGACCATTTTTTTTTTCAAGCCAATCTTAAAGCTTGACCCTTTCCGTTTACGAACTAGAATTAATTACTTCGAACGTACAGTTCGAACAGTGATTTTCGTTGATTGAATTCTTTTTAAAATAGTTAATTAAAAATCTTTCTTCTATTGGTTTCCCTATTAAATACTATTAAAACAACGTGTTTTGTCACCGCGGCAATACAGTGACACAAATAATGCAGATTCAACTGCATGTACTTTAAATACGAATCCATTTTCAGTACCATATACTTTCCATCCTTCTCTCTTGATCAGCGCGTTGTCGTTAAACCAACACAAAGCCACCTCGTTAACCGGTCGCGAACTAAATTATTTCGTCCATTCGATCAAAGTTTTAGAGTGGTACGCGTGGCGAATGCAATTTCGCAAAAAGTGCAATGCGTCGCTTCCACTGTGCATCCCTACAGTTATACTGCGCCAGCCACAAATCATGTCACAAATACTATTTCACACTTGCCACGAAACAAAGGAGATTCAAAATAAAAAAAAATAAAAATCGTTACTTGAAATCTTCTCACCACAGACTATAGTCGGAACGATCGTCATGAGAGATAACCCTGGAAAAGTGCATTGTACATTGTACTCTCATGAATCAAACTGAACGTCTCGATGATATTTCATAATTTCGAGATTAAAGTCAGTGTAATTGTATAACGTATCAAAGTCATCGAGTTGTAAAATCAATCGCGTGCTCTTCTCGCTTTTGAATCAAATCAATTCCTGTAGTAAGCATAAGGCCATAAGCAAACGAAAGAGGGTAAGGAGACGAACGCGCGACTCGTCACCGCAAATATCCGTTATACAGTAAGCGGTGCATCGTACGGCAACGTAATACGCACACGGCTTTCTAAGCCGCGCTCGCGCTGGATTCTCTTTTCTCTCTTCCTCGAGGCGTGGGCCGCGTAGTCTTTCGTGGTATCGGCGTAATTTGATAGAACTGTGCCAATGGCCATAAACATAGCATCGAGTCGCGAGACAAAAGTTCGTGTGGCTTGGAAAACCTCGTGATACGCGAGTATATGCATCGCGCAACCAGTGCCGGAACGACGACGCGACGATGCTCGATCTTGACAGTTCGTGCCACGATCTTCGGATCAAGAGACGCGGCCGCGTCTCGCGCCAAGTATAAGCAGAGGAAGCAAGGCGCACCGAACGCGAGCGAGCGGCCAAGACCTTTTACCGGACGGAGAACGAAGCCCCATGTATTTTTCCCTATACCCAGATTTGCCTCCTTAATATCTCTCTTGAAACCGATCTATGGAACAAACTACTGGCACTAATCGAAAGATTGAATTTTTGTGAGTCGATTAAGACCAGCACGGGACGGATCCGTGCACTGGTTTTCAAGATATCGATTTTAGAAAATAATTTTTTAACGAAAAGATTCGCTTTTTCTCCATTTCCTCGTGGTGTCAACAGATGTCTCGACCTTCACTTCTAGCTTTCCCCTGGCATTAGCAGATGTCTCGACCTTCGATTTTAGTTTTTTCTCGGCATTAAGAGATGTCTCTACTTTCGGCAGTCCCCTCTCTCCTCTCTGAAACTTGGGCCCCCATTGCCTATTCGTACTTTTCTCCTTGTCTACCTCTCGAGTTTTAACGCCTGTCCCTGTCCAATGTCTGTACCTATGTTCACTATTTGCGTCCTTGTCTACTGCCCGAATTCTCTTCTTGTCTATCGCTCGGATCTCTCTCGCCTATTTCTGTTCTTGTCTACCTTTAGAATCCCACTTATGTCCTTGTCTATTACTTGAAACTCTGTAGCCGAATACTTTACGCCGTATATTCCTTGCCTATCATTGCCTACATACCTATTATCAAGAAATGTGACGGCAGCACGCGTCAAGTATATTCGTCCAATGCAATCGAACCAAACCAAAATCTAAAAAATCAATATTTTTTAACAGTCTATGTGTGTAGCAAGACGATTTTAATTTGCCGTATCGAAATCGGATTTTGTTATCAAACCGGAATGAAAAGCATTTATCGGAAAAATGATTCGTAACATATCGATCTATACTAGATCACTTGCTGATATCGATTATTATTATTCGGCAGAATAAAAAGGACTATGTATTGAAGCAAAAATGTCGCATTTTCTTTCTTATATTCTAACAGGTGAGAGGGGAGTGGGGGGCCCGTCTTGTGCGGCGAAAACCGGACAATCGATGCCTACGACCAAGTTATGTATACACGTACTTCTTGCTTCTAAATTTCCCACGGCGTGTTTACAGAAATTATATCATGTTTAGCATCATTTTAATCGGCAAAAGCTCAGCAGTATGACAGTACAATTTTCTTGAACAAAAAATTACAAATAAAAAACTTTGCAACTTGGATTAGTATTAGTCACACCGATATTGACCCTCGATGAGCGCCGGCTGCCTGATGCCATATATATATCCCTTCTCGTGCGTATGCAGAAGAAGACAGTGGTGGAATGAAAGAGAAGGAATACTTACAATGTATGGGATCAGGTAGCCGGTACTCATCGAGGGTCAATATCAGTGTGACTAATACGAATCCAAGTCGCAAAGTTTTTTATTTGTAATTTTTTGTTCATGAAAATTATACTGTTCTACTGCTGAGCTTTTGCCGATTAAAATGATGCCAAACATGATATAATTTCTGTAAACACGCCGTGGGAAATTTAGGAGCTAAAAGTACGTATATACATAATTTGGTTGCAGGCATCGGTTGTCGGGTCTTCGCCGCACAAGACGGGCCCCCTCACACTCCTCTCATTTAGATTACTGAATAACCACACTTTTGAGAGAAGTAATCGAATGAGAAGTAGTCGACAGAGTAAATTGTTTAACTAACTCTTCCTCCGAATCCAAATAAATTTATCTAATTTGTATCAATTGTTATTTCTTGTTTTATCTGTTTAACCTTATGTAGATTCCTCGAAACGTCTTGAAAACAAAATTATTGAAATCCCAAAAAAAACTTTACATAAATGTAACGTAAAAAAAGGTGCGCCAAGTAAAAGCAGAGCCGTCGTATATTTCATTAGTAAGAAAAATTTCTCAAATCATGTTTACCAAGCACGTATAGGAAATACGGGCATATGTGGAAAAGTTTAGTTAATCCTTCCTACCTTAATTTTCGACAAGATGGTGGAGAATACAACAAAAATATCAATTTCGCAAATCAACAAAATTTCCAACACCGGCAGACTTGGGCGCTACTCTTTGCTGCATACATTAACGCAGGTATCACTTTATTTAGTCGTGCCCGAATTTCAAAAATGGCGCCCCAAGTATGCCGGTGTTGGAAATTTTGTTGATTTGCGAAATTGATATTTTTGTTGTATTCTCCACCATCTTGTCGAAAATTAAGGTAGGAAGGATTAACTAAACTTTTCCACATATGCCCGTATTTCCTATACGTGCTTGGTAAACATGATTTGAGAAATTTTTCTTACTAATGAAATATACGACGGCTCTGCTTTTACTTGGCGCACCTTTTTTTACGTTACATTTATGTAAAGTTTTTTTTGGGATTCGTATTACCGAATCGAACTCGTGGAACCTTCAACTGGAATACTGTCGGAGAGTTCTTCTTCTTCTTCTTCTGCGGTTATTTCGCGCTTCTTCGACGATTCCGTTCCGCGTCCCAACTTCCAGTAGCTCGTATTTTGCCACTTTTTTAATAACTCCTTCCAGTGAGATGAAAATTCAGAATTTCACCCATACCGCGTGATGTACGAGGCGCCACTCGTAAAACCAACCTTATTAATATCCCTCCATAAATTTTTAATTCTACTCGAGACTTTTTTTATGCCACTTTTTATGATGGAATTTACATTGATTTTGGATTACCATCCTGGTAATGGAGTTGACAGAGACTGAGCAAAACAAGACAAAGAATTGCTGTAATGCAACATTGAAAGCGCAAAGAGAGAGAGAGAGAGAGAGAGATTGATTTTGACAAGTATCGATTGCCTTCTTATAACGGATAAAAATATTCTATTATAAAGGATAATCCGGTTAGTTGTTAAGTCTGGATCGTTTCGGTCGAACTGTCATTGGCGACACGAATCTGTTAAAAAGAAAATGAAAAATAGAAAAAAAAAACATGCCTCGACCGATCAGTGACAGGGAACGAAATGGGTTTTTACGCGTGTAACAAGAAGGCAGGAAGGATTCTTCCAATCAGCTTGTCTTGTATTGCGAGCCATCCATTTCACTCTATCGTAAAAAGAACACGTGAAAGAAGCGGCTCGGGTTGCTTATCCTCTTAGGGGTTCTCAGTGGCGGTGCTTGCCCTTCGCAGGTTGCAGCCTTTCGATTGAACATCCGCCGAAAATGAAAAGAATTTATTGCAGCCCTCCCCCCTCCCCCCTTCTCCATATTCTTCCGGCTTGCCTCGAAAGACGAGTAAATTCCCCTTTGATATCGCTTGGAAAATTCCGTATATATCTACCTCGCAATATGTACAGTGTAGTGTCAACTTGCTGTTATAAAGCAGCGTTCAAGAAAAGTGGTCTGAGGGGCGAGCTCTTTCGTGGGTGTACCGTTTTGTCCAAGCTTCCTCTACTTTCCAAGCGAAGCGCTTGAATTTAGGGAACTTTAAGCGTGTCTCGGTGACATGGGTAGACTTAATATACCAGAGAATTTTGGCTGTTTCTAATTTAGAGTGAATCTTCCGACAAGCTGTTTCCATCCGCTCCAATTTCTCCGAGTTGGCTTCATTTTTGAAGGACAGTTCTCGAACGCTTCTTAAATTTTCTATACTGACATTTATCAAGACACGTACCAACCGCTACACTTGAAGGTTCGTGACGTCACGGTCGAAGTACATTTACAGAAAATCCAAAGCACTCTGTTCGTTTGTTCGTGGTACGTTTCCGACAAGTAGAGTCTTTCGGTTGAGAGACAGCTTACCGAAATATTCATTACTCTAAAAATCGTAAACCAGCGGATCCTAACTTTAAAGGTTTCCATAGCACAAAGTGTAATAGACGGCCGCGAATGCAGCATTAATAGTGCTGTTTGGTGCTATGTAGGTAAAGTTTTAAAGAATTTTCATTCCGAACAGTGAAACTAGTTAGGACGGGAGGATACTCGACCAAAGGAGTTTAAGGTTCTTTTCGTCTCAGAGGTTATTATTTATTCGTTCTTCCGCGAAATGTGGCGCCAACGACGGATTTACTGGGTGAAAAATTGAAGAGGGAACTGGTGCCACGGTGGCTGGATTCCGCTCTGCCAAATGGGAAAGCGTTGTCCTCGTTGCAGAGTATTCGCTTGGCCATCGACTACCTGCTAAACTGAGTACTCGCTGCATAGGATGCGTATAAATAAATAGCGCAGGGAGCAGACGGTAGTACACTACTAGTTGCGCCGTGTACTGTACTGGGAACGATCTAGCTAGATATTTTCTCGACGAAGCATCTCGTTACAGTTTTATTAACACGGCGCGTACTCGGCGATCTTGAAATTATTCAGTAGTCGATTCTGTCTACTTATAACCGTAGAAGTAATCCGGAGATGAGTACTATAAAGAATTAATCGTTGCCCTTGATCAATTTCGAAAATCGCAGATCGATCGATTATTTTGTTCCTCGCTTCTCGTTAGTCTGGAATGAGAAAATAGTCGAGGATATCGGTTCAAGAGCAGTCAGTTTGCTCGTTCGATCACCGCTAATGAACGATCGCCATGGCTGGCTATGGTCAGTCCCAAACCACTAATTGCCACTCGTCGGAACTTAGGAAGTTTGGCTTAATTAGGGTCGTTCGTTTGCGTGTCGAACCGGATCGCGGGACCGCTGGGTTTCCTCTGTAATTCGGTTGATTCCGTTGCCTCTAGTATTTATTGATAGTCGACATTCTGACTGTTCGTTAGCGGTCCATTGATGCCCAGGGTCATCTGTCGCGTGTCCGTCAGGTCGATGTCTGCAATTCTCTTTCGTTGTTTTCCTGTGCTTCATTTGTCTTTGTCTGACAACTTTTTCGTTGTGTACACTATAGTGTGCATGGGACATTGGTCTGTTCGGTCGCTTCTCTAGTTTCGATCGATAGAATGACCCTACATAGTTCACAAACTGTTTTACTTTCGTACACCGTTTGTTTGCCGATAGCGAGAATTCGGCTTGGCATCGTGAGTTCAGTGTTATTGTATCCTTCGCGACGCTACTGATATCAGACTGAAAATTCTTTCTGCCTCTAAATGTTTAGATAATCCACTGGGTCGTTGTCGATGTTTGTTCAGCAGTACCTGGCTTTGTTTGCGTTCACGTTCAGTTGCTATTTCGATCAGCGAGAGTCTCTACCATTCGTATGCACTAGTTAGCAACAATCATAGATTCCGAGATGTGTGAATTTTACCTCTTTTATTCGTTTGCATTTATTTTATTATTTACGAAGTCAAAAGAATTTCGAGCAACAGGAGCAATATTCAGCTAATAAGTTCAATATGTATTTCTATATTACAGAAAGTATGTAGAAATCCGAAGAGAATATATTCGTATTTAACGCGTGCACGTGACACGCTAAGAACAATGGATAGATATTACGGGTCACTACCGTTTAGCCAGAGGCTTCATGAAACGTGAAATTATACGCTGGGCAGCTATCCGGTTATTATCTTGGAAACGTTGGAAAATTTACGGTCAACTTAATGATTAATTATAACCGTTATAAATTAAATGCGAGCCTGTTATTATGACAATAAGGCATGGCATATTTTAATTTTATCGTGTGCGGTCTTACAACACTTTCCCTTCCTAAAAGTCAGCTTTATGAAGACGTTTGCGCACAGCGTGAAATAGTCTCTATAGGGATAGCTTACGCAGTGTGATGAATTATGAGCAGAGTGGTTTTGTTCTTTCGGGATAGTTATATCATACATAAATATTTTGATATTATCAACACAGTTTATGGTGGTGTTCCTGAGGAACTCGAATACGCATCGTTGGTAATTTATTTAATAATTCTGAAATTGGCTGTCGAAAGTTTCTGTAATTATATTATTCTGAATTATTATTGTTATTATTATTATTATTATTCTTGAAACTTCCAAATGAAACGAAAGCAATAATTCTTCTTTGAAGTCGAATCGTTGGAACCACAATTTGACTGGAAGCTCGTGTCGCAGCAAATACGCCAGCACTTGTTTTTCAAGAACGGCGTGCAAATTTCCTCTGTTTGTAGGGTAGTGCCATTTTCGCTTGCTCGTTATCGCGTGATTGGCGTCTGGGTTATCGATCTGTGAGTTATCCATGGGGCTGTTGGTAGACTCTCGTAGAGTTGCGTAAAGCGCAGCCCTTTTTTTTTTTTGCAATAGAGCCTTAGAAAGCTATAGGTCTATTAGTGATCGACGCGATCGTAGTTGATTGTAATGAACTCATTAGAAAAAGCTTCCAGCGACCGAGATTTTTGTGGGAACTGTGACGTTTTTATCTCTCGAACCCTTGCCGCACGGAGTGCACTAATGACTGAAACTGGATCGGACTAAAAATTCAGCTGTGCTAAATTCGGACATCGTTATCAATCAGTGAATTTGAAAATTTCACCTAAGTGAAAAGTTTCCCTCGAAATTGTTCGCCAATTTTTCTCATTTCATCGTTATATCTATTCGCTAGCTATTAATTATTTGGCACCGATTTTTCTTAAGAAACAGTTTTTAATTGATGTCTATTTTTACCGGTCGAAGTTCGTTCCGTTTTACGCTCAGTCGCGCTTCCAAAAGAAGGTGGAAAATTGGTCACTGAGTAATTGGAAGTGGAGCGTGAAAACTTTGCCGAACAAAAGGGGAGGAGAACTAGGAAGGGCATGTATTAAAAAGTTCCGACGACCCGGTGATATCTTAAAAGTCATTTTACGCGCAAAAAGGAAATCGATTTCGTTAATCTCCTCGAGTCTGCGCTCGACGACATTCCTCTGCGATATGCATTATTAGCGTTGTATTTATACGAAGGTTCACACCCCCTTTGGCCGAACGACGATAAGGACTCTTTTCTTCTCGTCACATCCTGGCCAATTGTGTTCGGGAAGCATGACCAGAGCCGGTTACCGGGTGGAATCTGTGTACGTGTGTCGTTCAAATGTAGAGGTTGAACCTGTGATTTCGATCGTGAGGAGTCTTAATGGACGCGCGTGACTAAGCAAACTCATTGGCATCCTTATTGTTCGAGTTCACTACTTTTTGACGGTACAACATCAACAAATTTTCTCTATATGCACCGATCTATATTTCCAAAAAGATATTATATAACTTGCGATAAAAGTTAGATTAAAAAAACAAAAAAAAAAACAGAATGAAAGATAAAGTATAAATGCGGATCAGGTCCAGTCATGTCAGATCTCCTATTATGTATTTACAATAGAAAGAGATCCTCAACTTTACTTCAGACTTGTTCCCTGTCAGGTTTGAATTGACCATTGGTCAGAAGTATGACGGGTAGAAATCGATGACGAAAAATGTCTCTTTGTCATATTCTACTCTTGGATCTTTACTGTCACTGTATCTTGAGGAAGAATACAGTTTACATGTATCCAAGCTTAAAACAAGCCTCTCGAAACATAGTCGCCAATAGTTACACTAGAATGGAGTCTTTCATGTTGATGGTCATCTAAGCAGGAAATCACTGGTTGCACACCACCATTGGCAGCAAGACTCCTTCGGCACGATAAAACCGAACGAGCCGATAACATCCGGTCGATCATACTTCCCTCCGATTCTATAAAAGGTTACGACAGCTCGTAAAGGAAATCCATGTGACGGCGTTTGAGGAAAAGTATGAGAGCTTTTCGAGTTGGTTGACTGCACCGAAGAACTGTCGTGCTGTGTCTTCCACTGCTGCTTAAAAAGTAACAAGTACAAAGCTAAGAGACGATCGATAGAAGAATATCCTGCCATTGGCGAAGATTCGATCTTTCTTCTGTTCTATTTAAACATGCCACACATACATGTATATACAGGGTGATTCTTTGAGTCTTACCACGGTTTAAACCACGTATTCTGGGCACCAATAGAAGCCTAAAAGTCCAGTAGCAGAATGGCGAAATCTCAACCCTTTCGGAGATACAGGGGGTTGAAATTTAAAATTTAAAAAAATCATATCTTCGAAACGGATAATCTTAGAGTCACCGGTCTTTTTCCAGAATGTATACGTACGTATAATTTTCCTCTCTAATTTTTTTTATAATTCCCAGTGTAGCTTGTATTGTACTTCACATTCATTGATATTCATCGTGTAATTAATCAAACTTATGAAATTAAGGCGAAGTGTACCAATGGGTTTTATCGTTTAGTAAATGTTGATTAGCGCAAATGGAAAGAGTAAAGGGGCTAGTATCAAAGTATCCGTGGCAACATCTTGAAAGCTTTTGCGGTACGTGCAAGCTTATCTTGTCGTCTCTTGTTGAGCGTCTTCTTGAAGACCGTAAAGGTTGGATGGGAACTGAGCACGTTCCTTCGCGTTCTTTCGCGTTCTTGAGTACCGTTCGCGTAAAACTGCTTTTCACAGATTCGGATCTTCTCCACCCTCATCGTCTGGTGCTTCCGCTTTCGTGGCTAACTTGAACAACTTTTTAACGCCCTCGAGAGTCTTCGTAATTAAATCACGATCGTTCAAGGCCACGAGATCCGAGAGATCGGCTTGGTAATTCCTTTCCCTCTTCTTGGTCAAAGGGTTATCGATCTTGGTTCTTCTTAACTTGTATCGGGATTAATAAGACCCATAGCATGTAGAGAAACCAGAGATGAGGTAATCACGGTGATTGTTATCAATTTACTTTCCACCTTTGATTAATTTGAGGACGGTGCATCGTGCGATTAATGACGTCCTTTGTAACACAATATATATCTTCCCCTTGTAACATCCATTAATTACTGATTCACCGTAAATATTTGGAATGACTTCAAAGCATCAACAATTTTGGAGTTCGTTCTACCAAAGTAGGTAAAATACATTGAATCGTGCCGAATAACAGTTGAGTTGCCTCTGACCTGTTCTGTAAAAGGGAACTTTAAGTGTTCCTATTTGCAAGTAATATTAGCTTATCCTAATTGCAGTTTAATCACAATGAGATGTAGCCTTCCTAAATTTGCATTAAAGAATTATACATATTTAAGAATCCATTATGTCTTGAAAACCATGAAGATTTATGACCATTGTCGCCGAACGACTGATTTTAAGCCTCTCGTAGAAAATTGCACACTTAAAAGTCGTAGCGAAAAATGTTTACCATCCATTAGTTATCTTGTAAACTGAGGGTTACTGCGACGTAAATGTACCTAAAAAAGTGCATGTTGAATTTCGAAAATATAACCCCTCGGTATCTGCTGCGAATTAAACTCTTTTGATGTACAAAATCTTATTGATCGAAGCATTCTGCTGAAAAATTCTTTTACTGCATTTTTTAAATCTTAATTAAAAGCTTTAATAATACGTGAATTAATTTAATTACAATTTACAATAATTTTTACATATGTACCTCATTATCGTTCAATCGTACAATTAACGTTATGAATCTTTTAATTCACGAGCGCTCATAATACTCGTGAAAATTACAGGCTGATATTGACATTACCTTCCCACGTAACATATACACTACGCTTCGTGAGAACTGAAATTTCCAGCGGTTCGTGTGATCCGCTGACGGTTCCCTAAATATTAGAACAGCTGCTATTAAATGGACAGCGTCCGAATAAACAGAAAACAGCGTCAGACGGGGGGAAGGATTTTCCGGAGGTTTCCATGAGTCGAAGTGATGATGCAAAGTGGAGTATTTAGGATGAATTCGTTAATTCCTAATCAAGGGGTTTTCCATAACAATCAGGGAAACAAGTGAATTTGAGACGGACAGGTAATAGTAGGTGAAGATATTCGTCGATGTTCTTACCGGTTGTTCCAGCAACCCGATTAACGACTAAAGTTCGTTTGGTTCGGTTGCCGACAGAGCTACTGGTAGCAAAGCGTTAATGAACCATAGTCCGCTGATTCGACGATGAGCATTCGGGAGTTAATCGTCCGCGCCGTGAAAGCAATTCAGCCAACTCGAGTTGTTTCGCTCGATAAGGTCCCTGGAGACGATTGTACTTTCGCGCGTATATGCATCCAACGTCCGACCCTTTCCCAGTGGACTTCTCTACCCTCATCCTACCTTCTCCAACAATGTGAACTTTTACAGTCAATCTCGTTTCCTGCGAGTGGAAAGTTCAACTTTCATTCCATATACATAGATACATACATACATGGAAAAACTATGGTTGTGCTAGAACGTAAGAAAATTATTACGTCTCTGACTTGCGTCTGTTTACCGAAATTTCCAGGATCTAATATCTTATTTAACTCTATGTAAAAAGCTCAATTGATTTTTCTCTACGACGTTTAATTAAATATTTCAATTTGTTGGATCGATCGCTGTCTCGGACATATTTTCTCCTGGGATAACTTACAGGATTCACCGATGAACAGGACGAGGATTTCTAAAATTCCGGAAATGTTTATATGTATATCCACCATCGAAGAAGGATCTATCTGTAGAAATTGTATTATTCATGTGTCTTGGGTACGCTGTAAAGTGAGATTTAAAGTTCCATATTATTTATACACTATATACTTGCCAGTGAAACTTTAGCCACTGGCTGCTTTATCGATTTCGATTGAATAAGGTTTTCAATTTACAAAGAAGCCGGTCCTGGTGATTTCGATGAAAGCTTTTATTTGAAAACTTTTTAGTAACGTTCGTTTGTAGCAATCGTAACTGCACCTTGATTAATATTTTAAAATGACTCGTGCAATGCTGATGGAGTTGGAATTACTTTGAGGTAACAAAGGGAAGTTTGACTGAAAGAGAAAGACACATCCGTACCTTTTACCAAGTTAACTGTGAAATTAATCATCGGGGGGGGGGGGGGGGGGGGGAATAGCCAGTGCGTCAGTATAGTTACAAAGCTGACTGATAAATCGTTAACAGATAGAACAGTCGGATAAAGCGAACGAGGGTAAATGCACACCACGTTAATAAAAGGCACAAGAATCGTTGAAGGATTTGCTGAACACCAATGGCGAGTGAGCGCAAAACTAAGGCTAACGAGATACACCAGTGAATCTGCACGTTTTAGCCCATTGTTGTCAGGGAAATCGACCACCGAATCAGTTCTAATATTTCTTGGAAATTGATTGCAATCGTGGAGAAGCTTGGGGGGGGGGGGGGGGGGTTAGAATCGCTTGCGGCACCAGTGGGTTCAGCAAAGAGTTCATCATAATAATAGATCTTTCTGATAATGAACCGGAAAAGCACTTTACGACACATCCACTATCATAATTCTCTATAGAAATATTAAATCCTCTCGAAGGTTCTCTTCGGGAAGCCAGCCATTCTTCTCTCCAAGCAATGATGTTTAAATTTAATACCTAATTTTAAGCGGATCACGTCAGAGGGTAAAGTTGTATGTACCTTCACCTTATCGAACTATGTTAGTTTCCATTATTATCTTAATATATTTTCAGCCTGATACTTTCGATCAAATATGGCTGACGGATTTAAATAGGTTCCAACATTAACCATAAATAATTATACGTTTACATCTTATATACACAAAATATAGTATTCTTTTTTTATCGTATGAATTTTGGAGGGCAGGAATTTAAAATTTCTCAGTTAGAATGAAATCGAAGATCCAACGTCGAGCGAACGTATTCGTATGCAGGGCTTTCACGGTAAAATCGAATAACCTTAGAATCGTGGCGAGGCATTTGAAAAGTTCCGAAATCGAAAACACACGCCACCGTTTGGGCCACGTACCTTTCGTCTATTTAGGTCAGTTGGCATGCGCTCTTTCATTCCTCATATATCCCCCTTATTCGCCACATTTCATTTCTAATCATGCCTTCGAGCTCTCGTGTGCGTTGGAGAGTCTTTGGAGTAGCGCGTTTAGCTTACTCCCGTGGTGGTTCTTGATGTTTAGCGTGTTCCGTTGATTTTCGCCGAAGGCATCCACACCGCCATGATCCGACAGTGAATCGAACATGAAGCGCACAGTGCATAGGTCGCAAATGGGGATCCGATCATTCAGTTGGAAATTAATTTGCGTTAAACGATCGATCGTCCAGCTTCAAGAGAGCTATTCGTCTACGGTGGAGTATGCAGACGTTATTCATGATGTTTTACAAATTTCCATCGTGTTCCCATAGGTGTTTTCGTTATCTCTTTATCAATAGTGAAAAGTGGTTTGACCAATACGATGCTAAAAAAATTTCCATTAAACACATACACTTCCCTTTCGTACGAAGTTATATCATTATGATCGAACTGTATTCATAACTGGACTATTATTTGAATTTTCCACCGTTATTGGCTCTCGATGAGTCGTTAGAGCGATGTCTATCCGAAAGCTACGAACGAAATTTCAAAATGAAATTGTTTCGCGAACGGATACGAATGAAACATTGCATTAAATAGCGGATGATCGGCATGTGTAGTTTCGTGATGCGCGTGTACGAGAGTACCGATAATGCTATTGCTCGACTCAGCAAATGTTTGGTGCGTAAAGCAAACACGCGCCGGTTGCGAGGCACAGTTGGAGAAAAGACTAACGCATAAGGAGGATCAAAGGCCGATGCGAGAGCAAGGGTACCAAAAGAGAATGCACACAAGAGAGTTACATGCCAAAAGGGAATCGAATAGAGAAGGAAAGCAAGGAACGAGGGGATGGGTTGGTGTATTACTGTGGACATAGCTTTGGTTCGTTCTCACCTTATGCAAACGTATACCTAAAGATTTATAGCTGCTTGTTGGCCCATCAGGTACACGCAGGTGTACCCGAAGAACGCAAAGAGAGAGAGAGAGGATCCAACAAAATGGGGGAAGGGTCCTGATGAGGCCAGATCAACCGTTACGAGAGAAGCATGCTTGCTCGATATATCGAATGAAATCGATCGAATTAATCGGGTTTGGAAAGTAATAAATTGATACAAAAATTTCGATTATCAAAAAAATTCATCGAAATACCATTGTTCCTTATTTGCATATATCGTAGTAATGCGATGATAGGAATTCTAAAATGCCGAAGATGCGTGAAACATGGTAAAACGCACGAAGCTCGCAATCTATCGTCAGATCTACAGTTGATCGAAACCTGATTACTTGGCAGCGCATTTCACAAATTGTATGTAAATTGCATTCGAGGGGATCAGTGTGTGCGTGAAACTCTATGAGGACTATGGCCTGCCGCAAAGACGTATCGTATTGCAGATGATCGACGTGCCTGTATATCGCGTTGGTTTTAGCAAAATATGCATACAATCTAGTTCCTGAAACTGTAGTTAGACACTAAGCAAGCGGTATAGATGGGAATGAATCTAGTAAAAAGAATGAATTTAAAAGAAATTTATGGAAAAACGTAAAACCAACCCTCTTTTATAAGCTTTCGCTTTGGATAAAATTCTGTATTGTTTTCTAACAACAAATTAAACCGATAAAAATAGGAACGAAAGTTAGTTTAGGTTTTTCATTCTTTTAAATACGAGTAAAACGCTAGAGATGCTTAGAGGCGTTCGTCTTGGTGAAAAAAACGAGGGCACGAAGCGCAGTAGTTCTAGGGGAATGGGCTGCATCAATGGTAAACAGTAAACTGTTCGGAGAGAAACGTTAGCCGCATTACGGGAAAGAAAATACGGTGGAATTTTTCTTAGAGAAACCAATGGAAAAAATTTGTCCGCAATAACAATTAATCTCAGGTAAACTTTTTAAGTTGAGAGAATTTTAAAAATATTTTTATAATAGTTTCGTATAGACTAAGAGTATTTTACATGCAAGTGTGTAAACTGACATCGATTTTGAATTTGTTAGCCACAGGAGATTGTAAGATTTAAGCCATTAAAGTTTCCCGTTCGATAAACTTTAGAGTAACTCTCAGCCGACCGCGCCGGCACGGTTCATGTCTCGTCGGAAGCTCGGTCACTTTTCGCGTAAGTAATCTCAGTTTATCGATCTATGCAAATTGAAGAGAGGATAATAAATTATAGAAGGGGTCCAGTGATCTTTATACTATAACGCGTTGCAGCACAGTTTGGTAAGCTGATTCGCGCAAGGTCAGTCAACTAGGTATTTGATGGTGAAATTTCTGGTACCATGCCGTTACTGAGAATTCTCTACTTTAATGCGCTTAGCTCTTCGGTAATCTTGCGGAAAGCTACATTACGTCGTCTCCATAGGAACCGACGTGCGAGAAGTGTAACACCATCCTCACTTTGGAAGTTAGCGCACCGGCAAGAAGGAACTTGGTCCGATACCCAGCCTCGACTGTGGACGTTTTAATTTATTTCACGAAAGTAATAGACGGCAAGAATGGGTGGCGGCAGCAGGAGAGTATTCGAAAACGCTGAGAACGGGAAACGCGATTTCATTAGGAGTTTGGGCAACAACACTGATTTAATCGTTGCGCTCTGTGTGCGGTGGAGAAGCGAGAGTACAGAAACGATAGGAGGAAAATACGCTTGAGAGGTGAAAAAGTTATGGAATTCGCGTATGCCATAAATTAGCTAGAGTTGAGCTACCGAGGAAGTACGAAAATCGCAGACGTATACATTACGTGCGATGAGAAAAGTTATTCGTAACTTTTCACGAGGTCTATTATTTTTCTGCGATGGTATTTTACGAGAATGGTAGAGAAAGAATCATAGATGAAGGATCCAGATATATAGAATATATCTAGATATATAGAATCTCTAGCGGAAAACTTTCAATAATTTATCCTGGCCACATTTATTAAACTTTTAAACTTTTTATAACGCGATATTTTTTTGGGTGCATCACAGAATGACTGTGATTTTTTTCGTACCTGAAAATGTTGCTGCTTCATCGAGAAACTGCAAGAAAATCAATAATAATGCAACTTAATAATAATTTTTAAATGATTTCAATTTTTTTTCACATAGCTCCGGCCCTCCCACATATTCTAGAAAAAGACCCGTGACGCTAGCATTATCCCGTCTGAAGATATGATATTTTAAAACTTGAAATTTCAACCCCCTGTAATTCCGAAAGGGTTGAGATTTCAACTTTGTGTTCCCGGACTTTTAGGCTTCTATTGACCCCTAAAATACGTGGTTTCAGTTTGGTGCAAGGTCACTGACTCACCCTGTATATAATTTGAATATCAGATATCAAACCGTATTATTCTGAATGTTAACTATTTTAACATAATTTAACTATCAAACTGAATATATATATGTATATATATATGTATATATATATATGTTCACCTATAAATTATTTATTTCCCATTTCTCTATTTCGATAATATATCTAAGACTCCATAATTGCGAAGAGGAATTAGAACTCAAAATAGAATCAATCGAGAGGAATAATGTTATTAATACTACCTTAAAATATTCAAAAGGATAAGTACACGATAACTGATTGAAATTCAGTTTGACAGTTAAATTATGTTAAAATAGTTAACATTCAGAATAATACGGTTTGATATCTGATATTCAAATTTCCCGTCAAAACTCCTCAAAATTTCTCGCTGGTTAGACTTCTTATCCGTGATCTGTAGAATCTTGAGTCGCGGAAGAAGTTCCCAGTGTGTTGGAGGAACTTTCGCGACCGTTGTGCCAAAGAGAAACGCAGTCAGGCTGGCGTAAGCTAGCCAGGGTTCTCTCTGTGTAACAATGCGTAAATCTTGGCGCAGCGACAAGGCTTGGAAGCTCGGAAGTTCCTCTCGGTGATCATAAAATATTCCTCTGGGAGAAATATACGAGCCTCATGCGCACAGGGCAAACCATCTCCCTGGTTGAAAGAAGCTAATGTCGAGGGTAACATAGGGGATGGTCAGGCTTAATAATACGTTAGTTACCAAAGAAAAGTGGTGGTAGTAAGATATCTATCGATTGTGCTAAAGAGACAACGCATACTTTTACTGGATTAATAGATAGAAAACGAGCTAAGTAACGAAATGCCTTTTACCAAGGCGAAAATCGCGGTGTGACATTAATTAGAGGCTCGCTAGCCAGCGGGTTGCATTAAGTAAATGGTGGCGCATTCGCGCAGATTGCTCCCACGAAAGTCTTGCTCGTTCTTTTACTTTCACGCGGCTGGTGTACGTGCAAACTGTTTAACGACGTCACCTCGAGCACTAAACAAACTGCGTTAAACGGTACTTACGCGTTTACGCGAAAAAGACACTTGCCTTTCGCGCGTGGCTCTTTAATACCTTGAGTCTCATCCTTTTCCGCGATATCAGTGATCTTGGGAGAATTGCATACTCGCACGCGACTCCTACCAATAGAGCAGTTAGGAGTTTCGCTACGCTTATGCGATTACGCGCGCTCTTCCTCGGACACGATGCGCTCCAATTTGTAGAAGGCGTGGGGATTAGCCCCGTCCTGTATGTCCTTCCGAGAATATGTGTTATCTCGTTAAGCGATAACAAGCCGCTGGATTAAATTCTTGTCCCTTTAATGCGTGCCGCTTAAATTCTGCGAGACATGACCAGCTGCTCGGTTAAGTGAATTTTCCACTATTGATAAAAATCTTGCAATTCGAATAATAAAAATTCAATACACGGTTATAGACAGTGAATGATATAATTTTTATTATCACGTATTTATCTCGTTTTAATTAAATTTCTTTCGTAACTCGGTCTGATCTTTCATTGAATTAACCACTTCTTGATGCGAGAGGGCTACATGTACGATCAACTAATTAATACAATCCGATTATGCTCCTAGTGTCGGAAACTGGAAAATTGCATCCGGTCTCCATTAGCAAATTTATCTGTTGAGTCTTCTCTGACGAAATTTCATGACACCAATTAAGAGGTACAGCAGATACGAGTCTTGCTCTTGTTACAAGATTGTTAGCCATTCCACGTTCCTCCGCACCTTTTGCTCACTTCCACGTCATTCGATCCATTTAATTAGTACGAGTTCGCCCTGTTACGTTTCTGTACTCTTTGACGGATAGTGCGCTAGTTCAACAGGAAATTGATGTTCCTCGGTGTGCTTCCTTCATTGCCTCTCGAGGAATTAGAGGCGCGGAAATAAGTTTGCGTTTCTCATCCGGAATATTGATCATATTCAATAAATTCATAATGTAGAAACAATATCTGGTATTTTATAAAAATAATCAAGGTATTATTATAGGATATACATACATAAATTTGTATACTTTTATTGGTGTGTGTGTGTCACTATTTGGTTTGGTAAGAAAGCAGGAAGTTTGAACCGTTGAAGTCTGCGGAGAATGAGATAAGAGAAGTCTGTGTAGATATGCTATATACGAGGACTTTGTTTAAAGATGCCTTCGAGACCCATCTCTTGGTTATACTTTCCGTTATGCGAGTCACCGAACTGATATATTCCTGTTATCTTACATATTACTCTTGGGAAACCTTTTTCGACAATAGTGCTAAACTTTAATATACTTTGAAACTATCACTAAATTTCAGTTCACTTCATTCCCCACTTTAAAATTATATATTTATGCTTCTAATTCATTTTCAGGAAACGCATTTATTTTTCTTGGGAAAATTTCATTTAACAGAATTGCTTGTAATTCTATGAGGTAGTTCCTTACAGTAAATTATTATTTATTCCTGACATTTATATTTCTTGGCTGAATAATAAAGTTGGAAAAATTCAAAGTCAAGGAACGTAGTTAATATGAACTGTGAGTCGTAGGTTTTTGTTAAAGCAATTAAAATTAACGATGTCCTATTCGAATTTTAGAAGTACTGGGCAATTGCCCGTTGGTGCAGCCACCGCAATGGGGGATGGTGAGAGAGAGGGTGCTCAAGGATGGCAGTCTACAGACCGTATACTCGTGTGAACCAGGCCGTAGATTGAAGGGCCATAAGATCCTTACCTGCACCGTTGACGGCTGGAACCATCCTATCCCCAAATGCGTACTTCGTGGTAAGATAGTGTCTTTAATTTACATCCGTCATATTAGACTTTAGTGTCGATGCCGTTTCGAGTGCTAACAAGCGACGATCTTATATCGCATTTGACAGAGCAACAAAGACTGCGAAGAACATATTCTACGTTCAAGATCCATCCTAAAAGTAATTAAATTTCGTGTGTCAATGTGTTGTATAATTTCATGAAATTATATTCCAAGCTTAAGTTTTAGCATCGATGAAAAGTGAATGAATAATTTTATTATGATATATTCAATGCTTTTGAATCGTAGCCTCGCAATATGAATAAGACATTCGTGAGTGTCGTAGGAAAGTTGAGAATCCTGCTGCAATATTTTTGTGGCCTCCCTAGTCTCTTAATTTAATGCATGAATGCTACCTGAAGAATTAGGTTGCTGGTTCTAGCTGTTAAGCTTCCACACAACCCCAAGTTTTACTATAAACTCGTGCTTAGAATTCTAGGTTCATTGTACCGCAGAACCTCATTTCATTCGCGTGTCACTCTTTTATTTTTGGTATAAAATTTCTAATTCAAAAGTTACGGCTACAACTTTATTGTACAAAATGTACATTGTGTTTATATATAGCTATTGACTTTGCATTGGTGTATAGTGATTTAGGATTCGTGTTTCGATCTTTAGTTTCGATATTCGAGTAATGGTTTTCCAATGTGTGTCGAACACTGATTTTTATTACTATTCACACTAAATATCTATACTACTTCGTCATCCTGAATCTCGTTTCATTACTCTCATTTACAGTCTATTTTCATTGCGCAGTGGAATAAAATCGATAACTTGCAAATCAGAGTATACGTGGGCATCTATGCGGATACGATTTTTTAGAATCAGATTTAAACACTTGAAGGTAGGGTAAGAGTGTTGTGAGCCTATCCAACGTGGAGTACTTTTTATCCGGCTGTTACGTTTCTGTAGAAGTAGTTTAAGGAAGCAGCACTTTGGCACGCTTCAAACTCATCAGAGCTCTCAGCAGAAAGCAGTACCATCGCAGGAACACTTTGGAACTGTAACGTTGTAAATCGTGAGCCCGTGATAGCTATGTATCCGGTTTTAAGTATTCTGTCAGACGGCAGCGGTACGATAGTATGGTAAACTTGTCGTTCCGTGCAGATCCCATTTACCACACATGAGATACATTTTTTTCAGGTCACAGAGCATGTTTGATCACTTGGAAACGTATACACCGAGGAATTGTAGATTATTTAACAAGCTTTTTATACCATGAAAAATTATGCATAAATCGAATAATTCGATTTTGATCATACAGCATACGTTCAATATTGTATTTTTATTTTCTGACGCACAAGTAACACGAATCACGTAGAGCATTAAAATACACGCGTTGGATTACACGCGTTTGTTCGCGAAATTTCACAGTGACACGCGGATTTTGGTCGACCGTTTCACTGGTGATAGCTTTTGGGCCAAGTTTGCGTTGAGCTTTGTTCATGTATATTCTCTCACGAAATGAATTTATTTTGGAAAATTTCACGTTTCTCGCTTCATTGTTAATGCTGGCGGAAGTCATCGTTATTTGGCAGTACGCGAAGTGTATCGATGTTCGGGGTCGAGCTGATGTTACACGGGTGGGCGGTCTGCGTGATCATTATCGTTATCTCAGATCATCGGATTGGTCCGAGTGTATCGGTCCATTAGGTTTGGCCGGTCTATTTCGTGGCAGCGATAAAGAGATCGAGCAACGAGCTCGCTGAATCCGACAAGATTGCTTGGCGATGCTCAAAGTCGAAGCATCATGCCGACGAAACGAGACTAAAACGCAAAGAGCGTGTCTGGAGATAGGTGGCTTGGGTGACGTTGGTCGTGTAGAGGAAAAAACAAAAATAAGAAAAAAAAAAACGAAGAAGAAAAGACAGCAAAGAACGTTCGTGTGGGTGCTAGTGGTTGGGAACGATGACGAATGGCTTTTTCGTCGCGCGACACCTCCCAGGGGTTGTGGGCCCCGTAAGCACCCCTTTCCCTTTGAATCCGCTCGGGATCGAAAGCAACGGGATTTCGCTTTGATTTATTGCCGCAGTCTCGCCCGCTGCACTTGAGCGCCAAGGCGACATCTCCTTCTCTTCTTTTCTTCCTCTTGCGATTTTTTCGCGACAAATACACCCGACATGTGTTACGAGGGCTCTGTTGCTTCGTTTTGTAAAGACTCTGGGTCCAATGCCGTCCCGTGCGGTTTATATTTTTATCCACTGACAGTGCCGCCCTTTGCTAGCATACACACACACACACACACACGCACATATACATTCTTTCCTGTAGGTCTTTACGTCGGTTTGTCTTTGTCGCGCTCGTAATACTTCATGAATGTGTAGTGAGTTCGTGTCTTGTGTGAGTTTGCTGGAAACTTTTGCAGCCAGGGATTCAATTTTGTACAAAGATTTATTACTTTTGATATTAAGCTACTTTTCAGCACCGTAGGTCATCTCGGAAAAGATCTAATGAACTATTGCTTCTTAGAGCTTTTAGGAATTTTTGTAATTTTATACACGACTGAAACTGGAGTAACACGGTCAGTGTCATATTTTGATGGGAACTGCATACTTTATTAAAAAGAAAGAATTAGAACTTAATGAGATTTTTTGTGACCTTAGAGTACATACGAGAACAGTACACAAAGCTTTAAGGTTGAATCTTGACAGAACGTTATCTCGAAAGAAATATCCGCTTTTCGTGGAATTTCATTATATTTACTGCAATAAAGTGTGCAAGTCCCGTCAGTTATGGCTTCTTTCGATTTAATTTAAGAGTGAACCGGAAGCTCAAATTTTCGAATATGATTTCATAGGAAATGTTAATCTGAAATAAATGCGGCAGCTTTTTATTCGAATATTAATTAACAGTCGTGGAACATGAAACGACTAAAAAAGTTAAGGAAACTGGGGAAAAAGTATGGAGTGGCCTTTGTTCTTATTCGATACTGCGTTCACTGCACTTTTCCTCTCACTGCCGTGCGAGACTTTTGCATAGGCCACTTCGACTTTTATGCAGATACTCTGGTTACGAGTGCGAAACTTTTTTCATCTCCAGCTAATCATTTCTGGTCGATTTGCTCCGTTGGCAGTTAAAATATACGATGGTGAGTCTTGATCTCAAGGGTAACCGAATGTCTTAGCGGACGTTGAAATCCTTAGGAAGCATGTAGCAGAAGAAAGTTAATCGTCAGCTCGTACTATCCGTAATGCCGGAGACACTGGAAGATTAATTGCGAATTTAAAGTGTCAAGCTCCCGACGGCGCCCCATTCATTAAGACGCCACTCTGACGGGGCAGCAAGCAGAAATCTTCGAAATGGCGTTTGAGCGAAGATTACGGCATCCGTGAACCGATATACTTTCAGATCGGTTTTTTCTCCAAGTGCCTACTCATCGAGGTTCCCTTTAAAGAAGGTCGACGGGGTCATGGTACTCTGCATAACGAGGAGTACACACACGGATTCCATGGACAAGAGCGCTCGCCCGACAAAGGGTCCAAGATATCACGATGTATCACTACTATAACCGCATGCTTTTTTTTTTCGTTTGTCAACGCGACTGCCTGTATAGGAGTCTCTATACTTTCTCTACTATGTACTAACCGTGCATTGCTAACGGTGCTACTTGGACCACCAAGGAAAATCTACTAAGTAAGCTTATCTTAAAGGTAACGAAGAGACAAAGGATACCCATGGTTCCCTTTAAACTCGTGTAAAAAAAATTACACATAAAGAAGTCTCCTTCGGTAGGATAGTGTCTGGAGATAAAGATCACCCCTCATACGGATTACGACTCCATGCGTTCTTTTCGCCACTCCGAGTCTCCAGGCGAAATGGTTTCTCTCGGGATAGCCATAGCTTGGCACGGTATCACAGAAAAATCTGCTGTATCGTGGCTTCTGCTTAAAGTGGTATTCCATTGTGTAGAGTTATCTGCGGGTAATGCTCGAAATAGTTGGACTCGAGGTTCGTGAGGCTTGGATGCAGTTAGACATGTAATGACCTAGTGCTGGAGCTCCGGTTCGCCAGTGCGATCGGATCTAAAGGGCCGACGATGACACGAGAAAGCTCGGACAGCGGGAGCTGAAGTGGCAGAGTGACGGAAGGACAGAGAGGAAAAGGGAAACGAGGATTTATGGCACAGCGTTCGGTACAGGGCTTCTCTCTCTCCGAACACTGAACGCTTTGTGCCATAGCGTGGTCATAGAGGACATTGATCTCTTTTGTCGCGAGTACTGTTCGTATATTTTTGCGCAATTCGTGACAGATCGTTCGAAATGAATATTAAGCAAAGTAACGTTCTATCTGTTCGAGGATAAGTGCAAAGCAGCCACTACGTAGAATTAATCGCCTTGTTTTAATCTCTGCTTTTATTTTATAAGCGGATTCTATTTAAATGGAATTGCGTATCTCAATTGAATTTTATTATGGTTTTGCAATCGCGTTGATCGGATGCTTTTTCCCAAATACCTTTGCTTCATGGAAAAACAGGAAATATTTTGTGGACTGCTAGCTATGGACACTTGCGTAACTGTCTTTCAGAGGTCTCTCGTTAAGCTCTCCACATTCACCTTTATTGATTTACCGGATTCGTGTGCGTGGGGTTGACGACAAATGGCCGGGATGCAAGTCAAATAATTCGAAATATATATTCGCTCGAGTTTATCGAATCGATGGCTTCGGGAACTTTATGAATGGATTGATCTGGCAAATTCATATAATATTCTGGTACAAAACGAGTGCACTGTCTTTTCCACCTATATGCCATTTTTTCACGGTTTTTAAAACGCATTTCTCACTTGGCATTTAGCACAAAGTTCTTAACCTCTAGTACTGAATTTTCAACGGTCCAAATACGACGAATAAGAGATGACGTCGTAGTGGTGCTGGCGACAGGATCCCCCTTGGAAAGAGTGCTTCCCTTCGGAAGGCTCTTGGAACCGCATTGCCTTCCCAGTTTTTTCTCTTTTCTCTTCCGAATCTGTAGCTATCATTTCTTTTGTCTCTCTTTTCCGTAAAATCTCCTCCGAGCTCTAGAATCCAATGAAATGGAAGTTGTGTAATTTGTGCACGAAAAGACATCCGTTGCATCCGTCGCGTTGGTCCATGCGTGCAATTAGTCTCTAATTGTACTGAATTATATCTACGAGTGGCAGATATACGAAGAACACATTCTTCGAAGTTTATTCTCTCGCAATCTGATGTTTGCATGTGCGATCTTACGGGTACATGGAATTCTCATGTTCTACTACTTACTTACTTACTTAGAAGTAATATATCAATCTACTTGCATGACGTTGAAGAAATAGCTACGCGAAGCATACCGAAAATCGTATAGAGTGGTACGACCTCTTTGAAAGGATCGTCCTTCAAACTTATTTCATTAATCATCTCCTATTGGAAACGTTGAGATGGACTTTCGGATAATAGGGTCTATGTACTGTTTTCTACGTCAACAATCCTAGTACAGAGAGGGCAGATCGAGTACGTCGATATCGATAACTTACCTAACTGCTACTATCGTCCCTTTCTGAACAAGAAATGGTTATCAGGGAAATTGCTTGGGTCTGATTTGAAAGCAATATCTGTTATTCGCAAAGCTTACAGCGCAAACATCAGTATTTTCTCAAGATTACGTATAATATTTTAGTCCTAGTTACGTATTCTGGATTCGCTAACGGTCTAAGGTTTCGTATTAAGCGGATTATGAGTATTTAAAATTACTAGTAATAGTATTAACGGTTGAAAAGGTAAACTTGAAATTGACTAGAAAGTAGAAAATTTTTTAAATTAATGCATTTGGTCACGATTCATGCTAGAGTTGTAAAATTTTCAAATGTTTTACGTGTAATATAATATCAGGTATACTACTACCCTATCTCTATAACAATGCGTTTCATTTCTCTCTGCCCCTAATACGACCCTCCAAGATTGAGCAGTGGTCAACCGAGTCACGGCTCGATCGATCAAACTGTCATTGCTTGTGACACATAGTGCACTTTACTGCAAGAATTATTGCTCCTAAATGTGCGGAACATTTGGCAAATGTATGCACGCGTTTCTTTAATCGAACCAGTACCAATCGATCTGACACGTATATGTATTTCTCATTCGTCCACATCCGAATCGTTTAAACACGATCACTCATTCTTATTTAGATTCAATAGAATAAGGTAACGAGACCACCATTAGCGGTGAGATTCCAATATCTAAAAGCGACGGATCTTCAAGAATATTCTTAAGTGTGTAATAGGATATATGTAAAATGAGTAGGACATTTTTCGATGTCCTGTTTCTCGAGGATTTAAATATTTATATGATCTCAAGTTCTAAAGAGTGTTGATCAAATGCGGCAGATATATAGGAATCGCGATTAAATCGTTGTAATTTTATTACTAGTCCGGATGAGGAGATCAACAGCGCGACCAATTTGAAGGGATTTATCGGCTACCGATGCTTTTATTGGATGACAGGTTCCTTTCGATTTATCTTGTATCCGGACCGTGGCGGTTCTTCTCACAATGTAACGTTCGATTCTCTGATGGACAAATCCGTTTTCTACGAGACGACCGTGTGGCGCCGTGCTATCGAAATAAAGGTATCTAAGAAGTCAATTTCGCTCTTAATATGGTAATGTACGGTCTCCGGTTGCGAAACGACTTTGATCAGACAGATCGATCGATGGATTCGATGGAGTTAGATGAGTGCATTGTCGAGTAAATTCGTTTCGGAAGGAATCGAACAGCGTTTCTAATTTCCACGGTATTTTGCATATCGTTAAACAGAAGTCAAAACGTCAGTTTAAAAAAGTAACGGATGGCTTAGATAAACTTTTCTATTGTTGATAAAACGATTAATAAAAAAAGTGAAATGCGAAGGAAAAGTCAAATGAAGAATCGAAATTAAAGCGATCGCGATGAAGCATGGCTACTGTCATAAACACGATATAATTACCTTCTAATCGATTCCTGCCTAATTAACCTTTCCCTTGGGAATGTTGTTACATAGTGTAATCACAACGAACGAGCTGAAACCCAACACCAAGCATCGAAGTAATAGTCTAACAGTACTTAGACCTGTGGCTATTGGAAACGGTTGCGTTCAATATTATTGCTCGAAGCCACAAGAGGCGCACTTGCAAACTCATTCGAGCTCCGATACTCGAAACAACACATTTTATTGAAAAGAGGCATTTGCAGATAAGTGTTTTCGATCGATAGAATTTTCAGAGTCTACTTGGTATATCAGAGTATTTTGACAATGTCGAGATGTTGTTTGCGAACTTGTAACCGAGGTTGTCAAAATTAGTTGAGTAAAATGATTAGTGTGTTGTACGTGGTACAACACGTGCCCGCAGGCAGATCGATTTGTCGATGAACACGAAGAGGATGTTAGATCCGCGATAGCACCTTCCCTGAAACAGCTGGGTTCCTTTGTGGGTTGTAATTAATTTCTCATGCTGGCGCAAACAAATAGAAATTCATTCTGCTTGGGTTGTAACAGCGGCGTGAACACGTTTGGGTCTTCATCTTTAAAGAGACTTGCCAGGACCATGTTCAATTACAGCGACCTGCCGTGAACACGATCTAAGCTGGTACATGTTATTCACATTAGATCGACATCGGAATGACTCAATCGAGGATTTAAATAATTTTAATAATTGCGATACATGTTGGAGCAGAAATAAAAGTATTGCAACTATTGTCGGAATTTATGTTGCCTGGAATTGGTCCAAAGTGATTCAAATGAGTGATTAATAGTCGATTGCTCGTTTATTTTAATATCGGAGGAATTTTATTGCCAGATTTAATCAAATGTAAAAGGTATCTGTTTGTGCAGTTGGTGCATGGAACGAGAATAAACGAAGCAAAGTGTGATTTCCTTCGAGCCAAGCTTTGCTTTTTATTATTCAGAAATTTTCCACAAGAAAAAAGAAGAAGGAAACAGAAGCGCACATTAGAGCCGTGTTTTGCGATTGAGAGAATTCGAATAAAAATTGCCGTAACCGCGTCGTCGCTTGCGTCCCATCTTCTCGATTCTCACGGAAATTAATATTCCGGTTCTGGATTCCAATTGATCTCATCCTTCTATATTGGCTCGGGATGACGGAAAGTTCTTATTCCCAATTCAAAAGGCACTGTTCGTATTCTTTTTCGCATCCGCTTTTCTAACACTTGGTCGTTGATCCCTCGACAACGTGAACTTTTTTTCTCCTCAACGGAACATTGGACTTTGTAGAAGAACAATTGTATCGCAAAGTCAAATACATACAGTGGGTAACATAAGTATTCGAACACTTTTTGAAACAGTGTAATTTTTTAGGTAATAACCCAAATGACACAAAATTGTTAATGAGGTTAGAACAAAAGGTCTTCTTCGTGATGTCTTTCATAAATTTTGTGAAATATTCATTTTTTACTAATTATAGTGAAAAGAAAAAATGACAGATTTTTAACTTTTTTATCTCAATATTTTTTTAAATTTTAATACATAGGTTTAATAAATAGGAATAAGTTACAGGTGTCCTATAAATGTCATCAAAATCGATTCACGATGTAATGAGTTATGATTAATCAAAGACACCTAAATTGATCGATTTTCATGATTCCTGACGACAAATCAAGATTTTCGATGCGTTTTGAGCTTCTTTGATTGATCATAACACATTACACCGTTGTTCGATTTTGACGAAATTTATAGGGCACCTATAACTTATTCCAATTTATTAAACCTATGTATTAAAATTTAAAAAAATATTGAGATAAAAAAGTTAAAAATCTGTCGTTTTTTCTTTTCACTATAATTAGTAAAAAATAAATATTTCACAAAATTTATGAAAGACATCACGAAGAAGACCTTTTGTTCTAACCTCATTAACAATTTTGTGTCATTTGGGTTATTACCTAAAAAATTACACTGTTTCAAAAAGTGTTCGAATACTTATCTTACCCACTGTAAGTAATCTTCGCACGAGAAATTACAGTAACACCAACAGCGTTACCTTTTAATTTTCCGACTTGCCAGAAGCAGCAGTAGATCTTTGCCAGTACTAGTACTTTTCTCATACAAACGTATACACGCGCAAGACTGTGGATCGATATTACCACTCCAAATCGGTGGCAAGCAATCAAGAAAGTCCTGTAATTTTGGTGGCCTGTTCCGGATCGACATTCTTCCTCCTCGGTTCTAATTGAAACTATAGTATAGTCCTTCTCGAGCACGGTTGGAGATAATATCTCGAAGCAATGACTCTATCGAATTCAGCAAGGACTTTTCTTTAGGAGAGACACAAAACAAAAAAAAAAAGGAGATAAGGAATAGGAAAGAGTAAGCGTGCCACAGGATGGTAGACATCTTTCTGCAGTATCATCGATGGGATTGTCTTCGAGCCGGTTTTACTGTCCTTTTATTTCTTGGCCCCTGCTTGCACGGGAACCTCGTGTCAGATAATGGGTGTCCTCAAAGCGGAACTCAACGTGGCTTGCCATTTTAGATAGGGCTTGCATGACGATACATGTGACCCATACGACGAGAACGAACCCGCCTTTTCTCTTGTCTGTTCTCAGAATAATACACGTAAGTTTCTACCGCTTATCGCGTAGCCCCTGGATAAAAGTATACGATTAGAAGCCTCACAGCTTCCAAGCGAGTGTTATTAACGCGAGAGTCATGGTCAGGAAAATGACCATATGGAATATTATTAGATAAAGTTTATGTCCTTTATCTCACATTCCTCTATGACTACGCGGATCAAAGAAATTCAAAACTGCATCCATCCATTAACATATTTCGGATGCCATTCGACTTCCGGGTGGTAAACGTGGTAATAAATCAATTTTGAACGTCCTTCGTATAGCTTCAAAACAATGTAGACACACACACCTCCGAATAACAAGCGTTCCTCGAGTGGTTTGGAAATTTGTCGCGCACCGATTAAGGAACGTGTTCCTGTGTGCTCTGAGGGCTTTAGTACATTTCGCATGCTTTTGGCCCATGGACTACGCTGGGACTGCATGCCCGAGATTCATGCTCGGTTGCAGCTTATAGCTCGTTTAACGTGTACGCATCATCCTTCGTGTTTATCCCAAGAACATCAACACGCTAACTTGGCAGTCGAATTAATCCTGCAATTTATCTCTGTAGTCGAAATATTTTTCGCGCCTTTTTTTAAAAACTCAACGTTCGTAGAAACTCCATGACCGAACGTACACGTTACGCAAACGCCACATAAACTTTTCTCATATAAGAGGAGTGCCCTTTCCACTATGGCAAGCGAGCCAAATTCAAGATTAACCGCAATTAGTTCTCGCATGGTTGCTCTGAAGCAGGAGTCCTCGAGCGAGTCGCGAGTGTTCGTCCATTGAGGGTCCGTATTAACGGTACCAAAAAAAAAAGAAAAGTCGTGAAAAAAATACCTGTGGGTAGCATTACTGCAATCGGGGGAGTGCGCGTGCCTGCGTGTAAATTAGGTGCATTGGCATCCGCAGAACCGGCGGCTTGGGACAGGAAGCACGCCCGCATTATGTCTCGAGTGCGGTCAAGCCTGGCTCGAGTGCCGCTGTCCACCTACGTATCCCCCGACCGTAATTAACTTCTGCATTTTTTACGAGCTGCCGAACAAATATTGTACCTTGGAAATCCGTGGATTTTCCTCTGGTTAATATAACTCGGGAAGCGTTGGTTGAATTAAATTTCGTGGGTGGATGCTTAAATGTCGTTGAGGATTTAAAAGACCCTTTGATAGATCGTAAATTCTATTTTACATGATTCAGTACACATTGTGTGCGCGTTCATTGGTAGCTAATTAAGTCTTCTCTGATGATTAGTAGGTGAAGAATAATGGCTACTCGATAACTAGTGGACAACTCATTTGTTATTCTATTTATACTGTTGTAATTAAAGATTCATTCGGGCTTCTATGTATTAAACTGACGAATTGAATATTAAGCCCACGTGTTTGGCTTTGACGGCTCAACCGCAGAAAGGAAACTTTAATATTAATTAGTATGGTACAATGGGGCTACAGCTAACGATCATTTAAAATTTCGTAGAAATTGATTCTACCTGTGAAATACCAAATTATTGTTATGTGTACACTGTATTATCTAGCGAATTTATAGGTTTTGCCTTCGTTTACATAATTATGCTAAATACTATATATATACGTTGATATTGTCAGTAGGAAATTTAAGCGAAATTCGATAAGCTATTTTGATTATTTACCTTGCATCTTATTGGATCAACTCTAACACGACTATTGTACATCAATGTTCCATTATGGAACATGTTACTTGTACCAAGTTTTCTAAGTTAAAGGAATCCGATATAGGAAACACTATTCCTGGTACCTTTCGTGTTTATTATTCTCGTAGCATAAAGTCTCTACTTCCCATGCACGCGCGCCCTCAAATCATTTGGTGTTGAATGAAAAATGTACGTGTGGCTTTGGCTTCTAACGAGGTCAGCGATCCGCATTATCGATAAAAGTGATCGCCATCGGAATATCGTGCAGCTCGAACGAGTCTATGTATCTTGCAAACACAGGGTCGATATTCTAGTATTGTCTTCGCAAGCACAGAACCAATGACAATAAATACGAATACTTATTGCAAAACGCGTAACTTTTTTTTTTTTTATCGATTTAAGATAATCACTGTACGGTTCTTTTGTTCTTTCTTAATTATATTCCAATAGAAGGTACAATAAGCATTAAACGTTATTGTCGATTATTATCTTTGCAATCTGCTGCATCGAAGCTTACAGTGCAAATATTATTAAATATCTAGAAATACAGAAATATTTGTGTTTAACCGTAATTGTTTATTTGTTATAATGTTTAAATTGTAGATCGTATTTCTGTAGTAGCAATACAATAGGAATAAGTTGTCTTTGCGGTAGGGTCGATTTCGACCGTGGAATACTTTAGTCAGGTAAACGACTCTGTTGAATCATTCCTAATTTAACTTTTGCAATATTGCCGGATTTATGTGTGGATTACACAGAATGTAGCTGATCAGCTTTACAATTTGGTTGAGAGAATCCCTCGGCTACTTTGTATCTTGCGGCTACAGTGGAAAAGCTCATCCGTGGACAGACACTACAGGGTTTAACATATTTGAATACATTTACGGTGAAATGCTTGCCGCTGTTTTTCCTTATCTTTCCCTTCCTGTTAACTAAATAACCCTTTTTTCCTAACTCTTTTGTCCAGGAAATTATGCGACAATAAAAAGTTGGAAGGAAAATGTATTTTTTTCTAATGTTACTGCTCGAAGACAAGTGTCCGGGGTGACAGTGATTCTTTGAATTTTTTTTTTTTCCATTTTCTTTGTAAATTTCTTCTCATTCAGACAACAGATCTCCGCACTTTCGCAACGATCTTTATCTCGGCGATGATCCAATTTCGACGACACCGGGGGCCGAAAAAGTGGCAAAGGAGAGGATGAAGGCACGCAGGAGAATCGGGGAGTTGAAAAGACGAAGAAAAGCAAAGGAGAAAAAGCAGAAGCAAATCTTTGGGAAGTCTTTGTCCGAAGCGCCTCCGGCATCAGGGGCTGCTTTCCTAAATGAAACAATAATGTCCAGGTTGGATCTCAGCTGTTTCATGAAAGCCCGGAGGAAAGGTCTTATAAAGGCTCCGGAGGTTGAGAATGCGTATACCGCTAAATATGCCAGGTTCGTAGGGCAAAAACAATTTTAATCCACTCGCTATAATCATTTTCATTTGTATTTCTTGATTTATCAATGATAAAGTAATATAGCCACAGAAGCGTGACTAAGTATTGTCTACGTGTGTATTTTCAGGAGAAAGAATATCCTGCCACCGTACAATCGATATCTAGTCGCGGTTTATGAGTGCGTGGAGGGTCACGTTTTTGAAGACTCGACGACTGATCGTCTTTTTTGCAGCGATGGCACTTGGCTAGGTGCTCTTCCACGATGCTTAAAGACGGAACGTGAGTGTAAAATAAAATCACTTCTTATCAGCAAGATTTTTTTTCCTCCTCGTCTACGATATAGTTTTACCGATATTCAATGAAAAATTAGATATTTATCGATCCATTAAAATATATCGCTGAAAACTTTTTTACGGGCCAACAGTTTGTAAATCATTCCCTTTTGTATCTGAGTGGAACGTTACATTTCACCGAATACTAGGGTGGTCGAGGGTGGTGTGACAGAACGAACGATTTTCATTTTGTGCCACCGCTAAGTGTGGTCTATCCTCGTTTTAACCGTTCGTGACGCGTTGACATTCAGAGAAATATTGTGGGTCTACTCTGAAGAGACTGTTTCAATGGTTTTATGAAACACGTACATGAAAGGATATTCCAATTGATTCATAGAACCAATTCGCACGAGTGAAATTTCAATGAATTGTAACAATTTATTAAATTATAAATTTAATTATGGTTAAAAAATTACTTTTCTGTTGCAGAAGAGCCGCTTAATAATATAAAGCGGTGCAATCAAGATAGAGGAGGTTGCGACCACAAATGCGAGGACACTCCAATTGGAATAAAATGTTCCTGTTTCGATGGCTTTCGAGCGAAGGGTGCTTCTTGCATCGGTAAAGTTAAATTTGGAATATACGCCATAAGCAGATAATAATTCAAGTAACATTATAATCAGCTTTATCAAATACAACAATGTAGTTTCGTATTACGTACACGGTCGAGTGTACTTTGCAAAACTAATAATCTGTTTCTAGAAATGGATTAATATAATTTACAATTATTCGTATTATTAAAATATATCAGTGAAGTTTCTGATTTGCGAAATCTTTTCGATTGGAAATTGCGATATATCGTGTTTATGAATTTCTTAAAATGTGAAAGACAAGAAAGTCTAAAGTTAGGCCAGTTCACGAGCATATTTTTCATGTTTAGCTATAAGAGAAGTATTTCCATGATTTCTAAAACTTGCTCTTTTCAGTGGAATAGAATAATTGGTACCCTAGAAATTATGTAAAATTGCCACTTAGTAAAATACCACTTGAAACGAGCCTCTTGAAGAGTGCGATATACGTATAAACTAAAGTTTCGCGTAAAGTGGAAAACTTGTACTAATGCATGCACTCCAAAAGAACTGTTACTGTTACTGTACTACTTGCACCGTTAACGTGCAGTTTTCCCCACAATCGTTAAAGCTTCGATGTTTATATCGTCTGCTTAAAGAGCGTCCTATTCCAGAGACGATCACTCGGCACAGAGCAAACGGTACAAGTCGATTTTAACTATTGACTATTACGCAGAAAGTTTGTGTTAAAATCGGATCGATTGGAACCTGTAAATGTTAGTTTCACGATACGTGTGTTAATCGCTATTGACATCTCCTTGAAAACGACCACAATGTCGACTGAGATCAAAGTGCAATCTGAGTGAAACTTACATCCCTCTGTATGATTAGCTAACTGTCTCTCAACATAGAGGAAAAAGTGTTGGGAAAATCTAATCCAATAATCTCCAATTATCGGATAGTGCTATTTTCTATAAATCACAGATTTCACTAACATTGATATAATTTATGTGTGGTAGATGTGGATGAATGTGCAGAAGGGACAGCTGGATGCGCTGAAATTTGTCACAACGATCCTGGCTCTTTTCACTGCGAGTGCCGATCCGGGTACCAGCTGGGAACCGACGGTAAATCATGTCAGGGTGAGTTGTCATATCTATATGTATATTTCCCATTTCTACGAATACGCAGTCTTCTTTCATTTGCTGATTGAATTTACTGAAACCTTTAAATCTGAATATGAGATTTTTTCTCCTTTTTCTCGTTGCGATGATCTTTGAAGCTTTATGCAAAAGGTATTTCATTGCCTTTAATTGTGAAACTTGGAATAGCAATGGATGCGTTGATTGTCTATTAGTTTGATCCATTTCGTACAAGGAAAGAAGTAAGAGCACTCGCTTTTATTAAGGTAAAACGGTTCGAGGGTGAAACTTCCAGGATGACATTATGCGCCTATTGGTCCAACGAACGAGCTTTCAACGAGGTTAACCTTTGCACGCTTGTATAAAGAGTTCCAGCGCGGAGAGAAAACTCGTTTAATGCGCGTGACAGATTAATCTAATTTTCAAGCGTTTCTCTTTTCCTATACTTTTCATTTTTCTACTACAGAAGAGATGCTCTTGCCTGGAATTTTCCGAAAAGCATTCCTCAACTTTTTGTGGTTGCTAAACAAATGACGATTCGTTTAACGTGCAACACTCCTGTTCGCCCTTTGTTACGTATCAAATGCCATTTAAATAACACCTACCGTTCACGTACTTTTAACAATGTTTCATTGCGACAGAGAGAACCAGTCCATATGGTTGGAATCGTGAAAAAAACACCTGTTTCAAATTGTTTCGTATTTTTCGGAATCATGGAATATCGATTTTCCATTGTACTATATGTATAATTTTCGCATGCACACATGCGGAAGCAACGTTGTACAAAAGAGAAGAATTTTTTACTTTTTAACAATATACGTGCTTGTTATCAAAATGCTCTGTGTTCGAATCAAAAGTTGCAATTGACAAAGGCCAGTTGGTAACAATTTCTCGTTGAACCTCTTGTGAACTTATGTCCAGAAGAGAGTCAGAGTATTCTCTTATTGTTGGCCAGACGTTAACGAGTGTCTTCGGAACAATGGGCATGGCCCATGCCAAGGTACTTGTATCAATCTTGAAGGAAGCTATGAGTGCAGCTGTTCAGATATTCCGGGTCACAAATTGGCTTTCGATAATCACACTTGCGAGGATATTGACGAGTGTGCAAATAACAACGCTGGTTGTTCCCACGTATGCTTAAATACACCTGGAAGTGTTTTTTGCCTTTGTCCTGATGGGTTTTATTTGACAGAGGATTGGAAAACGTGTCAAGGTAAAAAACACAGGAAAATATATTTTCGTCCTTTATGAATTTATTTTTTTGCACAATTTCATCAACTTTAGCTGTAATATCATTGATTCAATCTATAGAACGATAAGCAAGGATGCATTATTTTTCAAACTTTCGTGGATAGAACAATTTGTATCGTAAACTAGAACGATCACAATCTCTCTCATTTTGTTAGATGTGAATGAGTGCGAAAATGTGCCGAAGGTGTGCACCGAAGATACAAGTTGCGAAAATACGGTGGGCTCGTATAAATGTGTTAGCAAACCGCAGAAGATGACGAAGGTACTGCAGGACGACGATTACGATACGAAGGATGACGAGGACAACGGGGATTATGAGGATGAGGGTATTACTGAAATTCCAGGATCAGGGAAATGCGAGGAAGGATTTAAACCGAACGAAAATGGCGAGTGCATTGGTGAGCAGAATTTTCCTAATTAATCCAATTAGTCGAATAAACTTATCATCCGTGTAACTACAATTTGATAACGAGGAAACTTTTTTTTTATTTTATTTTATTTTTGTTTTCAGACATCGACGAATGTGTAGAAGGTGACGAGGGTGAACCACACGGTTGTGAACACGAGTGTATTAATGAGCCAGGCGATTACTATTGTGTTTGTCACGATGGTTTTGAGCTCGAAGATGATGGCATGTCTTGCGAGGATATAAACGAGTGCAATGGATCACCTGCTCCCTGTTCGCACATCTGCAACAATACGAAAGGTTCCTATAGGTGTACCTGTCCTGTGGGATTTAGTTTGAAAGAGGATAACGCTACTTGTATCGAGAAGAGAACGTGCTCATCTCTATCGACTCCTTGTTCCCATGGTTGCCAGGATACGGAAGATGGACCACTGTGTATTTGTCCGGTTGGATATCTGTTGTTAGAAGACGAAGTTACTTGTTCGGATATCGATGAATGTGCTTTGGATCTCTGTTCACATTCCTGCCTCAATTCAGAAGGAAGTTTCGTATGCACTTGTCCAGATGGACTGCAGATAGTAGGTGGACTGGATAACTTCAATTGCACCGATATTGATGAATGCACAAAGGGTATCCACGTTTGCGAGGATGAATGTGTAAATACGTTTGGTAGCTACCAATGCACTTGTCGGATTGGCTTTGTATTGAATAACGATGGGAAAAGCTGTTCTGATATAGACGAGTGTCTATACAATCATCATAAGTGTTCAGATATTTGCACAAATACGCTTGGAAGTTATGAGTGCTCTTGCCCACGGGGGTATGAACTTTCAAAAGACGGTTTCATCTGCAGAGATATCGATGAGTGCTCGAGAAATGAACATACGTGTTCACATATATGCATTAACGAAGATGGGAATCATCGATGTGATTGTCCCATTGGATATACCATTGGGAATGATTCTTACACCTGTCAAGATGAGAACGAGTGTCTCGATGGTACTCATCAATGTTCCCACGAATGTATCAACATTCAAGGTTCCTATGAGTGTAGTTGCCCTTCTGGAATGTCCTTACAAGAGGATCAACGTCACTGTACACATATTGATATATGCAGCTTTGCAAACTGTTCACACACTTGCGAAAAGATTCACGATACCTACAGATGCAATTGTCCGGAAGGCTATATTTTAGAGGATGATGGAAGAACTTGCAAGGATTTCGATGAATGTTTGGAAGATGAACACGACTGTTCTCATGAGTGTGTCAATACTTTAGGAAGTTATAAATGTGTCTGTCCAGGAGGTTTGAAACTTTTGCAAGATGGTCTCACGTGCGAAGACACCACGTGTCCCGAAGGATTCCGCCAAGACGACGATGAAGCTCAATGTCGAGATATCGACGAGTGTTTGGAAGATGATTATCAATGTACGCATTATTGTCATAATGAATATGGATCTTACAAATGTTCCTGTCCTTCAGGATGGTCGTTAAAGGACGATGGATATACCTGTGTCATGAATGACCCTTGTACCAACAATACTTGTTCTCATTTTTGTATCAACGATGGTTCTAATTACAGGTGCGAATGTCCTTTTGGATATGAACTCGATGAGAATGGTACTGTGTGCAATGATATCAATGAGTGCCATATGGCCGTGAATAACTGCAGTCATGGATGCCAGAATAGGCAAGGGAGTTATATTTGTCTCTGTCCGGATGGTTTTACTCTAGCAGAAGATAATCACACGTGCATTGATGTCGACGAATGTGCTACGTCGATGCATAATTGTTCTTACCATTGTGTTAATGTTGAAGGAGGATACAATTGTACCTGTCCTGCAGGCTATATATTTTCAATTGAGAATGGCACCTGCATTGACATCAATGAGTGTTCCGATGCTGCGTACGCGCACAACTGTTCTCACTTGTGTACCAATACTATCGGCTCGTACAATTGCTATTGTCCACCGGGATGGAAACTCGATGACAATTTGAAGAACTGTTTAATCGGGGGAAACGCGTGCACCAGTAGTCACGGATGTTCACACACCTGTGAACAAGAGGCTGATGAAATTCGATGTGGTTGTCCGGAGGGATACGAATTGGAAGAAGATGAAAAAACTTGCAGAGACGTGAACGAATGTTTCGAGGCTCTTCACGCGTGTGAACACATTTGTGTGAATATCGATGGTTCATATTACTGTCAATGTCCTGTGGGATATCGGCTTAAGAGCGATCAGCGAACTTGCGAAGACATTGACGAATGCGTTTCGAACGATATTCAATGTTCCCACGATTGTGTAAATACCAATGGAAGCTTCGATTGCGTCTGTCCTAAGGGTTACGAATTAAGTAGTGATGGAAAATCGTGTCAAGATATCGACGAGTGCGCGAAACGATTAGACGAGTGTTCGCACGAGTGTGAAAATTTGGACGGTGCTTATACGTGTCATTGTCCAGAGAATCTAATAATTGGAGTGGATAACAAAACCTGTGCTGATTCGACTGGCGAGTGTCCTCCTCACTTTCATAACTGTAGTCATACGTGCGTAAAGGTTCTTGAAGGCTATAAATGTGAGTGTCCCGTTGGCCTCGAATTAGATCTCGACGGCCAAACGTGTAAACCAATAATCTTCTGTGACCAATACCATGATTGTTCTCACCTTTGTGTCAATGAACCGACTGGTTTTCGATGCGAGTGTCCTATTGGATACACACTATCCGAAGATAATAAGACTTGTGACGATGTTGATGAGTGCGCGGAAATTAGTAATGACGCGAATACTGCTTGTTCCCATGTATGTATCAACACAAACGGGAGCTTCGAGTGTCATTGTTCGGAAGGATACCGACTCAATAGTGACGGGAAAACGTGTGAGGACATTAACGAGTGCATCGAAGATAATGGTGGGTGCTCGCATCTTTGTGCCAATACAGAAGGGGGTGTCGAGTGTGCCTGTCCGGATAATTATAAATTATTAGAGGATGACAGGAGAACGTGTGTTGAGATAAACGATTGTCTTATAGACAATGGTGGTTGTTCGCACTTGTGTCATTACGAGAACGGAAAAGTCTCTTGTTACTGTCCATTGGAGATGATGCTCTCTGAAGACAATACTACGTGTATCGAAGTGAATAAGTGTTCGGTTGAGAATGGTGGCTGTTCCCATGAGTGTGAGTACGAGAAAGGAAAAGTATCCTGTTCTTGCCCTCCCGAAATGATCCTTTCGCGAAACGGTACTACTTGTATCGAAGAGAATAAATGTCTCGTAGATAATGGTGGTTGTTCCCACGACTGCTATTATCGCGATGGTAAAACGATCTGTTCCTGCCCAATTGGAATGATCCTTTCGAAGGATGAGACACTTTGCATATACGAGAACAAGTGTCTCGTTAACAATGGTGGATGTTCCGATATTTGTGCTTTCGTCGATGGTCTCGCTGCATGCGAATGCCCAACTGGATTTAAACTGTCCGAACAGGACAAATCCACGTGCTTGGATGTCGACGAATGCCTGGAGCTGAAGGATAACTGTACGCATAGATGCATTAATACGTATGGTAGTTTTCAATGTGATTGCAACAACGGATTTGCAATAAATCCTGACGAGCCAGCTTTCTGCGACGACATTGACGAATGCGAGATTGAAAATGGAGGATGTTCCCACTCATGCCTTAATCTCGTAGGATCGTTTCAATGCTCTTGTCCATCTGGCTACATCCTTAATAAGGATAACAAGACTTGTGTCATAACAGATGGCTGTAAAGAAAATAATGGCAATTGTTCACATCATTGTCATCACGAAGAAGGCACTAATGAGACGCATTGTTCTTGCCCAATAGGCTTCAGGTTAAAACAGGATGAAAAGACATGCGAAGATGTGGACGAATGCGAAGAATTTGACAATGATATCGATTCAGGTTGTTCACACATTTGTGTTAATACCGAAGGTAGCTATCATTGCGATTGTCCATCCGGTTATATTCTTCTTCCTGACGATAAGAAACACTGCATAGACGTAAACGAATGTCTCAATAGTAAACACAATTGTAGTCACACGTGTCTCAATCTAGTTGGTAGCTATATTTGCTCTTGTTACGAAGGTCACTATTTGCATTCCGACAAATCAACTTGCCTCGATATCGACGAGTGCAAAGAACGAAATGGCGATTGTTCGGATATTTGCACAAATACAATTGGCGGCTACTTTTGCACGTGTTCCGAAGGATACGAACTCTCGCAGGACGAGAAGACTTGTATTGACGTTGACGAGTGCAGAAACGGCGCCGCACAATGCGCACACGAGTGTATCAACACACTTGGTTCTTGGAGTTGCGTTTGTCCGGATGGACACATTTTAGCGAACGATTCTCGAAGCTGCATTGACGTGGACGAGTGCAAAGTAAAGAACGGTGGATGCTCGCACGCCTGTTTCAATGTGCCGGGTGGTGTCAAGTGCAGCTGTCCCGTAGGCCTGCGTTTGGACGAGACAGGAAAGAGATGCAAAGACATCGACGAATGTCAGGAAGAAGAGAATGGTGGATGTGACGATCTCTGCATCAATGTTGAAGGCAGCTACGTTTGCAGTTGTCAAGAGGGACTTCATCTTGACGAAGACCTAAAAACCTGTGTTGACATTAACGAGTGCGATACGGAAAATGGTGGCTGTTCGGATATCTGTATCAACGCGAATGGCAGTTTTCATTGCGAATGCCTGACGGGTTTTCACTTGGGAGAGGATGAAAAAACTTGCTTGGACGTCGACGAGTGTATCGACGAGAATGGTGGTTGCTCGCACCATTGCATCAATGAACAGGGATCCTTCCACTGTGAGTGTCCGGGAGGATACGAGTTAAGGAATAAATCCTGCCATGTTGTCGATCCTTGCGGAAGCAATAACGGAGGTTGTGAACAGATTTGTACCCCGGATAATGGCACAGTGGTGTGCGCTTGTAAGGAAGGGTTCCAGTATAACGAAGAGGACCGCTCAAAATGTCGCGATATCAATGAATGCTCCGAACATCATGCTTGCGGCCCTGACCACTCTTGCGTGAATACACTCGGCTCCTTCTTTTGTAAATGCAAAGAGGGCTTTGAACATCGGAATTCAACCTGTGTTGGTAAGTCTTTTCCGTTATATTTTTTTTTCTTTTTAAAGTACTTCGTGTATAAGAGTTGCTTTGAATTATACTTCGTTCCACGTGTTTCAATATTTCTTTTGCGAAGATACTCTGCCATCTTGGTTACCAGTAGTTGATTTTAGATATCGACGAATGTAGTCTCGGTTATTGCAAGAAAAATAAGTGCATCAATACACATGGCAGTTTCCGGTGTGAGTGTAATACTGGATATCGATTGGATGGCGACACGTGTGTAGGTTCGTGGGAAATATTTATTTAATTCTTAGATTTTTATACCTTCATTAATTTTAGTTTATCTGGTATATAGATATTGACGAATGCGTTGAAAATACACCATGTAAGGAAAGATGCATCAATACTTTGGGCTCTTATCGCTGTGCTTGTTCTCCTGGTTTTCGGCCTCAGGGAACTGACTGTGTAGGCAAGTCAACAATACTACCCTCTATTCTAGCTACCCTTCAGTGCAAATAGACCAATAGTGACATTGCATTCATAATAGTCCAGTCTTGAACCGTTTTAACAATGGTAAATATCGCTTTTGTTACTAGACATTGATGAGTGCGAATGGAACAACGGTAGATGTGCACAAGATTGCATCAATACAGTAGGGTCATACGTATGTGCTTGTCGTACAGGATTCGTTCTGAATCAAAGGTACATCGGTTTTTCTATCATAAAACATAATAGTAGTTTCGAATTGGAAGAAAGTGTTATTTACAATAAAGCTGGAACCGATGCTTTCACTCTTAGAAACAGAAGCCAGTGTCAAGATATAAACGAGTGCTTGAACAGAAACGGGGGTTGCAATGGCGAATGTATCAACACAATCGGAAGTTATTACTGTACCTGCAGCGATGAAATGGTCTTGGCATCCGACGAAAGGACTTGCGTTTCAGAGGAAGTGAGATGTCGTGCCATGGAAACTCCTTTGCACGGCGAGGTGCGCACTGATTTATTACACAAAAGCTTCCTATTTCTAATGCAACTATGTATATCAATTATAGAACTCGTTAACCATTGGTGTTAGTAGGGTGAACGTAAGTTGCATAATTGTATGTTTTCTTTGTAACATTGAGCTTCTATAGATTAGATGTCCAGGACATTCGTCGGGTGCTTTAAATTATCCCCATGGAGCTCGGTGTCACATTCGATGTCGACATGGCTTTCGACTTGAAGGACCACACACACGATATTGCATGGTCACTGGCCGATGGAATGGCAAGGAACCAATTTGCCTGCAAGAATTAGTTGTGGTCGAACCACGTTATTATTCTGACAATGCCCCAGGTTAGTGATAGAATAAACAGGAATATTCAGTTTGAATATGTATATGTACTCAGTATACACAGAACGTGAGAAAATACCTATTATAGAAGAAATGTTGCTGACACGTTGTGTCTATAAATTTTCTTGCTGTCTTTAATTAGCTACCTTGTTAGTTTAAACTGGTTTTAATAAGAAAATGTTAGAGTGAAAAAGTTACTTGTTAACAGCGTCATATGTTAACGCCACACTTTAACGAGTTTGCTGGGGTCTACTTTACTTTTTTACGTTACATTTCCAACGGTCCCTCTCCAGTTATTCGGCCGTCCGTTTGGTTTTCATGTGGTAGAACTAATTTTTCTTTCCGACAATTCTCTTTGTTTTCGTTAACGAGAGAGGGAAAATACTCTCTGGTACGAAAATTAACATCTACGCAATGTGTATTACAGCCTACAGCTAAATACATGTATAACAGGCTTAACGCAATTCCTGCTACTCGCCAAAATAGGATTTATCCCGCGATACGTTTAAAGTAGAAATTTGTTATGGAAAATCAGTGCGGTGTACGGTATAAATTATTCAATGTATATGAAAGTTTTAGATAGTTATTAACAACGGTGTGCATCAAGTTTGGGAAATTTATCTATATCGTGGAAGAGAAAATACGTAGTTTAATCCGGAAAGGTATATATATTCCTTGTTCCTAGAATGTATCAAACTTGTACAAGTAGTTGTTTTATTGATTAACGGTAAGATTATCCAATAAATGGATTCTAGTGAAACGAGTTTCCACAAATTTGTAGTCGCAAACAGCATATTACGTCAGATGTAAGATTTCCTGTCAGCAGTAACGCCCTAGGAAAGAAACAAGCGAGAGAAATAATAAATGGTTAGACTTGTGATGTAAATTTATCTAGAAGTGCCGACTAAGACGAGTTTTGAAGAATTGTCAGTTTGCGTGACACAAGAACCTATGCTGATAGTAATATCACGCTCTGTCCACTGTGATAAGAGGCTGAGACATATAATTCGATTGAACGTTCTTCCAAGAAAGAAATGTTTAATATTGAGTTTTATGGTTTTCAGATACGCCAAGGCCCTTCGTCAGATGCCCTCGAGATATGGATGTAGAATTGCCTGCTAGGGAAAACACCATACGTGTCTCATTTCCACAACCAAAGTCCAACATGAATTGGTGGAGGTAAGATTGATCAAACACTTTGCAAATAATCTGACTCTCACTGAAAATTTACTTGCTACTTTAATAAATAATTGGATTGTTTCAAATATCTAATAATTAGAGAGAATAAAATATAGCACCATATATGCTCATATGTGTGTGTATGAGAAACAGAAGTGAGAATTGCAAATAGTTATATACATATAGTTATATGATCTTGTGGAAGGATTTGCTCGTGGTCTACCATAACTATCACACTGGTATTCTCTAGAAATTTATACTGAGTAGTCGAGGTTCAGTTTGTCGCTTGGTGGACGATTAATTTCTTTTGCCAAAACTCGCTTCCGCGATCTATTTCAACAATGGAATAGTTTATCTCGCGTTGCACCGCTCGCTATGTTATTCGGTGAGCTCCCACAGAGAGCACAATGGGAATTCCAAACGAGCTTAGGGGACTCCTGCCAAGAATGTACGGCCTTATACCGGTATTCATGTTTGCGTCTCTATTTGGTCACGCCAGTGTCAGTTGCACACGCAATTGCAGGGGTTGATACTCCAGCAATCCTCCGCATTGCTGTATATTAAGTACCAATCACGCAGGATTGTGTTTCAAGCATGATTTATAGGATTATCAAGTCCATCAATCCTAGCCGTCGACGATTAATTGATCTTACGAGCTTTTGGATATAACTATACAGTATACACTATATGTATATATACGTCATTGTAAATTTAACTAACGTGCCATTTTCTTTCTTTTTTTTTTTAAGGTACGTAGATGCTTCACCATCATGGGCCAAGCAATTACAAGCGGACTTGCCAGCTGGTACAACGGTCATCACCTTTACGGCTTGGTCACCTGTTTCTAATTACACCAGCACGTGCCGCATTGTTATACGAGTCCGAGGTGAGTTTAAAACACGTTTGACTATGATTTATAGTCCTTTTATATAGAGTGGTAGCGATGATCGAGTACCTTATACTATTCTATATATGTATATGACTATACAAATCGGTCTAACATTGATTTCAACACAGTGGATTTAGCGAAGCGTGTGAAAATGAAAAAGAATATTGGTCAATCGGAAAGTGTTAATTTTCGAAATGGTTCATTTAGCAATTATCGTTCCTATCAAATGATTGACTGTCGAACTGTTCATTCGATATGCAAATATGATTTCACGCCGTACTATTAATGATTTATTATGCACATCTGATTATATATTAAACCGATAGCGATTTTGAAATTGCTACCGGCAATGGTAATAAGCAACTTACTTCCTGTTACAAGCTGTAACAGGAAGTGATTATTTAAATGTGATTTCACGGATGGAGAAACGCGAATGTAGTTTTCCCAGGAAATTATGTATCTTTCGTTACGCTCAGTGAATACTTCATTTCGTTTACAGACAGCTTCGGACTATTAAATATAATTTAATTCAGATTCGTGAGCAGATTTCTATTTAATCTTAGTTAATCTCGTAATAGCACCATTAGTGTCTCGCATTTGATTTCATGGGAGAAGCTGTTGAGCCGTTGTTGAAAATATTTCATCCAATCGATAACTCTATTTGTTTAAGGTAATTTATTTGAAGCATCGTCCAAAAAGATTGCTACACTTAAACATGACACGGTTGTTATTTTTCTATCTAAAAACATCCAAATTGTTTGTTCATGAAAGTATACGAAGCAATTGAAATGGATTCATGTAGATTTTTTCAACGAGTCAACAGGTATCGTGAGATTTGTTTAAACATTGGAGCATTGAGTTGTGTACTCTTGGAATATCATGGCCACGATTTACCGTAGCGTGCTTTGAATTTACGTAATGCCTGATCCCTTGTCATTCGCTTTTCTGCGTACACATTGGTGCATTGTAAAATAGGAAGCAGAGTTCTCCCGAGGGTCGTGATGGTTTCCACGTCCAATGTCACATAAATACGTACCACGCAATGGCTCGCCACACTATGCTGCCTACCTCGGGGTCTGTATTTTTCGCTTTCCACCCATTTCCCACCCCTTTTACCCACCCATTTCCCCACTGAGACCATCGAGTTTACAGTGAAAAAGTTTTTCACACCGCGCAACATTACTTCGATGGCTCCTATTCCTCTTTCCTATTTTTTCGATCGTGCACCAACCGTGACCCCTCATTTATTTTCCTCGCCGGTGACACGGCCTTGCCGAAATCCGATTTTCCCTGCCCGATTCGCCTTCCATTGCGCGAGGCAAACTTCTGCCAGTACGGAATGCCGCTCACTCGTTTCATGTTGGAATCCAAAAAGATTGTAGAGCAAGTACTGCAAGCTGAAATCGAGATGCCAGCCCCGAGCACATAGGAATCTCGGAATTACCCGATATAGATTCCAAATACTTAAGGAAGAACGTAGAAATATAATACGAAAGACGAGAAATGACAACGAATCGTGAAACAGACAGAAACTTTGAGATTAAATTTTCGAGTTAAAAATCAAGCTTGTTTTGTACAACAGTATTTTTCTTCAACAATATTATTTATCTTTCTACAAAATTCAAGTAGACGATGCGAGTAGTACCGAAAAAGGAGAATGGGCAAATATCGATCATCATATTTCAAAGATTGTTTCCTACAGTTTGAGAGTCGTACATCTTATTGTTAGAGTATTGGTCAGTGGTACTCGAGAGAAATAAACTGCATTCGCTGGTCGAACAGGAGAATTCCGGATAATATATGAGATTATGAAGAACCGCGACTACGAATAGTACGGATAGAAATGTTATTTTGCGGTATTATTTGATCTCGCTTATACCTGATTTACGATCGTTCTACTTAACCTCGGGATAATAGCACCGGTGTCTGAAGCACTCGCGTACATGAAGAATTGCGATAGCAGTGCAATACATATTCCCACACGAACGCACCTTCTTCTTGCGCTTATATACCTTTCTTTTCATATTTTTCTCATAGATTTCCTCGGTTTCGCACATGAGAAGTCTCTACCCCATAATTCTCCTGATAGAGTCTGCAGGTTGGCGTTATTGTTATTAATGTCAACCGTAGCCTAGTCTCTCTCTCTCTCTCTCTCTCTCTCTGCATTGTGTTCCTCCACGAACCATAGCCGTTCCGTGAACTTTGAATCTCCCTTTCCACCACTTTCCTCGGCCTGCTTTACTTTCTTACGGGGAAATGCAATTTAGTGCTGCTGGGGAACACAGTAGCCAGACATCGTTCGTTGGCCTTTCGAGTAGGAAAATTTACTTGACAAAAGGTCAAGTGTAGGAGGAACAGTAGAATCTCAACGGAACGATTCACTCGAAACGAATAGGCGAGCGTAAATTACAGGTGTGTCGCGAGGTTAAATGCAAAGTGCATTGTTAAAGATAGCTTTTAGTTCGCTTCTTTGCGATATGTATTCCTGGTTCGTCGATGACGATAGTAAGCTGGCACTTGGTGTCACTCGCATGCCTTCGTCCATGATACACTTCCACTTTGGTTCCCGCCACTTTCTCGAGTAGGACCTTACATTGCCACCAGGAAAATTAGCTGGAGAATAATTAAAGAGGTAGTGGCCAAATGGTGGTTCAAGTGTTTACCGCCAAAACCAAATAAGCACAGTAGTATGTGTACGTAAGTGGAAGGAGTCTCGAGAAATTTGGATTAAAATTACTGATGCTGCGCATAAGCGGTGTGTAACCATACGGAATGAAATTTCCGAGAAATTTCAATGTTTCGTGTAACTTAAGTCTATTTAAGAAAAGGTATAAATATTTACCTTGAAATTAAGGCTCCGTCTGGAGCTCTGTTTGCAAATTAAGCAAAATCGAGCTCAGGTCGCATTAGCTAGCCAAGTTCGAGGAATACTCTGTCCGATATCGGATTTCGGAAAAAAAAGAGAGTAGAGCTTCAGCTGCAGACGGCGATCGATCGAACGAGAAGAGGGAACTTTTTTTCTAGTCGATGGTAGTCAATGAAAGGGAGCTGGCCAATCTTCGATTGGTGCCTCGATACGAGAAACTTTACTTTTGGTGTTGCAGCGCACTTACTTAGCCGCGCCCCTTTCTTAATTACTCATTAAGAAAGTTCGCAAAACCTCTCGTAAGCAATATCCAACCTATTAGACTAGCAGACTAACCCTCAACTGTACCGGTGTGCAACAATGCCAACAATACGAAGCAAACTTGTGCCGAACCAGAAGAAACCATGGTGATTCTTAATGTTTCCGTTGTACCTTATCGCCGTGCGATTTTCTTACTCCGTTAATTTCGTCGATTAAGAGCGTGAAAACGCTATCCCGCAGTGTAATTAGTTCTCCTGACCCGATGAAACTTGAAAATGCAATCGGCGGAGAATTCGAGGTGCAATTTCTCGATGCAATTGCCAAAGCGTAAATATAGTCTCGCTGAAAGTACAGTTGTAACTTTGAAACTTTTAGTTAGAAAGATTTGTCAGTAAATATAACTTACGTTTGATCAAAGAGCTATATATGTATAGATATTTTTTTGATTCTATTTCTTATGTGAAAGATTGAACCACTTGATTTTTCAGACACCGAAAATCCAAAAGTTTCAACCTGCCCGTCGTCCTTTGAAGTGCGGTTAAGCCCGGGTGAACGAAATCGCTTAATATTCTGGCAGGAGCCAACGTTCACTGACAATGTTGGCGTGGAGAGGGTCTACAAAACGAGGGTGAGTGGATATCGAATTCAACTGCAATCCCGGTCGACCCTTGTCTTCTCTCTTTCTCCGAAACTCTATCCATTTGATCCCGAGAAAACGATCTTTTGCAATATTTCTGATATTTTTCCGACAAGGTGATTACTCTGTAGAAAACAGCTCATTGACAGTTCAATTTTATATTTTCTGTCCCGTGAGAAGTTTATTAAAAAGTTCCACTTTAACGATCGAACTTACCAATCTTGTGGTTATCTGGTGAAGATGCCAACCATTAGTTACCTCGACAGGTTCAGCACAGAGACAGGAAACTGTTAAAAGAGCAAGGGGCCTCTCGAGTACCTCCCCTTAGTGCTTTTTTCTACTTCAGAGGGTTTCAGAAGAAAACTTACGTTGTGATTAGTCCCTGTCGTATCGTCGTTCCTGCAATTTTTAATTTCTCTCAAATATGCTATATATATTCGACTTGTCTTGCCAGTGTAATAACACATTCGCCAGTCTTCGAAATAATAATAATTGGCCAGAGGTAATTGGTTCGGCCCGATCTCGATATTGCGCTTAATTAATAGCACTGAGCTTACGCGAGCTCGTGAAAAATATTAGGCTACACCGCTTAAGGAATATTCTGCATCGAGAGGCCAATTAGATTCTCCAATTAGTATTCGAGAAATTCCATTATCCAAAGGTGATCTTCGATGGACCAGAAATTTTGACATCGAACAAAAGCGAATATTTGTCATTGCGATAGGAAAAATTGCTGGTAGAAATTGTAGAATGGCGCGATGGAATAATCAGGACACGCTACATTTTTTCTAATTACTCGAGTTGATGGTAAATGTATGATGTTGATCTATACACGTGCAATTCCAACTCTCTGATAATTTGCATACTATCATATACACGTGGAAATTCACTACTATATATACCTATAGTTAAAAGTATCCTAATTATTCATTTCGCAATATTTTAATGTACATTTGTCGTTATTAATCCAAAAATGTACTCGGTCAAAGTTTGCAAACGAAAGTTCACATTAAGCGGTGAAACATGTCGAACAAATTACTACATGACATACATGTAGATACATGTATGTACATGTATCTACGTATATATACTGGCAACGAAATGCTGTTGCAGTTGCTCTTTCAATTCGGGTAATAGTATCGTCACAGTTGTGCGCCATTCGTATTTCAATCTCAAAGGAGATTTCACGGGAGCATCGAAAGTTAACTCGCGCATTTCACACAGGAACCTGGACAACTGATGTACCCTGGTATTCACAATGTACGCTATATCGCATCCGATGCAGCTGGAAATCGAGCCGAATGCCATTTCTCCATACACGTACGAGGTAAATTTATGTAACGTTGCAAACATACCAAATGACATATTTTCGAGAAAAAAAAAAAAAAAAAACGATGATATCGAGAAGAGACCTCGTTTTATCTCGAAGTACAAAATCATTGAGATAGCTACTGGGAACATTTTCATGAAGATAAGTTTTTCTATTAACGGATAAGTAGGTCACTCGAGAGTTTAATAGTATTTTAAATGGTATTTGTTGTTGAATTATCCAACACTGTGTGTATTGTTCTGTGCCAATGTCACCCAACGGTGTCGTTAATCATGACGATGAAAGTTTATCAAGTTTGTTCATAGTACTTTTGTACCCATTTCTGGTGATAGCGTCAGAAGAATAACGAATCTGCCATCAGGACGCAAAGGGAGGACTTTGGATTAAAACGTTTTTCGGTTAATTGATAACACGTTTCGATAAGACTCGAATTATTGCGTCACATTCCTTTTCACGAGATCAAATCAGTTTTGCTGAGACTAGTGGAATTCTCCCTCGATATCATTGATTCTCTGCGATGGAAGACAATTAATCGAACTTATCTCGTGTCCCGTACATTTTCAGAATCCGAGCATCGTCGGGATTCCGAGGTGAGTTAAAAGGAATTGTTGACCGGATTTCGTAGAACTCGAATGGCTTTGTAAGACGATAAAATCTTACCTGCTCGCTCCTTGAACCCGATTTCCTTCAGAAACATAACTTTATTTTCGGTTGATCCTACAATACTTTTGTATCTTTCTCCAATATTATTTCTTCTGCGTATCTTCAATTTTTTTTTTTTTTTGTCAATTCGATGCAAATATCGTTCAAGATTATAATTGCCTTTGAGACCAGTTTTTCTACACTTGGTAAAAACTCCAACAAGTGGAAGTCATTTCGCGTTTATGTCACTGGCCAGTATAAATATTGGTTTTTCCTTTTAAAAACAGTTCTATCTTATTCAATGGCACGTTTAACTTCAGAGCAAATGTGTTTGCAATCTTACCTCAATTCGAGACTTGTTACTTGTACGTAAAAGGTTTGAAAGTGCGAGAGCCTCTAAATGCATCATACTTCGCTTCACTATTATAATTCGACGGAGATGGATAAGTCTGGTCTTTGCGAAGCACGGAAATTTCTTCTACCCTTTCTCTCTCATCGTAATACGTTTCACCCTGCTTCAACAAAATTCCTGCATCTTCCTGAATAATACTGCAGTTTTCCAACTATCACGTATCTCCAAAAAAATTCAAACATTTCTCGGTAGATCAAATATATTTTGTTTATATAAGTTGAAAATCAATATCGCTTTAATTCATACAGTTTAATTAAGGTTTTCCAATACAGTTGAATTTATAAAATGAAAAACAGGATAAAACACGTGTATTTATTTCCTTTATTAGCCAAGATTTTATAGGAAAAGAATGCTGATGTGTCCTGGTAGACCTCCTCAACCGATGCCAACTACCACTTACGGGGTATGCGATGAAGAATTTTTTAATTCACCAGGGAATAATGCGAACGAGATCCGAGATCGTGTCCTAATTTGGTTTTCAGTGGCAAATACCCAGCGGCTGCTATATGAGGTATACGAGGATCTTCTCCGGCGCCTATACAGTCCAAAATTATCGGGGCCACCAACCGAGCCGTTATCAGGACGCGAGGGCGGCTTATCACGAGGTCCACCCTATTCAAAGTGCCCAAGGCCATCCTCAACCACTAAGACCTTATCCTCTTGGCGAATGTGAGTGTGCACATTGCTATCCCCCTTTATTTCTCTCACATTTATCTCTTAAACTAATTCCCTTGTATGCGGACTAATTAAGGGATTACACGATTGTGTGGCCATGTTTTCGCATGCAATTCGTGTTCCGTTCTCCTCATGGTCCGATTGTTGAGTTTGCTCTTCGCTTGATCTTCGAATGCTGATTTCTCAACTATTCGGGTTAAATCTCCTAAGACGTTATCTTTAGTATAAATTTTATGGAATAAGATTCGAGGAAAAAGATATTAGAAAAATCAAATTCTTTCGAATATATTGGTAAACGATAATCCATTTAGTACCCATTAATCTTCATCTTATTGCCTCGAATCGTTTTCATTGGTCAGGTAGGGACACAACTTCTACGTTCCACATGTTTGCAGTGCTTTGATCCTTCAAAGCTTTTCACCCTAACGTTTGCAGAGTTTTCACAGGGTAAACTTAATCTCGTTTCCCCGTTGATTTCTTGGAATTGCAAATCTTTCTCCTGGCGAAACGTTTCGAGCAACGTACTGTGTGTACCGAGGCCTCGGTTTCCTTAAAGAAGATGTCTCCTAAAGTACATTTCTCAAGTTGAGAAACACCATGGTAGTAGTAGCAGTTTTTCTGCTTTATTTTATTGTAGATGTTCTTTTAATAAAGTAGATTGCAAAGATACGCAATACTGGTAACCAAAGTTGTCGGAGATATTTGAGGATTCGCTATGTGCTATGAATTTTGAATCACTTTAATCGATGCTATTTCCTGGCCGGAACCTTCTTTCCAGGATAATGTGACGTTGCGAGAAACAATGACGCGAAGAGAAAAGTTTTTAAACAATTCGAGAAGTTCAACTAACACAGTGTTTCGAGTGTAACTTGATTAAGCCATGCAGTCGAGGTACCTGCATTTTTTCAAATTCAAGACAGGCCAGAGCGCAAGGAAAAATAAAATAGAAAAAGGAAAAAGGAGAAGAAGAAGAAGAGTTACCGAGTTGTGCCACTGAAAACTCTAAGAAAGTGAGAAAAAGTAACCCACCTTCGTGGTTATGTAAAGCTTACGTGAAGCGATACCAGAGTTGAAATAATTCCAAGCACACGCGAAAGTGCAGCAAGCGAGAAAAGCGGGAGAATGTTCGTTAAGAAGAAGTTTGGAAAAATTCGAAGTCGCTGACCCACCAAGGGCGAACGATACAATGAGCGATGCTTCATTTGAAATTCCGATGGGACCATTATTTGCGCCCTGAATCCTCTTGGCGACGCGTTTGCAAGTGAAAAGTGTGTTCCGGGGTGATGCAAAAAGACCGTATAAAATTTCGTTACATTCTCGAAGGAATAGAACGTAGAATTTTTCAAAACGGATTCGCACATATTCTTATTTAGCGAAATGTCACACAGTGTTTGCGTTACATACATGATATAGAAGATCGCATAGTTGTGTTTATATGGTGAAAATTTTCCGCCAAAATTCCATCATACCCAACGTTCTGGAAGGTTACGTATCTTCCAGAATATCGATCTTCGTGTTGGATACTCGAAGATTTACCGCTTCGCTCGTACTTCGAGAGAGGGGGTAAAAGGTTTCTATCGGACGACTGGCTGTGAACTTAGAAAAACTGAGAAAGCTACTGTCACTAAATTCATCCGCAAAATATGAATTTCTATTCCCAATTGTGTTTAAGTGATTCATGAGTAAAATAGGAGCGACATTGAAAGTCAGAGTCGAAAGTGGTTCGAAAGTCGTTGCAATGAGTACACGCGTGAAATCGTCACACCCATTGTTTCGTAGGCTACTGTCAAAGTGCAACCAGCGCATGACCCATTCAAAGCACGCTACCCACCCTCGCATTTACCGGTCGCGCCGATTTCTGTACGGGAGCGTGCTTTTTTCGGACGAGGGCTTCGATATTTTCACCGGGTGCATGCAGAAAAATAGAATGTTACCAGATGGTTCGCTAAAAAAGCACTTTGCTTTCAACGTTCAAATGGACTGCACCGTAGAGGATTTTTTCACACCGCATGGTTCACTGATCCTTCTACTCAAAATTAATATTCTTTGAATATCGTTCGACACTAACATTCGATCGAATCGAGTCTAATCTCAATGCTGGGTAAGGGGGGGGGGGGGGGGGGGAGATTCCAATTCATCCTGGAGGCATAATTTCGAAAGGCAATATTGATTTTTGGAGCACCGTTGCTCAAGCTAGATATCGGCAGTGTCCAGGGTAGCATAGCGACAAGCAGTTTAGTGTCACGTTTCTCATTACTGCCAAAGGCTACGACGCGCTGTGGGCGTATTACGAGAGTATGACACACTAACGCTTCTAGTCTCTGATAGCCAGGATTGCCTTCCCATAATGCCACTTAAGACACGAAATTTCATAAACATTTAATAATCGACGCTTCCTAGGGACGGACAATCTCATTTTCCCGCGTTACACCATATCACTGTTTACGACATTTTCCCCAACCATAGAACAGCACGGATTTGCGAGTGATCGTGAAGGCGCGCGACGTTGGAAAATTGAATTAGCCTGACGGAACTTAGAGTTCAAGACCAATCTAAGAACGAGTATGCCTTGGAGTTACAGAGTACAAGTTTAGTGTAGAAGTAGCCGTAGGGCAATGGAATTCAGTGTGGTGCTGTCCGGGTAAATTCGGATATCGCTGACAGTTTAGCCAAAAGGGGCGTTGTCGAATCCTTGAGGTGTACAACCGCTTGCGGCAATACTGCTTCGCTTTCCGCGGTAAATAACGAATAATCCGTGGTTCTGGTGAAATCGCTAAGGGGGGGATTTACCCTGCTGCGAAATGAACGAGAAACGAGCGGGAAGTGCGCGACATCGGCTGGATAATCTGAAAGCTCGTTAAGGGAGCATTTAATCGCGGTGTACAGTAGCGGAGGTGTCGTTAATTCCGTTGGGTCGTCTTTAATGAAATTGCGAGATTAACGTCGATGCAAGCCATCTTTGCTAGCCCTGCAACACAGTGGGATAGTTTGCTGCGCAAAGGGGTTGTTATTATCTTGCCTGTTTTCCTTCGAGGCTATTTGCTACGGAGCAACGAAGACAATACTGGGATCTACATGTCCTTTCCTATTATACTATTTGGTAATTAGTGAGCTATCGTTATGTTATTCATCTTTCTATGAATTTCCATACTATTGAATATAATAATATAATAATATAATATATACTGTTAAATATAATAATATAATAAATATATTTGAATCTACGTTACATTTCCACTAAATTATCGATGGACTTTAGATTCGGCGATAAACTGCCACTTCTGGCGTTAGTATCTGCATAAGGATGGTGCGGACATAACATAAAACTAGCAATTACGTCGTCGAGGATCAGCAAACACGGGTTCAAATGCGAATAAAACTTTTAGCCGATATTAAAATCCATATCAAAGAGAAAGTGACACATGAAAAACTCATTAAATTTGACTTGACGTTGAGAGACTCGATCGATATTAAAAGCAAACTATATGTAGATAAACAAACTGGTTCTCGCATTAATATCGACTAGACGATGACCCAAATATCTTTATGAACATCCAACGGTAGCATTATTTTTTTATCAAATTCTCATAGTGTTGAGTATTTCCGAAGCAGATGGCTGAAACAAAAAACAATCAGTCGCATCAACGTACTAGTGCCTCGTCAATTTTGTACGGTTTTCTTGACGCCAGTCGGCGCACCGCGAACATCATCGATTGGATTCGCTTACATTAAAGATCGAAGCTTGAACATGAGGTCCGGGAAAGATCAACGAGTTACTCGTAGAACAGTGGAATTTAGAATCAAACCGACAGGATGTTTAATACTGCAGTGTCAGGAAAGCTTGTTGTAACCTTACAATCAGTCCCACCCTTTCTCGTAGAAACTGCTTTGACTCTACTTCTGGTGGTACTATTTGCCATACCTCTCATCTTCCAGACTCACTTCTTCGTATGTATCTTTCAAAAAGATTCCTTTATCCTTCGTACGATGGAGCCCCTATCTATCCTAGTTCTTACAATCCTTTGCAATCGAAAAACCCTCTTTACTTTATATTTCATGTAATGTATGAAGATTACGTTATAGTTTGTTTCGGTAATTACAGTCTATGTCGTGAGAGTAAGAAATCGTGGCATCGTGCCTTCATTGTCTTTCTACTCGCGAATTTGTGGCTCCATCGAATCTTCCTATTTGTACACATCTCTGGAATACCGAATGCCTTCGCGTTAGGATGAATCGGTGAAATTCAGTAGGAAGAGCAACTTCCAGTGCCAAGCTCCTCGTACTTCCAGCAGATATGGAATCAAACGTCGAAGTTGTGACCACTCTAGTTGTACTCTCCTAGTCCACTATCCAGCACCGGTATTTCTCCACTCACCGTCAATCTCCAATATCAGCCTGCATCAAGAGTTTCATCGTAAGACGACCTCTTCACCGATTATGCTTACGCGTGATTCGCTTAGAACTGACGGTGCCCATCTATGGACACGCGAGGGGATACACAAAGATTATCAGAGAGCAAATATCGCAAAAATATTGCGGCAAAATGTGCCAAGTCTGAATCAGACAAGGCCTATTTGCCGCCAGGAAATCGATATATCGACTTGCGAGTACGAAGCTTATCGCCGCAGGCTGATCGAAGCTACGTTAAGGAAACAACGCGATGATTACCAGACACCTGGGAACACGAATCCAAATTCCATATATCTTAATACAAGTGACAAGAGTATCGAGGTACGCCTAAACGATCAGTACAGTCGTAGTTTGTGCACTTTTGTCGAGAAATCCTCTGATCCGGTGAAAACCATGGAAGTAAAGAAAATCAAAGATCCTCCAGTGAATCAGTTGCCAGCTGCAGAAATCGGAGACCCTCTCGGTGCTTCAACAGTGGGGAAAATGTTGGAAAGTTCTTCGGAGAATTTTGATGGCTATCGTGATTTTTCTAATAAGACGAGTCCAGAAGATCGAATTGAACTTCATGGAAATGGTAGAGTGACTTTGAGTACTGCACCACTTGAGATATCAGAGATTAAGGAAGATAATGTTGAAACTTTAAAGACAATGGATCCTGTCACTCACAATGGCCCATTTTCAGAGAAACATAGTTCGAGGGCTGCTCAATCAAAAATAATGATTCGAAAGATGCCAATAAACTTCAATCAGAAATTAACGCCAATCAAGAAGGTAATTGAAAGAGTCGATGAAAATTCGGAAGGTATTTCAAGATTTATCGATTCGAATGCAATAATCTCCTCGAAGGCAGAAATGACGAGTGGTAGAAGCGCGAGTACTGAAAATGGAGCAAGAGCCCGAAAAACGACTCCGCCAAGCCGCATTACGATTCCGGTAAAGAAGAAAGTAGTCAAAAAGTTGTCAAGGAGGAACTCAAGCGCGAATTCACTTAGTCCGAAGAAGGAAACAATTTTCTACTCGCAAAAATCGAGCGCGGCGCGAGAAACTCTTTTATCAGCTAGCCAAGAGGAAAATGAATCAGTAAATTATGCTTCGCACAGCTCGACAAGGAACGAGAGCTCTTACGGTGGATTTGGCACATTACAAACCGAGAGATCCTGTCTATCTCAGAAAACCAGAACGTCTTTTAATGCAACTAAAAAACGACGCTCGCTTTCCGCAGCTTCCAATCAAAGAGCAAAACAAGTTAAATCTGCAAACGCGTCAAAAAATTTCAATGGGTCAAGTAGAAGGTTCGTTAATAAATTATCGAAAATTCCTGTTAGTGAGAATCCTGCCGGTAGACCAAAAATGATGAACGCTGAAATATGTTCTTTGAGACAAACGATGGAACAGGATCCAGCTATTAATTTTGATCAGACAAAAAATATTGAAAATAACATTATTCAGGAATCCCATAATCACCCAGATTCGACAAGAAATGAATTTTCCCGTTTCCCAAAGAGTACAGTAGATAGTGAAAGGATTCGTGTTAGAAACACACAGGATTTACGAAAAGTTTTGCGAGTGTCTCGTTTCAGTGCAATATCGAGTAAGAAAGTTAAGGAGCGTGTAGAATCTAAAAGCTCAGAATATCCGACAAAGTTTTCTAAATGGCTTCGTGACAGACAACGACGATTAGAGTCAGGCTGTACTCACCTTGTCAGGGTCAACTCATTGGATGAGCTTGCAATTGATGCGTCAATTTCTAAAGAATTGCTACCTTCGGTCAATTGCGACGCAAATGCAGAAGAAACGAATATTTACCAAGCGACTAGAGAGTTGGAGGAAGAAGCATTTAAGGATATTAAAAAGAATCTAAACAGGGAAAAAAGTCTACTGACAAAGGGCACTATAGCTGGTTCTGTAAAATGTATAGAGTCCCGGATGAATAATCTGGAGTCTAGGTCACGTAATTGTGCTCAACCACAAGTAACGAGAATTACTTCGAATTTAAAAACAGAGAGTGTTACAACAAGCATTAAACCCGCAACAAATGTTAAAATCTCACAGAATAGGGTGCATTCGTTTTCTGAGAGAAAAATAAGAATTCCAGGTGAATCTTCTGGGATAATTGATAAAACGTCAACTCCAAGTTCACTGAAGAAACATAAATTTGTATCAAGGGTGCCTGTTTTATGTCGGAAATTAAGAAACAATTGTACTACTAAAAAAACAGAACACCGATACAAATACTAATTAACGATTCACATTGTCAAGAAATGATAAGACAAGCATCTGCAATCAAAATTGTTTTATCTGCAGAATACTAGAAGGTAAATTGTAAAGCTAAAAAGCAAGCAATGGCAGATCGTGAGAAACTTTATGTTTCCATTCCAGTTTCTTCTATCTCACGAATACGATTTTCTTAGATTTGACGTTGATACTGTCTTACTCCGAGTCTCATGAAACGAATTTACTGCAAGTGACAAATATAAAATGCAGAATGACACCGGTGAGATCGAGTTATCCTTGAGAGAAATAGTTTTCAGTTCATTTTTGGATATATCAATAACGAAAGAATTAATACCCCACGAAGCTCTCGTTAAGTAAGGCGTTTAAATTCACTGAATAGTGATTTACGTCAGAAACATCCTCAGCAGCCGACTCGTTGATAGTGAGGCTATTAATAATGCATAATAGGAAAGGAGGACAACTCCGCCTTCATGATGCAAACTGTCGTCTAAAATGGCTTCGTATTGTGCGAGACTAACCAAAAAGGCTTCCGAGAATGATAGCACCCACTCGCGAATGAGGAAACCTGACTGAATCTATATATCCCTGACTAGTAACTTTCAAGTTTCATCCTCCCTCCACATAACGGAGCCATTAACAGTACAGTTGTGTCTTGCGATTTCTTACCATTGGTTCTATGACGTCTAAGGACCGTATGCAATATGAATCGTAAACGGTGTCATTTCAGTTTCAAATGCTCTCTCTTCGCGACTGCAAATGCATTCTCCTCCTTGTCAAAGGTAATTGCAGGTAGTTGTCTGATTCACGTGTGACAAAAGGAATTATACACGTTTCGTAGGAATATTTTATCCTTGCGTAGCACAGTGCGACACCAAAACGATAAGATATTGCATTAGTATTGTATAAATTTCAATAATTTTCATGAATATTTTCTCTTGATTTAATACGATAAAATGTATTTGAAATGTTCCGTGTATCTTTAAAGCTTCTGTCGTCGGCACAAGTCCCACTTGTTACAGACGATTTCTTGCATATATATATTCGATGCACTCGCGAGCCAATTTCAGTTTGAAGTAGATCTAATTCTGTCGATTAGTTGATCACTTGAGCTAAACACTTCCACAGATTGTTGGCGTTGATTTATTTGCCATACTATCAATTACTCGTTTTAGCGCGAAAATTCTTATCGTTCTACGAAGTGAAAATTCATTTTTATTTATCCAACAACACTACAATAATCTATTACACTTATAGTCAATTTATTTTAACTCGGCTTTTCTGACTAAATCTATTGTCGTGGTAAATGGGTTAAAAGTCCTTGTTTTCTCGCTTATTCAAATAAAAAAAAAAAATTGTACGAAAAATTCCCTCGTTGAACTGACTGCATTATGACATAAATGCGGGGTGCGCGTTACGGGTAAAAATGTCACAGTCATTATTTTTATTATACCAATTGTACTACGTGCTCTCAAAACATCGCGAAAGCGTAACATGTATTCTGAAGTACATTCGCTGAATGATTATGGTATAGACATTGCGTGGAATTGTTGGTAACCGCACTGAGGTTAAATATACGCGAATGTAACTGTGTTTTATTACTCCCGCGTATTTGACATGTTATATACTCAGTCTTGCATTCGATCCAATAAAATGCTGTTTACCAGGAACAGAATTAAATATCAATATTAAATAACGCGAAAAAATTTATAGACGTAGAAGCCACATATTCTTTATTAAATGGTTTTTTTTCGTTTCATATTATAAACTCGTGTTGTTTCAAATTAAAAAAAACCCGTACAGAACAAATATATTAAATAAAATATAAAACTCTTGGATATGTTTGGTTGATTGGTGGTTGATTCTGTGCTTGAATAATATGAAAAAATATGAAATTGTACAATCGGACACCGATCGAAATCCAATGATTAATGATTTGAAAAATGTAAGTCATCCAGAATCCGGATCTTCTGGGTATCTATTTCATATCTCGATATATAGATCCAGTGGGAACTGTCATGGTGACTCAATCCAAGTGATGCTATGTGACATACTTAACATCTTACCAAGCATTCCAGTAGCTTGCCCTATGACGATACGCATGACATTCTGTCCTACTTATTCGTAATCCAGTGACACTGAAGATCTATGTGATTCGCACTTTAACTAAATGACTACCAGCAACAGCCGATGAAGATTGCTACGGTAGAATTCTCATCGTTAGTGACTCAATTCACTGCCTCAATGCATCCCATTAGAAAACAATTGAGCAAACCGATCTACTGCACATAACGTTTTATCCGACTTCATGCTCGTTTCAAATTGCATACTTACCATTTCAAAGAATTTCAAAACGTCGAGTAAAGGTACAATTTTCTCCATTGCAAGAAAACTTTTACTAACTCCACCCTAACGAATACATGTATAAACACGTATATACAGTGCAGATGGTGTCGATCAATTTTGATTCTAAAAATTTTGTTATAAACTCACCTGTTTTTTTGTTATTCAAGATAATAATTTTCCACACTTTTTAGGAAGGGGTCTAAAATCACCTTATGATGCATACCCATGAATCCGAGAAAAAAAATAGATGTTCATTGTCAAAAAACATTATTGTTTATAAAAAAATGTTTAAACAATTGGAATTTCAAAAATTTGATGACACCAACTGATAGTCCCATTAATACCATGTAACTTTCGTTAAACAATTCTTTCTCTAAATCTAATTGTTTAAGAGATATTTAAAGGAGAAAATTTACAACCCCCGGGGGGTGAACTACCCCCAAAGGCATTTTGTCATAGGTCGTTGAATTCGCCTTGATCCCAGCATTCAGAAAATCGAAAAAAAAGTAGGTCGACCCGGTGAAAAATATTAAGTTAACATTAATAACTAAAAACCACCCTATTGTAAAAACACCCCCATACCGCCATTCAACGAGCCCCTTCGAACCATGCAACTTTGCCCTCTGCGGATTTCGCGTATCTTCACAATTGACGAAGATATTTCCATTCGACATTCTTGCTGGGACACCCTGTATATGTACTAGATGTCCATCTTTCGCGAACCAGTCACCTTTGGAACGATACACCTCGTTATCGAGTCTCGACGTGCCAGTGAATGGCAAAGGACCATTTCTCCAGCAACGATTCCAAAGAACGTTGAAAGTTCGATTATTGAGAGACATCTGGAAGCAAGGGATGTAGGGCTAATAACTTACTCTTATATTTTCACAGATCGTCATGCGAGGCAATATCAACAACAACAGCTCCAGTTTGAACAGCAACACCCGAAGCAACAGCTGTCGCAAAGGGAGCACCAGCAGGAGCGCGTTTCGAGGACCGATCACGTAGTTCCTCGCGCGACTCATTACGGGAGAGGCCGTGTCGAGACGAGAATACTACCTCGACGTAAGTGTTGTGTGTAAAACGCAACAAAAGTCGTCCGGCTGCAATACATAACTCCTCTGGAGGGTGATGACGACGTCGAGTGAAACTGGGATGAAGGAGAGAGACCCCACGCGAACGCGAATCGTGTCAAGAGTTCCTCCAGGGAAAAAGGCAGCTCTCTCTCTCTCTCTCTCTCTCTTTTTCTCTCTACTTCTTTTAATTGAGAACGATTAAAGACGCCTGGTTTTCAACGGCCAATCTACATCGACGAAACTGCCGTTCGGATAATAATTCGAGATTACGCGGATGTCGCTTCCGGGTGGTGATTTGCCATGAAATTCGGTTTGTGCTTATTTCGGATGGATATACATGTGGATAACGCTAATGCGAGTGTAACGCGTAACACACATGCTCCTATCGCTAAAGTGAACTGCCATATGAAACTATCTATTTTTATGAATAAAGTGGAAAACGGGAGCTCGGCTATTATGCGGATTTCTGTAATGTACAATAGATATATACATATATTTGATACATAAATTTTATACATTTATTATGTCGTACAATGGTAATCGATCATTATCGTAACAATGATATGCGAGTGGCGTGGAGGGACATTAATAAATAACAAAGAAAAAGTTTACTTACTTTATCCCGTTCATATTTTTTTGATCGATCTTAAGTGTTACTTTATCTAGTTCTTACGTTAAATCTTGTCCTCTTATCAGTTCCATCCTCGAACGAACGTAAAGGGTAATATAGTTGAAATTCTCTGGTTTATCTGACAAATGATCGGTATTACAAAAGTACCTTCAATCAGGTTCATTTTGCGATAACTATTCCAAGCTCATAGACGAAACGTACAATTGTTCTTGTTAATATCAGGTAATCGTCATTGATAGTCATGTGACCGGTATGGTCGTATCATGAAAATAACACAGAGAATTAATCCTGCTTTTGTAATGTATGTACGCAGAGTAAGTTCCAAGCACGCTAGGATAACTCACTTTACAAATTAATATTCGACATTACCCACTTTATACATACATTCAAATCTATTTGAGGGGATCAAGAGCTTCAATTACTGCATTGATCGTGTTATTCATTCGGAATATTTATGGCATTGACCGTGCGGACTTTTGAAATTCTCCATACATCATTTGTATTCCAATTATTAGATCAACAGTAAAATTATTCTTTATGTGTAACTCATAAGAAATTAGCTCTGTTAGTCTCGCATTTGGAATTAATACGAATCAGATTTTTTATAAATCACTATGTAGTTGGAGATTTTTAATATTCTTTTATATGATATATTAACGTTTAATTATTACGAAATGAAAAAATTATGAAACATGCATTAACAGAATAATTATTAATTTGTTGATAGATTTGTTCAATAATTCTCCATTCTTACAACTTGAAACGATAGCTAGAAAGCTTCTAGAAAATGTATGTTAATTTCTGGCATGCATTCTCTTTAAACGGAACCATAATGGCAGTTCAGAGAGTTCATTAGCAATGTAACTCATGACGAAGACCAGAGTCCTTCGCATTCATGTAGACAGCAGCCGAAATAGATTGAAATTAATACGAAGAGGAGAGAAAACCCAGAGCTAATTTTACGATCTAACAATAAGAATCGCAATGTTGAGTAGATAGACATGTTTATCGGTAAGACCCAAGATATCACAAACTCGATACACTCTATTCAGTTTTTGTTATATTGTCCCTATATTTATTCAGTAATGGATTTACATTGCATTAATAATCACATTTCCCGTGTATGCTACAAGATATTTTAAAACAATGAAATATTATTTTGAAAAGCCGAAAAGTGATTTTTGTTACTTGTTGATGCTACAAAAATATTTGGAAAACAATATACATATCATGCTGTTCACAAAGTAAGCGATACGTCAATGAAGAATTAAAGAGATGTAATATACATCGTGACTCGATTTAAGTATTTCTTGTCTAATTCACGGGAATCTGTGATGGGACGTTGTGTACTTTAATACAGATGGAATTAATATTGAAATGCAACGTCCCAAGTCTTACTCACCATACATAGAAATATTAAAAGTCTTTCTCAACCAACCGCTGCGGAGTGTGAAAAGTCTCTCGAGAAATTTGTAGACTGTTCAACTTGATACCGCAGGGTTTCTCGTGTACTACGGATATTTTAATGGACACGATTTCGTATCCACGGACACATTGAATCAAAGATTGATGATAAACTTTATCGATTAGGTGTAATATACTCGATATTTGAGATTGCAAGAGTTTCCAGTTGATATTAACGAATACCAAACCCTTTCTTTATTTTCCTGCACTCACCCAGGACGATTGAAACTATCATTGTTCAAGCTGTCAATAACAGACTCTACGATCATGCTCAACGAAGCACATAATTTCAAGATCGATTTAGGAAATTTTCCCAACGCGCATACTCGTGACTTTCGAAAATTTCCTCGTGACGCGATGATGTTGCGAATCCTCGCGAGTAAATCTCTCGAATTACATTTAGCCCCGATTTTCTGGCTATTCGGCCAACCGAACATGCCTCGCTACAATTCTGCCAAATTGTCGCGGTTTTCGACCACTGCGATAAGTGTATCGGCAAGTTTCTCTGTGTGTAGCATTTCCTCGTTGCATGCGGGTATGCCAGTGAACACGTATATTCATGCATGGGTTCGCCAAACATGAAATCTGTCTTTATGTAGTCAAGAGAATTGGACATCATCGTTCCAGGTTCATGCACGTGAGTTCTCTTCAACCGACATATTTAACGAATTACATACTCGTTCCATTACAGAAACTATATTTTCCAATGCGCGTTGATTTCCATAAGATTCGTAGGTTCCACGAGGAAATCGTAGCTTGAAGATCGTGACCGTGTTCGCAAATCGTGTCTCCCTCCGCGTCTCAATGACATTCATAGCCTTCGCGAACGGACCGTCGCGAAACATATAATTTTCGGAGTGAAGTTGCAAATGTTGCAAAGTTCGCAGGCCTCAGGGATTTAAAGCGAAAAGAACGGACCTGGGCATAAAGGAGCAGCGGGCGTGCCGTTCCGGAGCGATTGCGAATTGGTCCGAGCCTATCTCTAGGCTGACAGCGACAGATTAATCTAGCCTCGAGGTTTTAATCCTTCCAACCTAGTTTGAAATGGGAGAAGAAGAAAAAAAGAAGCAAAATGGGAAATAATAATAGATGAAATAGGAAATCTCTTGAAACACGAGACAACGTTTGTTATCATATACCACCCATACAGAAGATCTATGGACATGGATATACATGTGTATGTAAGTGTCTATCACGGAAGAAACTCGCGTTTAACCGTCCAGGTAAAACGGAATCTATTATGCACCTTCGAGTGAAGGCACGTTGAGTTCTTGGCCATTTCCATTTATATTGCCTCAACGTTATTCTTTCAGCCCACTCACAGTTTTTCCATGCTCGTCGCGCGATCCTCCCTACCTTACCTGTTTTTTATCCCGACGACTTCACCATTTTTCGGCTGACTGCTCCTTCTAAAGTGAGCCCTTAATTACTACTGTTTAAATTTATTCTGGACGAAGGACCACGGTGAAGACGCATTTGCTCGACCAGCCAGCGTCATCAGCTGCTTCGTACTCTATCCTGTGGCCGCCTGCGTCGAATCGGTGGCCAGGACTCTGTTAACAGACACGCGTCAAGTAAAATTATTAAATCGGTTCCTGAACAATACTTATTATGTACAAGGAACTTTATTATTCTTTTCTTTCATAAATTATTATTTGCACTCGATGAAACACTTTACGATCAAATTCTCGACGACTCCTCTACTTTCCAAACCGTTTTTGTATCATGGTGAAAATCCACTGGATTCACTGTGGGATCGCGATTGCTAAATCCAATGTTTTATCTTCCTACGCTTTCGCGTTCAGGGATTGCCGATTGCGATGTTCGCGTTCATTGATTCCAATTAAAACACGATTCTTCAATACGCGTATGTGGTAATATTTTTTCCATGGTTATCCGTAATTCCGTGACTGGAGGAAAATCCGCTGTATTTCAAGGTAGAATTGCGAGGAACCATATTTTGTAAGATACGAGAGACAAAGCTTCCTCGTACTTTATCGAGTAGTTAGTAGGACAGCGTTATGGGTCACGGTGACTGCATATAGCTACGGATATTGCACTTGGTCTTCAATTTTCGATACATAGTATGAATTCATTAGAAACTTTCGATAGTTTGAGTGATCAACGCGATAATTGAACTATACTTCACGGCTCGAGAATCGAATACGTATGTGTCGAGTATGTAATTTCATCGTTCATTGAATCACTCAATTAAAGTACCTCGGATATTGCCATCGATCAGTTATAATGGGCCACGTCAGTGTACCTCAACAAACTCCTAAAACACGTTTGAGTGACTCCAATAAGTTCTTGCGTTTGATAGGACGAAACTTTTATCGAAATACTGGAAATGTTGAAGATCAATCAAATGCATTTCAACATAATATAACACTGAATTTCTTTTATAGTATTTTTAATATAACTGCAAATAATTCGGGACCATTATGATTCAGTGAACTTTTTTATTTACTACTACTTTAACTAAGACAATTTCTTCTTTCATCGTCCAATTTTTAAAATTCAGGTTTGATTCCAAACTACAATGAAACTACTGTACAGTTGCAAGTATAATTTGAATAATGCTGTTCGTTCTTGTACCTTGTTATTTTCTCCTACAACGTGCAGATAATGCGTATCAAAAATCTGAATTAAAAGAAATATTAAATTTCAATTGAAAGATTATTTAGGATTTACTAGTAAAAGACAGGATTTTCAGATAACGACACAATCAAAATGTATTGAAACAAAATGTGCAGTAGTTCGATTCATTGAAATCTGTGAAACGTTTCGATAAGTATCATGGCTCAATCACCTATAAAGTAAAATTATTCAAAATAAAGAATAGATAAATTTTATCAACGCACAGTCGTTTATTTAAAACACTTCCTGAATATTATTTTCGCTCGTTTAACGTATAACAAAAGAGTCGCTTAATATTCCAATCAATAAATTGAACAAGGTCTGCCATGCAGAACAGAAATTAACAACTATAGCTAACAATTCTCGCTTCGATCATAATTCATATGGTTGTTAAACGCGTACAAGCTTTCATAGCATTACCACATTCGAGCAATTAACGAAACCGGCACGCATTGCCGGGAGCAGTACGTATTCGCTGGTTTTGTGAAACACGAAATTATTTCCATGCAGTATAATCAAGTACTGACCTCGTTACTCTTGATACGTGTCACCTTGACGTTATCCGTAAAGATTGGCTCGATCCAGGTGATCGCTGTCCCATTTCGCCCATTCACCTCGATGTCGTTAGGACAGTCCAACACTTTGGGTGCCTCGCCGCCTAGAATTCAGAATTAGTCGGACTCGAAAAAAAGAACCTTGTTCCTTGCAATCAAATTAGGAACGAGCTACACTCCAGGGAATTTTTAGTCTTAAGTATCTACGAGAGATACTCCTTCGTACTAATTTCATCGTGGCTTTTGCAGCTCGACTCGTTGCCAATTGGATTAATTATCGTTAACTGGTAAGGGTATTAGCGACAGAGTCATCATGTTAGTTAAGTAAATCTATTCCCTCGAATATCGCTTATACCGAAATGCTAGTACTCCGCTTCCCTTAAATGAAAAGCAAATGTTAAACTAAGGTTCTCTAGCGCAACAAATAGATCTTCTAAGTATCGTACTGACTATTTGATTGGTGGAATAAATTTAATTTCAGAAACAAATTAGTAGATCAATACTCGTTACTATGACAAAAAAGTATTGATTTTCTATGGAAGTTTATACTAGTATAAAAACATTTATGATAATATTACGATCTGATCATGCAGTAAAATATTGAAATATAAAATGAAGAAGATGAAACTTCATGTTTGAACAAATTGCATTAAAGATGAACGACAACTTTCGATCCAGCTCATTATGGTTTTAATTAAACTTCCGCTTCAATTACCAATATTATTTTTTCCTGTTGTGCGCTCAGAATGATAATCTCTTGACCGTATCGAGCGACCAATTGGTGCTAGCAAATTATTCTCGTCGAGAAAAATTTAACGATCGGTACTTCATCTGACAGGTGTAGCAAACTGTGTCTGGAAATTCTTTTAATTAAATCCTCTATGGTTAGCGGATATTCAAACTCTTTTTCCGTGGCTTTTCAAAATGTACATGTAATCCATATTAACATATACATTCATGAATTTTCTATACATTATACTTTTCCAATCTTTAAGATTATACTCGTATATCGAAGGAGGTAAAATTGTTAAGAATTTATTGATAGAACTAGAGTCGAATATAAAAGTGGAGTATAATATAATAATAATATAATAATATATAAAGTAGAATATAATAGTATTATTATTATATATTATAATAATGAATATAATAATGAATATAGTATTATTATTATATATTATAATAATGATACTATTATATTATTATTATATTACTATTATATTATAGTGTTATTATTATAATATATAACAATAATAAATAATATAAAAGTAGAGTCGAATATAAAAGTGGAACGAGAATTGGAAACTCAACGTCTCAGACAGTTTTTCCTAAAGGTATCTATGTACATGATATACAATTTCGTGACGGGGATGTGTTGCGCTAACAAGGGTGGAAAACCGAAGGCAGAAGTAGAGTCATGGTACTCTCACGTGAAGCACCGAAAATTGAATCTCCCTCAAGCGACACAGCTATTTGCAAGCGATTAAAGGCGGATAGGATGAGCCAAAAAACCTTTTTTCCCTGGGGCAAAAAAAAAAAGCAGTGATATTAGAGTGCGGTAAACGTTGAGACGAAAATTTGATAATTCGTATCAGAAGTTAGCGAGGCATTTACTCTAATTCGTATGAGTTTTGCGGTAAGAAGATCGACGACCCGTAGATTATACAGCATTGTGAGAGAACCCTATTCCGGAAATGCATTTAATTAAACCGTTGGCTGCGGTTTCAAGAGACAGAACAACTTCTTTGAGGCGCAATGAGAAATTTGCATAGAGTTGAAGCGTATATGCCTTGGTAAACCTACTATACTTGCTCCCCTTACCTCAGTTGGAATATATCGCGAAAATACCAAGAAAACCACCAACCCAGTACTCTTAGAATATACCTTTAATGGTTTTGCTTTTCAGCCTGGTACGTAGCATCTCGGAGATTCTATCGCGACAAAAGCATTGACATTAACAGTCCATAAGAAAACGTTTTCCACATGGAACTCGAGTGGAAAGAGACATAACGATGCATTAAGTTCAGCAAAAACTTGTGACGAACTCCGCTCCTTAAGGACCTCTTGAAGTAATCTCCTCTCGTATATGGAATATACGCATTTCCTACACTCGCACTAATATCTTCCGCTTTGTACAAACTTCGTAACTACAAGCTAATTGCACTGACCCATATTTAAAATATATTCGCGAAGAACAATTACACACGTTTCAAGCGACTATTTTGCAATTAAGTCTACGAATGCGAGTGGCTGCAGATGACTAAAGCATAATTCCTTTCTTGATATTGAAGATAGTTGTGAAACTGATGAAGAACAATTTAACTCAATTATTAATTAATTAATTAATTAATTACCTTTGACGATGATACGTAGTGTGCAGGTGGCTTGTCTCTTGGAAATCGGATGTCTGGCGAAGAATTTAACTTCGTGGACACCGGGTTTTAGATTAGCTTCTAACCTGGTGCCCCAAGAGGGTTCCGATCGAACGTACCGAAACCAATCCAAGTCGGTTGACGGCTGATCGAAAGTCACGAATGCTTCGTCTCGGCCAGGTGGTAACTCGGCTACCACATCTTTAGGGCATTCTAACCGAGGTCTGCTATATCCTAGATACATAATTCAATCGATCTTCTTGATCTCTCTCCCAACTATCATTATTTAAATTTCGCTTCCAACAAATATATTGCTAAACTTTTCTACTTTTGATATAAGCACACAGAATAGCAGGAGAATATTATAATTTTTCTAGCGTAAGTTTTCCGAGAAAAATAGTCCTCGGCGCGCGTGAGGATTGCAATGCTTTTAATATCAAACGTGTCACGTTGTCTGACAAAAATTTAATATCGCGCTAACGTCAATTCGTGTGTGCCCAAGAGAGAAGGGTAGTTCTGGCCGCCTTAGACAGAAAAATGCGGAGGCTTTATCGTTTTACAATGGCATCGAAAGCATCTCGTAAAGCTGACAAAGCGTTTTTCAAGGAATCAAATTTCCTTCCACAACTTTATAAAATAGCCCACCATCTGTGCCTATTGTACGTGTTCCGAAGGACTAACACGCGTGGGACTATCTTTCACGTCACACACACACATACGTATTGTATATCTATAGAAAAGACACTAATACTTCGAGGTTGATATAAAAATTTCCTTCTTCCGGTTTACGTCGTATCATAGTTGGAAAGCTAAATTGTAGCAAGCGAATCACTTTCGGATAAATATTCTACTCACTGAGACATTCCCCGTGTTTGGGACCGTCCCAAGTACCATCGGATCGACAAGTCAATTCATATTCGCCATGAAGCTGATATCCATACGGACACTTTAAGAAGCACTTCGTACCAGGTCGATTCGATAATCTTCGTCTACCTCTCCATGGTTTCGGCATTGCCGAACGTGTGCACATTAGGTAACCACGACCAGCCGGATTTAATGGTGGACAAGACACATTATTAATATCTGAAACAAGGATATAGATTCTTCCAATAGCAATGTACATAATACTCGATCGTTCCTAAATACGACACTAAAATTCGAAACAATTATAGATGCGTGACAAGCAACGTCATAGAAGTATCATAAATTTCTATTTAAGTCGACGGTTCGAACAGATATCCCGGACTACAGGAATTGTCATGAATGATGCAGCGATAACTCTTGTGATCTCCCCTAAATCGTTTAACCCGATTGCAACGTTAGCCTAATTCCTCAGTTCTATCGAGTGCTGGCACTCGAGGGACAGAAATTTCTGTCATTAGTAATCGACTGTCTTCGAGCCGAAACCAACCGAGACTAGGGGATATATTGTCCACAACGCGAAATCCGCTACGTCATCCAAGCGTTATTGTCGGGCATGATGTTTACGCAGGTTATCCCTGATATCTGCATAATATATGAACCAGGAATGCTAATGTCGAGCAAGAAGCCGTGTGTCGAGAGTGGGAGAGGGGGGATGACTGCCATATCCGCAGGAGTCGCTCCCCCGTGACGGTTTTGCATAACGTCGCGACTATCGATGCATCCCCCTAAAATCCAAATGGGAATGCCTCTACCGTGCAATGCCTCGAGAATTACTAGCAGGCTCCCTTGTAATCCGGGTCATTTCACTTCGCGTTCCCTTAGATTCCTTGCGAGCAATCGAGCAACCACTTCCGCGGTAATGTAAATCTTCCAATGTATTCAGCGGATCTGAAACCTGGTCAGAAAATTCCGATGGGGAGGGGATGAGTGAAGAAACTATACGGTATAGTTCTCGAATCGTTGCTTGTCGATCGAGAATAATGGAAGAAGCAACGATTTGAACAGACGCGACTGTGCAAATGCTCGCAATTTAGGTGACCTGATTTTCTATCAGTAAAGTATATTGCGAAATCTCTCTCTCTCTCTCTCTCTCGGTATTCTCGCGTAATGCAAATTTCTTCGGGACGACCGCCGCGGTGTTTTCACTTATTGCTCGGCAAAACGCCAGTTGCGCGAGCAGTCAAACGCGTTGGACCAAGCCTTCGCAATGAATGCAGTCACAATTTCAAATAAGGTGACGCATTTGTGGGAAAATTGGATTCCCATTGTCGAACGAAGATGTAACACTGTGAATATCTTTCGGAAAAGGGAATTAATTCGTAAAATTGGATCGATGCGATTCATCATTACCACTACCATCACTATAAATCACTCGTACCATTGATTACTACCGGTAGATATACCGTAATCCGTACAACTTGTGCTCAATTTCGGTTAATTAAAAATGTTCATATGCTTCGTCGAGAGAACTTCTAGATTATTTTAGTACGAATACACAAGGAGGTAATCATAAAACCACTACCCTATTAAATCTTCGAGTAGTCGCTAAAAATATCCCACTTATTGCAACGATTCCATTCTAACTGTATGAAGTTTTATCGATCGAAGAATTAATTGCACCGAGTTTGGCCGATAATCTTATAAACAACCGAATCCTATATAATTTAAAGCCAGGAAACACAGACGAATTTATTACTGTCGCGGGAATATCGTAACATTGTTGAAGGATATTACACGAGCAAGATGTATTAATCGTAAGAACCGGAGATCGTTTATCAAACGTTTGTAAATAAATGTATCCGCGATACATTATTACGATGTACTCGAGAAATTTCCCTCGCGTCACCAAGACATATTGTGTGTTGCCTAGACGCGAATGATGTATGGCCCTCGGAGTACCGAATGAAAGCGTAAACTCGGCTTCGTCCAGTTTCCTTCCCATCTTGGGAAATGCTCGTGCCAGGAAAACTTACCCACACAGGACTTTCCATCCGATGACAATGCTTTTTCATCGCCGTCACAAGCACAAAAAAAGCTGCCGTCTGTGTTTTCGCAGACCTCGGTGCATCCTCCGTTATCGATCATGCACTCGTTGATATCTGTGAACAAATGGCCGACGTACAAGCTTCACTGAAGCATTTAAGTAAGCGAGTTGTACTCGTAGGATACTTTGGTAGAAACAAGAAAGACAAAGTTTTTATTGGAATCTTCTTGAATCGTAGATATGAGTATGAGAAAAATTTCCTTCAATTATTGATTCTAGTACACTTCTGTCTCCACCTTTGGAATCGAAAACCCATTTGGCAGGCGTTCAACACGCTCCATTTCTTCCATTCGTTCCTTAAACCCATAATCCTATAGTTTTCAAAGTTTCAACAATTCCCTATATTTTACTGCTTTCTGTTCCAGACTTGTTTGCCGTTTCTGGTATCGTCAGGATCCTTGTATAGAAAGAAATACACTTGATGGCTGCGATTTTCTTATGTTTTTCGAGAAATTTTATTTTATTCGAATTACTTAATAAGAATTTGTTTTTTTTTCCTTTCTTAAACGATAGGAAGAATCGTATGAGACGTAAGTGTTCATACACGATCTTTAGAGGACCTATCCCATCATAGTTGATCGTCAAAGGCAAACTATGTAAGACCCCTCCCCGCCACTGTTATTCGCATAACGACATCCTCGCGGGTGATCTTATATTCTTTCGTTTAGGATGAGTAGACCGTCGGTCAATTGTCCACGCGATAGCGTTAAATTGACCGAAATAGATGTACAAGGGTCAGTCAGATTGCGATTGCTGCGAGCACTTTCAATCATGTCCAGGAGCAGTCAGCTTCCGTTGCTTTCACAAGCTACGTGTACATACATATACATAATTTATTTACAACTACATCCTGTTCGTATATAGATATCTTCCTACGTTACGATCGAGTCTCTGCAATTGAAATTGATTAAAGTATTCTCTTTCTTTTCTCGCTACTTTGATTATTTATTTAAATGAAATAAAATATAATAATGCACAATAAATAATATCTTTATACGCGTTACGCGTCATTGACGGTTCAAAAGAAACGCCGATTTTACGATTATATTCGTTGACCTGAAAACACCAGTCACGTGTAAAATGTATGAGAGTATTTCTGAACTGGGTTGAATAATTTATAGACATATGCGAATACAGAGAAAATGACATTTTGTGTTTACAGGAGATTCCTAAATTAGGAAGAGCTTTTAGACACGTCAAGTGGGGAAAGACAAATATCTGAATTACCTAGTCCTTGTCACCTTAATTGTGAATGCAGGCCAAGCACCTGCATGTAATTACATAGAGTTCTCTACAGAGTCGATAATTTCAGAGAAAGTTTATAATTAGTACGTTGTGGATACACACGTTGAAAATTGCAATACTACAAACTAGAAATAACTACCATTGGATGATATTAAAAACGTATCATCCTATGGCAAATGTAATCATTTCTCCTGTTTATGACAGATACGACACGGAGAAACTGTTTCCATTTTTCATGAGAGCTTCTAGTTGCATGTGTCGGAAACAAGTTTCTATTTGTATTGGATGTTTTGTCCAGAAGCTTTTATTAATTATGATCCGCAGAGTATTGTTAGGATGGAATATAAGTGTTGGAGTTGAATAAATTATATGACAGTATCAACGTTTAGTACTGTCCTCTTTTATTCAGACTTCATTATTTTTCTAGAAACTTGTGTTAAATGCATATTCGTACCGAAATAATACGAACGTATAAATGAAAACGCTCATATCCTTTACGTTTGCTCGAAAGTCAGAAAAAACTCGAACCTTTGCTGTAATAAATCCTGCTGCAACGAGGCTGTACATTTTCATAGAGTTTGTTCTGCATATGTACTCAGCGTTTGTACAAAATTTTATAGCGCGTCTCGAAAATGAGAACGAGAATGTCCTTACGTTAATTATTTTATTTATTCTCCAAGGACAACTACTAATTAATAATGCCAAGATGTTCTTCCTTAATTCAATGCAATTAGCGTATACTTTTTAATCAAACTTTAATTCAAAGGGATTTTTTAACACAAATGAGATATAAGTTCGAAGAACCATCGCAAAACTTTGAAAGATTATTTTAAAGCCGACAATGAGATAGCTGGAAAACTAATTGTGAGTTGAAGACAATCAAAAGTCTGCAGTTGAATTTATCTTCTAATCGCAAAGCTGCAGATAACTTATGCAATTTCTCAGATACGTCCATTGACTAGATTGCAATTAATTTCAATAAATATAATTTACCAATTTCCATCAACTCCGTTCATGTTCACGAAAGATCGATTTTTCTTTTTGCAGTTTACAAAAATAGCAACGGTTTCCTTTAAATTTAAAAGGTAACATGGACCTACAAGGAAGATAAGGGTGGACAAGGATATTCTTGAGCGAAGACACAAAGGTTGGTATGCGATTAAGAAATCCTCAACTGACAAAAAATTCCTATGGCAGAGAAACTCCATTCCTGTAGGAGGATTGCGGGCAGATTTCTTTTTCTGCCGTGCTAGTTTTCCGCAAATCTCCGGGGGGATCACTTCAGGTTCCACTCGGGTCATTCTTTTCAAGACTCCGTTGTGACAATTGCAAGGCAATGCTCTTCCTTGACCTTTTTCTCGCAAAATCTCCTTTGGCATCTATGAATGCAAAACTCGCCTTTCATTTCGATAAGGAGATGATAATTGGCTCTTAGCTGATCTCGCTAAATCATAGGCCTTTGATACAATGCCTTAATATTGAGTAAATAAGGTTTGCTAAAGCCCTCGTTTCGAGTAAATTTAACGGAACGTAACCGACGCTTAAGCTGTTCATTTAACTCGATTGAAGTAGCTACACTGAAAAAGCTTAAAACTCAGCGCTGCCCAGAAAGAAGAACGTCAGGAAGTGTATTTCGCGAACTGAGATTCTGTGTTTATGTACCAGCGGTACATAGATTTTAAGGTTTCTCCTGCAGTCTCAGTTACCCTGCATTCGTAGCAGTGAAAATATTTATGATCCGAGAAATGAGTGTACTTGTTACGTGGTTTCAAATGTCAGCAGTGTAAGCACCATCGGAAGAGGAACCGCGAATTGTTCTACTGTAATCGTCCACGGCTATTGTTTCATCTTTTCCCGAGGACAATAAAATTTATTTATGAAACTGAGCAGTAATGCTTCCCATGAAATTAACGAACAAAGAGATTCTCACTTGAAACGACGAAATACAGTTTTATCACTGTAAAATTGATATCTTAGTAAAATATAATGAACTTCAATTTAATTCTGTCCTGGATTCATTTTAGGGTTTTTTGTAATGAAATACAAATAAAATAGTGGAAAATCTCGTTAGGTAAATGCTACTTCATTAAGATATTAAATTTCATTCATGGAAATAACTAATCTTTGAAATGAGATGGATTTTATTCAAAACGTTGAAGTATCGGATTGTATCTGACTCGATTGAAAAACTAGCAGTTTTTTCATGAAAACGTTACCATTAACGTATATGGTTTTGTGAAATTGGTTGATCCAACACATTCAATATTGCAGCCGAGATTCTGCGAACATACCGAGTAGATCCATGTGCAGGTTAATTCGATTACGTACTCGGATCGTCTAGAGCGGTATTATAGGGCAGGACTAGGGCCGAGTGCCGAAATTTCATTAGGCCGCTCATCTCCCTATAGGGAATTGTTATCATACTATCCATTGACTGGATATTCCGAAATTTCGTTTTCCAAAATCAACGACAAACTTAATTACCGTTACCAAAGAAGAGCAACATCGGATTCTGCAAAGAAAGTAATTTCCTGAAAGTTACCTTTTACTGTCCCTTCAACTACAAAAAAAAGAACACTTTACCATCACACCATTCCTTTATATCCAAGTTATAATGTTGCTCGGATAGAATTTCCTATTTTTCAATTCAATATTTCTGACACAAAGCCCGAAAGTATAAAAAAAATCGAGAATAGATGAAAATCAGTAGAAAAGTACTATTACTCACCGATGCAGACGCCATCGGGGGTAGCTTCATAGCCTGGTAAACAGGTGATCGACAAGCTGTCCAACACCGGTTGATCCCTTAATTCCGTTGGATCGGCGCACCGATAAGACCCAGGTGTATTGATGCATCCATAACGACACATTTCCGCTTGAAGATCGGGTTGAGCACATTCATCCACATCTATAGAATCATGCCAAGTACGAGGATCTCCAATTAAAGTTTTACTGACATTAAACATTGCTTTCAATTCCATAGAACCAGTAATACACATCGTAACAAGAAGTTTATCCAGAGTAACAATGGTATGAATAAGTCTGATGCACGAATACAAAGTTAAGTACATAGCTAGCATTGTAAAGTAGAAAAAAAAGGAAATTACCCTGGCAAGTTCTCCAGTCGTCTTCAAGAATAAAGCCATCAGGACAGAGGCAAAATACACGACCCATAGTAGAGAGACAGGTATGGGAACATCCGGCGTTGTTGACGCTGCAAGGACCCGCGTCTTGACACGTGTGGTTGTCGGGTGACAGAACGGTGTCCTGTAGACCGTCGCAAGAGCACTCGTATCCACCCACGAAATTCCGACACGTATCCTGGCAAGGTCCATGGCCGTTGTTCAGCAGACACTCGTTAATGTCTGAATAATACAGGCAAGTATAGTGTACTACAATTTTCCATATCTTTCGACATTATCAACTTGTGATCGCAGAAAGGTTTGAGCTAGGACCTAGTGCAAACTCAAATTCAGGAGGTATACTGGAAAGGAAAGGAAATATATACGTAATATAAACCGAGAATAACGTTCAGAGTAAATATGTCATGTTTGGCTTCAGTATATTCATTCGTAGAGGGGAGACAGTTTTGTTTACCGAATCTACTTTGCATGTGTAACTCCGAAATATTGAAATATTCAAGATATATATATATATATATATATATATATATATATATATATATAAGCAACTGGCATCAAAGCGAGAATATTCTCGAAAATGTTTACGATTGTTGCTTTCTCACGAGAGGAAAAAGCAGTTGTTTGCTTATCGCGAGAGATATATTTATTCGGCTAGAAATCACTCACCGATGCATGAAAATCTGTCTTCGCCTTGTTTCATTCCCTTCGGACATTCGCATCGAAATGATCCCGGGGTGTTTATGCATTTATATTCACAATCGCCTTGGTTGTGCTTGCATTCATTCACATCTACGCGTGCGGCGAATGAAGAAAATTAAAATTCCTGTGCGAGTTTTTTTTTTTCTTCTCTCCGTAAAACAACCCTTTCCCTTACGTTCCCGTTAGTTAGTAAACGTAACAATGTAAAATAAATCAAACTTTATTGAAAACAATATAGATCGTTGTTTTGTGTTATATAAATCTGCAGTATGTTACATGTGTATGGTGAATATCAGTGTTTCTTCAAAGCAATATATCAATCATTTTATTCGATTCTTGATCAAAGCTTATAAATTTCCCAATGGTAAGAAGCTCTCAACAAAAAATACGTATGTATAAACATGCATACATTACAACTTTTTTAATGTGACTAAATTAAATACACATTAGCAGATATTAGTTTTCATTGTGCCACCTTACATCCTTTATACTACTGTGCAGTATAATAATCTCTAATTACGGTTAACACAAGTAAAAGTACCGTGGCATGCGTGATGTTGATTATATTACTCCTAATACTCTTAACAACATACTGTAACAAAAATAATGAGAAACCCTGTGACAAATTATTTTACACCACAAAATTGCGGTAAATTATTATTCGTGAAAGTGATACGAAACCGCACTTTTGGTGCATCAGAAGAGATAATCATGCTGCATAACACACGAGTATTATCTTATTAAGTTATTTAAGTGCTACAATGAGCAGAGAAAAAAAATCATGTAAATTGAGTGAAAATAAAATCATTCAATGGAATTATTATAACGCATCATGATCATCGGTGGAAAGTGCTGTTTCTGACTGGTGCTTACCAATGCATTTGTTGCCCTCCAATCGAAAGCCCTTATAGCAAGAGCAAACGGCTCTTCCCTCGACCTCTTTGCAAACGTGATCGCAGGAAGCTTCGGCACACGGACCGTCGACACTTTGTTTGATTTTACATTTCGGAATTTGTCCGATCCATTGACGATTCCTGCAGAGTAATCTAGTCGTCTTCGAGATCATGTAGAAACCCAGTGTGCACTCATAATCAGCCTCCAAATACTCGTGGCCTGGTACGGAAGACCTTCAAAATGCACTTACTATTAATTTATTAATTTATTAATTTATTAATTTATTCACTCACTATCCATTTTTTTCTCTTTTAAACGAAAGCGTTATAAAACGTCGTTTACATTCGATATAAATGACTGGGTAAAAAAAGAAAGTATGAAAGGAAAGCTTTCATCGTGAAATGAGATAGGGAAAATTTCGCTTGCAGGAAGAAAAATGTAAGTAGCGACTACAGAGACGTTTTTAGAAAAGACGTTGACGAGTGTTTTCATTTCTGATAAATGTAATCCTATTTATCGTTAATTCTTTCATTCGTCGTTTTCCAAATAGAGGCTATACAAAGCTGATTAAATTATGCAAAGCTAGATTTATAACGGCCAGCGTTATCTTCGCTCCAGCATTAATATTAATACAAATATTCAATTTGTGAAAATAAGTAAAAGAAAGATCCAACGCGATTATCCGGTGAATAAGAGAGAGAGAGAGAGAGAGAGAGAGAAAATTAATAAATCACGGTGTTTGTTTCCAAGATACCGGATGTAATAAGGCAATCGGTTTCTTCAAATTATCATATTTGGATGTTAACAAGCGGAAAGCAGATCGCCAACTAAGTAAATTGAAGGGATTTTCAGAGAAATTCTTCGAAACACTATGACAATGGTAGACAGAAGAGAAAAGCATCCTGTCAGTAAGACGAATGAATTGAATTATTCATAACGGAAGCCACTTACTTTACATATTTGATCAGGGCATGTCGAGAGAGGGGTGCAGGCACGAAACTCCCGTTTATGCAGGATAAATCTCCCGTCGCATTATCCTCGTCGTACGTGGTTGTCGACTCGCTGGACGTGCCCTCTACAGTTCTCCTCGAATCGTCAATTATAGGTTTACCATGAAAACGCGTACCATACGATTTGCGTCGTTCACCATCCTCCGATAATGGTAATATCGGTAATTTCATACTGGTTGCCATATACGCGTTATAATCTTTCAAGGTTCTCGCTAATACTTCATTCTCCAAATCCAAAATTGGAGTATCCTCATCCGTTTTCGAATATCCTAACATTTTTTCAGCGTCGTATCGAGAATTACCAAGTCGTAATTTCTCATCGGTAACACGATCGTTCGGTGAGACTTTGTATTCTCTATAATTCGAATTCTCGTAAGTGCTTTTCGACACTGAGCTACCAAGAATTCGATTCTCCAAGCTAGTAGGGTCCTCCATACGGGTCCGAGAAATCTCCCTTTCAAGCTGCTTCGAGAATTCCCTCTCGACCGTGTCGGCGTAACTTCCGTAGTGTGGGGTGGTTTCGAATGATCTTCTATAACTTTCTGTGGTCAGCTGATCTTGCAAGCTAGGTAACACGGTCGATGTGGTTTGACTGTCACCAATTGTCTCGTTTCCAATATTACGGTTATTCTTCAAGGACGTCGGATTCGAGAAATTCTCCGTGAGATACGTCGAGGTATTGCTAATAAATGCATGCTCGTCAAACTTTCCGAGAACCAACGAAGCTGGAGCATCGTTCATTCTTCTCTTGAGCTTGGAAGAACGTTGACCATCGATCCGATCGTCACTCATCCTGTTCCTTTTTCTACCTCGCTTTCTCTCACGATTTTTTCTTCTTCTTCGACGTTCCGCTCGGTATTTTCGTGATGGTTGAACTCTGGCAGATTTCCTCGAACCATTTCGCCTTTCCGACATTGGTCCACGCCTGTCTCTGATTTCGTTCTCTCGAACATCGAATTCATCGCGATCGTAGAAATCTACTGACTTCGTTTCTTTACCTCTACGACGTTTCTTACGCGACCGATCACCACCGTTGCCTCTTCGACGATTACCCGACGTCGATGTGGCTGAAATACAGATTTCGTATAACTCGAACTACGTCTTGTTCCTTGACATACTTTTCGAAATGAAAATTACCATGATACTTATCGATGTGTATCGAGTTTAATATCGAGAACGGTAGTCTGACTTCTCGAGAAATAACTTTTATTAAAATTGGTGCAAGTGCATTGGAGGTGAGATTTTCTTGATAAGAAAAGTAGTTGTTAAAAAACTCCCGAATAAAAGGAGCAGTAAAGAAGAAGATGGTCCCATTGAATTTAGGAAGATGATATTGTTACTCACTGACATTCAAACCAGGCCGAAGAGAAGAGGTTCCAACAGCATCGGTAGGCAGAAGGGCTTTGTTCCTATTTCCATGAGCCCTAGGCGCTACTTCTGCTTCCGTCTCCGGCACCTCGACCGCGTTTCGGGGAGAGAGACTCCTCGCGTTCTCATCGAGCTGCTTTTTTCCCTCGGGAGACGCATCCCAGCTAATGGACAACATAGCCAAGTCTTTTTTTCTTTTTTTTTTCACGAAAAAATGGCCGAACCTAGCTTCTCTTCCCCTCGACTTTGTATACTATATATTCCACAGTATCGTTTCCAGTTACTCCCTAGTTTTTCATTCTCTCTTTCCCATTAAGATTTCCCTCGCGAATGCAGCCCTAACGAGTTTCCTTCAGGAATGACGGGACGTTCTACATTTTCTTAAGGCACGCATCGTTAACTCAGTTAGCTCGAGTCTTTACAGCTTTCAATTACGAACCTATCTCGGGAAAATGTGAGATAACTGCCGATGAAAGTGGCGCAAGATGAACGAATTCATACAGAATATCGGGGGAAAGTAGAAGACGAAATTTTCAACTTACATGCGCTCTAATTAGTCTATTCAATGTTTAACGAGACTCGAGAGTTTTGCGCACCACAGTTTTCGTTGAATCTACGCTTCTACCGTAAACCAGTAGACAGATAATGTTCAGAACCTTTTTAGTCTGGTTCGTCAGTAAAAACAGTAGCACGGTTGTGCATAGCTTAAACCGTTTGCGGTCGCCATACTACAACCATGATACAGGATGTAACTTTCGTAATTACAATTGACGTAATTCCAACGTAGTTCTACCGAATACGCAAAAGCTCATCTACAACTTACAAGCAGCCCTTCAATTGGGTATATACGATCCCAATTAGAAAATTCGTATAACGAGACGATGCTTATTTCGCGCAACCCTCGTAATTATTGGGTCCCTGTGCTTTGAAGTTCAGTCGAGTTTAATTCTACCAACCGGACGGAATTCGACTAGAAGTTACGGCTTAATTACGATTGCGTTAAAACTCAATCGCATTTAAGCAAAGTGCCACTCAACAAGCTTTTCCGAAGGGATGAGACTCTGCGCGCGACTGATCGCGTCCTTTGCTCTTACTACTTCACTCGACAATTCACCAGAATGATCTTTAACTGGAGTTTAAGGCGCTTTACTTTCTTTGACGAATACGAGGTCTGTATTAAGTAGACTTTATTAAAGCATATTTTAAATTTCCTATTTAATTTCTCCAATTTCTATTCTAACGATACATATCAATTTTAATCTATTATTAATAATAGTTTGACTAAAAAATTTTCAGAAACTAAGGAACTTTGAAGAATACGTACGATTCATCCGTTTCGTCGGCATGGAGCTCATCTTGTAGGAAATCGGTTCTCTTGGCCATGTTTCTACTAGCGAGTGATCCTCGTGGCTCTGCATTTTGGCATGAGCCTGCAAACATAGGATCCCATTGTGTTCGGATGGGCTAGCGATATAGAGCTAGCTGAGAGAGAAAGAGAAAGGTGAAGAGGCAGAAAGGTTTAAAAGATAGAAGAAAAGGTGAGTAAAGCAGAACTGTGAAAACAGCGGAAGTAAGGGTAAAAGAAGGGAGAAGAGAAAAGTTCTATGCCCGATATTCTGCCAACATCGAAACAGAAGCAGAGAAGTTTCCATTTCCGGCTCTAAGGGAGTTCTACGTTGGTTGCGAGGGCGAACCAGATGAAAGTTCGAGAGTTCAAGATCTTGGAAGTTCGCATTTCGCTCGAACTATACCCACCGAAGTCAATGGAAACCAGGACCACTTTGCGACACGGTCTCGGAGTACATACTTGCATACCGACTGGTAGCCGGCTTCCCAGTCCTCACCGTCAATCCACTGGCTCTTTACTTCGATATTAGACTTTTTATTGCCCGGAAAGCGACCAACGCCGCAAAGTGAAAGGAACTGGGAAAACAAAGACCCACCGGTTTGCGACTCCCTCCATGTGCAAGCGCTCGTGAAAAACACGTTCTCGAGTACTTTGTCCACTCGAATTTTGCTACGACTCTTGCGTGACGCCTTGTTTCGCGCAACTTTTTCAAAGGGTCGATGAAACTCGATTGACACGAGAGAAGCCTCTTGTTAACATTGTTTTTCCTCCGAAATTAACATAAGACATATATGGATTAAAAATTGGAAACTAGTGCTTTTCAATATGAATTTTAATTTTAATCAAATGGAAATGGAATTTTGGCTTCAAGGTAATTATAAAATGTAAAATCCTTTTTGGATCCTCATACTCGGAATATTCACCGATGCATTTTTTTTCTTGGTGACTGTAAAAAAATGGAACGTACTATATGGAACTCAGTTATAATATGTATAATGAGTTGAATTTGAATGAGTTGTCTATTTGATTATTTGCACTCTCTTTCGTCTTTTCGCTACTTGTCATATGCTTATTTCCGATGCATGGAAAAATTTGCTAACTCAAAATCGACTGACTTCCTAATGAGTAATGCATATATCGGGAGTCGCAATGTTCCAACACTCAATTAACGTGATGGTAATTATCGGGAATACGAGGATGAAATTTGTACAGCTGGCTGACATTTCGAACTCTTGAAATTGACTACCTACGTTGACCAGTAGTAAATCTCCAGATTTCGAAATGATATCGAAAAATAATTAAAAGGTCATACGTTTCGTTCGATTGGCATAACACTTTTTATCCGAATCACTGAATATGAAATACATCTACGTGAATTATTGCGATCTGACTTAAACCGATTCGAAAACAATAAATCACAAAAAATTCTAGTTATCGCTACGATCCTATTTACACAGGAAAAATGCTGCAATATGCTGAAAATTTTGCAGATATATGAATCTCAAATTTTGCAGGCTTTGTCGAAGCTAATTGGCAAACTGAGCTCATGAGTCATAAATCACCACCAGTTATGTATGTACCACCACTGTAGAGTGTGCAAATATGCCTAGCGTAATTGAAATTTAATTAGCATACAACTTATCGTTTTCCTTTTTTTCTTTTTACAGTTTAAATCATCGCTCGTAGAATTTTTGCCATTACTGATTTTCCTGCTTACCATAAAAGCTAAATAAATAAGTAATATAAAGTGACCCGACGCGTTTGCTAGGACGCCATCATTGAAGCCCCCGGCAGTTATAAACGAAAAATCGCGAAACGGATCGCTGTACGCAAAGTTTCCACTGGACTCGTTACCAAAAATGAAATATCGGAAAAGTTCTTGGCTCGAGTCGGGAACCTTTTGCGACTTCATTCAGCGTCGCTTTCGAGCCCTTTTCCCTGCGGCAAATTAAACCAATGCAAATGTAATCGATGAAACGCCGCAGTGACCTCTTGACGCCACGCATCTCTTCTTTTTTTCCATACGTATATACTGTATGTACATATATATACATCGTTGACACTCACAGCCACTCATCTACCCCTGGCGGAAATTATTGCGAATAAAAGAATGTATTTTCTCCATCGCTGCTTCCGTTCTTCCATGTCAGCTCGTTAACGTTCATTGCATATACATATCAATGGAAATTCTGTCACGAGATATACTTGACGTATTTTATTCTTTAACTTGTCATTCTCTCTCACTTTGAAGAGTACTAACAGTTTGCATCTTTATGTCCTTGCGTTTCTTTAAGCTCTTCGCTCCAGGTGTCCTCTCTGCTTTTCATATATACATGTATACACGTATATGGTTATTTCAACTCAGGCTGTTGTTGTATTGCTCCATTTCCCATCTTGAGAAAAACTTCCGTAATGATATAATTCTCCTTCACGACGAGACTGGTAAAAAGGTGGAGAACGCGTGTGCCGTAATTCTTTCCGCTTTTCTATCTTCCCTTTAAAAAGGCTTGGCACATTGCGAGTCTTCTATTCTGTATATTTACATTGCTTCAAGGTATTTTTCTGACTCGAGTTACGAACAAGGCTGACCACAATTTTACCTTTATTCGTTTATTCGCCAACAATATTATTTCAAACTCTTTTGTTACCGAAGAATTCTAACTGACACGTGTTCGAAATACACGAAAACAGAAATATAACGAAACTTTATTGCGTTTGGTCCTACAGTCAAATTTGGTATATAACGTTCCTTGTTGAAAAACACAGAAGCACACTTTTATCTTTTAAAGCTATCTACCTGACGGTACGAAATATTCGTTTCGACCTCTATAATTCGATGTCCTCCACTCACACTGACATATACCCTCTCTTATTCCATTTCCAATATGATCACCCTAAACTTCCCTTTTTCAAAATTCTCTCTGTTCGACGTGTGTCCCCAGAACAATGATATTTAATAAACGCGGAATATTCAACTCCGCGATAATCACTCTTCTCAAATCAAATATTCATATCCATAGAATATTTAAAATATTGAAATAAAATTATGCGCATCTGTTGCTGCGTTCTTTGAATTCAAAATTCGATGGTATTAAAAGAAAAAGAAAAAAAAAAAATAAAGAAGATTACTCTATGCGGATAGTATACGGTAGATCGAGATTCTTTGGCGGTACTTGCGCTTGATCTTGCTTCTGAAAGATGAAAAATGGATATAACGCGGTCAGAGGCAATGCACGGTCTTTGCATATCCCTACTGGTGCCCAGTACAGCAGAGCGCCTGATAAAGTTATGAGTTACGGTGCATTGGCCTACGAGGCTCGTTGAGGTCGAACTACTGCAGGGGCTAGGTCGCGCTTGGTGTCTCGACTCCTCGAATTCATTCTATACCCTGATTCTCGAAAGCTTCCACGTACGATCGATAAACCTCTGTATTTCACAGTATCGATATTCCCTGGCAAACATCCGCGGATTTGCTGTTTAATCAAATATTGCATACCGAACTCGTATTATAATCAATTGTATTAATAACATGTATTAATAACATTCCTAACATTTTTATTCTTTCGTTGCATGCTTGTGCAACATAATTTAATCACCACGAATTTCACTTCGCAGGGAAAATATTATACATATATCTTGTATATATATATCTTGTATATATATATCTGCTGTATATATATATATATATATATCTATCTAATGTATCTAATATTTATATATAATAATGTATATATATATCTAATGTATATATATATCTTGAGCTTGTTAAGTAATTCAATAGTTAATTGCAATGTGAAATCAATACTAATCATGGCACTGTAGATGGGAAACACAGAAATTGAAGAAGCAAGAATAGTAGATTCTCGTAACGCAAATGAAAGAAGCGTGAAAAATTCTGGTATTAACAACTGAGAAAATATTCATCAGAAAGAGCAAACGGCGAACAAAAAGTTTCCATCCTCTTCAGATAGTGTCTTTCAGTGGAAAAGTTTCTGAATCATTGAAAAACATCGATTGCTTCCGAGTTTTCTCATCCGTGCTGCTGCGAATCTCACAGGGCTCTTCTTTGGCAAGCTGAATTGCGCTAAGGTATTGAACTTTGCATATTTTAGACGGAAGCTTCCGCAAGTTTAGCTTTGTCGAGTTTTACAGTAAAAAATAGAATTAAAAAAATGAGGCAGAAAGTTTTGATTTTTCACTTGAAATATTTCTTCGCTCACGTATATTTGTCTAAAGTTTCATTGCGAAACTATTATTGTTAACTGTAGCATAGAATATGTTATATAATTTCCCACGAAATTCAACTGAAAACCATAATCTATGCGATCCAGTTTTGAAAAGCAATCGTCAGTAATTACATCGTGCACAGAGAGTACTTCTTGTTGGAGAATGTTAAACAATCGGTTGTTGAACAGTACATTTACATATTGTTATAATGAAAACGGGAAAATTTCGAGTTTCCAAGAATCTTGCAAAACAGTTATAATATCAAACAGTACAAGTGAGATCATCGTTCCATATGCGAGCCAGTTTCAATGAATTATTATTCATGAAGACTTGAAGCGTGGCTCACAGTAACGCGTGCTTTACAAATTTCACGCTTGCTCACACAATACCGAAGTAAGTGATTCCAGCTGGAAAAAAACGATGCACAATTAACGTCCTTAATTCGTATACACTCATTGTACCAGGTGTATGTTTAATAACTGTCATATGTGATATTCCCAGAAAGCTTTGCAAGAAGGGTGGATGGGAGTCAATTTATATTGTCGCACAAAAAGAACTGCGAATGCACATTGCCTCCTTCCCTTCTCGTCATTAAGACAATGGTCGTCCATTTCGCGCTTAGTTCTCTTTAGTGAGACATCTCGGAAAATATGTTCCCTGTACTCTGCTAGTCAGCACTCTCCCTCGGAAGCAAAATGTTTGTCAACGTTTTTCTTCGAAATTCTGTGTATTTCAACTTTCCCTGATTTTCGATCAAAAAAACGAGGACATCGAACAATACTAACTCTGAGTGACATATCCTGGTAATCGGAAATTCTTAAAGGACAGTGACGATAATGAAATACATTTGTGAAACACGATACTGGGTTATTGGATAACAAACTTTACGGCGAACTGCACGTTGGTCGCTGAAACTCTAAGTAGCTTACTACATATAAGGCCGGGAAACGCCTGGATGCTCGAATCAAGTTCATCATGCTATGGCAAAGCTCAAACGCTACATTAAATCAGTCAACGCGCATTTGTTGTTTCGTATTCTTGTGAACGAGTAATGATCAAGAGACGCGGTAGCGTCTCGCGCCAAGTATATATAGCACGTCATCATCATCATAATATTACACTCTCTACGCGTGCTAAGTCCATTATCAATGAAATAAAGTAAAACAGGTGAATACCATTGTTTCCTAGTTTCTAAAATAAAACAATTAATATTGTATCCGTGATATGATAATACTCGAGTAAAGCAGTTTGAATACTATTACATCAAAACATAGTTCAATACCAAGATATTTTTCTACGCTCTATCGACATTCGCCTCTCTCCCGCTCATTTGCTCTTGAAACCGTAGATTAACTTCTAAGCTTGGAAGCTAAGCAAAGAAATGTATAGTTCTATACTTTACTCAGAAACGAGTTCAGGGTACTTAAAGCCCTTGAAAACTGAGAAGTGAGGCACGCCGCTTTTCCTTGCACATGCTCGTCTTCTATATCTTTCTCTTTCTTTTTTCTTTTTTTTTTCACAGTTTAACCTCCGCGAGTAATTAAGACCTTAGGCTCGCGCGTATGCGAAAGCTTGTGTGTTAAAATTATTTCTCGTTAGCGTGTGCCTGGCTTCTTGAAATCCAGGAGCGCATCTCGCGCCCAACGATTCTTCTCTTGAACGTCACTGCGAGTTTCCTACTAACAAGTGCTATATTTGCAATGTCGAGAAACCTCGTGTTCGAATAGGGAACGCGCGAAAGAACGATCTCAAAGTTAATTTCAGTGCCAGTAAGCCACGCGTTCTTGGTGAAGTTGGAAGTGGTTTTCAAGTGTCAAGCGAATGCAGAGACTTTCCGGTGTCTCTCGCGTGCACTACCTTCCATAGTTTGCTTGATTTAAGAGCTGGCTTCGTTAGCCAAACATGTAATTAAGACTGAACCACTGATGCCTTCGCAACTGCGGGATCGTGAGTACATTCGTGAAATTGATCTCACGAAAGCTCTGGTAGTTACGCAACTACATGTACCTTTGAAACTAATAGTGTCAACGTCAATTTTTCACTATCTAGAACCATGAGATACGTATAATTTTATCTGTTTATTTTATAGCTAACTTTAAGCTTTGTATCGATCGAAATTAAATTGGTAATGGTACCAAACGTAATGTTACGAACTAGATACCACTATCCTATATATCTATTGATTTATACAGAGTCATGCGTCACGGAAGATACATATCTTAAAATCGGTCGTTGAATGTCCCACATTCGAAGGATAATATATATTTGATAGAAACGAGGGCCAAAAAGGTAGAACTGAAGAAAAGAGAAGTATAGGACTATACTGTGAGAAAGAATTGTTCTGGATGGAAACGATTAAAGGGGCCAACAAAGCCGTGCCGCCAGCGATAGAGAGTAATTCGTTCGTTTCTCCATTGTAAGCGGCTTCACGAGGGTAGCGAATACGCTGCGAAAGTTTAATTAAACCTGACAAGAAGTGGTGGATGCTACTGTTCAACAGCCCAGTCGAATCGGTATCGCGTGTTACAACGATTTTACGAGCCTTTCTACGAATCCAACCAAACTCAAGGGCCAGATATTTCTCACATACGTATACATAGATATATGTATATACATACATATACAGGGTGTGTATACACCCTGTATACAGGGTGTCCCAGCAAGAATGTCGAATGGAAATATCTCCGTCAATTGTGAAGATACGCGAAATCCGCAGAGGGCAAAGTTGCATGGTTCGAAGGGGCTCGTTGAATGGCGGTATGGGGGTGTTTTTACAATAGGGTGGTTTTTAGTTATTAATGTTAACTTAATATTTTTCACCGGGTCGACCTACTTTTTTTTCGATATTCTGAATGCTGGGATTAAGGCGAATTCAACGACCTATGACAAAAGGCCTTTAGGGGTAGTTCACCCCCCGGGGGTTGTAAATTTTCTCCTTTAAATATCTCTTAAACAATTAGATTTGGAGAAACAATTGTTTAACGAAAGTTACATGGTATTAATGGGACTATCAGTTGGTATCATCAAATTTTTGAAATTCCAATTGTTTAAACATTTTTTTATAAACAATATACATATATATATATATATATATATATATATATATATATATATGTATATACATACTCGTACGTTAAAGTTCTCACACAAACTACCAATTGGATTTATCTGTATTGCTACTTTAATCTTGTGTCTATCGATTCTTCGAAATACGAAGAATACCATTTTTCTTCGAGCACCAATTCTTCGGTATGGCCAATAGTTAGTTAATGGATAGTAATTTATCTCAATTGAAAGTAGTTAATCCATTGTACTCTGGGTTGTACGTATACTCTACATTTTATTGTTTGTACTCTTGCACCTCATATCTAATGCAAGAACAAATACCATCGCACCACTATAATATACTTGCAATAGTCTAAAAGCACAAAAACTAAAGGAAGTTATTTCGCGTAAGGGAAAATTGTGTAAATAGTCTTAAACGTTATTTAGTATTGTATTCTAGTAGGAAAGTACGAATGCATACAGAAACTCTGAACAAGCGTAAGACAATTAGCGTATTTTCTTGTAGCTCGAGGAGAGTTGGACAGGAAGCTGCACGATCACGATAGCCAGAGGCTACTTTTAAGCATGCCTCAGTCTAGTTCGAGGTAGGTGTGAGCCAACGTGCAACAATATAGCCCATGGCGTAATTACCAACCGAATTCCCAGTAGCCAGAAAGAAATTATAAAATTAGTTTAGCTTTTTCTTAGTAAAGAGCTTTACGTAATAGTCGCTTTTCTTTGAATGAAACTCGACATCCCTACTTTTGACCTCTTTCTGTACCTGTTGTGATTTTGCTACTATTGCTACCATTTGGTTGCCAGCTTTTTCGCGTGTTCTTTCTACTTGAAGCGTCAGCTTTCTTCCTCATTTCTTTTGTCTCTGGGAGCACACTACTAGCGTACAATGCACATGGTACAATCACGAAAAGCTTTCATTTTGCTTGCGATGTAACGATTTTAACTTTTGCTTCCTTCCGTATTACGGTAGTATGTGGTTGTATGCGAGGAATTTTCAATCTACCTTTTCAATATCGTGTTGTAAACCTATAGACATGTGGTGCAAATTTTGAGAATCACAATTCAATAGAACCGGAACTATTCAACCGTACGAACAATTCCAGCTGGAATGTACACGTATGAGCTATACATACATAGAGATCAAACACAAGAACTATAACTGTGTGAGAAATTCATTCTTTTGTACCTATTCCAAACCACAATATTACACTAAGTATATATATATATTTATGGTACTTTACAATTTACTACTTTGCCAATTTCAACTTGTCGTGTTGTAATCAATGCTACCCTTTGTTCCTGCAGTAGGTCACGATTATTAGAGATTCATTATTTCCATTAAAGAAACTGGCGACAGAGCGATGTAGTTAAATATTGGCAAAATTAAATTTTCTCTGATCAAAGAACAATACTTCCTTTTTTTATATCTCATTATTGTTAAGTCTCATTTTTTGCACTTATTTTAGAAAACTTCTCGCCAAGTTGAATTATTGTTGAAAAATAGAATATTTAATTATTATTCTCAATACGGATGAAAGAATTGAACACGAAAAAGAGAATATAGTTTCCGATAGAATAATTACTGAAAGAGGTATGGCAGCAATGCTTCTGACATACTTGCGGCGACTACGCTGAGATTTATCTTCCCCAAACAACAATGCCGAGCCAGACAGCATAATGGAATTTTTTCATCAAGTGAATTTTCCACAAGCATGATAGCCAAAGCTCCCTTCGTTTTGCCATGAGCTCGTGCTGCGACGCCCTGATGGGCAAAAGCTGCGATCCTCGAGGTACGATCCCATCGAGAAAAGATTTTATTTCGCCAAAGTAGCGTAAAAAAAAATGATTTGCTTCGAAACGTAGAAAAATTATTTGAAAAATAGAAATTCACTAATTAATAATACTTTGTTATTTTTTTTGATCACGCTTAATTAAAGCAATTCGTTAACGCAGATTAGGATTAGAGACAGTCACGAGATTAATCGGTATCGATATAGGACGCAATCAAACAGTCTGTAAGCATGAGCTTTCAATTATTATTCAATAGGAGTTCGCGTGAAATTAATTCATGAATTCTCCACCGCAATAAGCGACAAAACTAATTCCGTGTATTACAGAAAGACGGAACAAACGGTAAAGCCAATTGCTCGCTATACTCCGCCAGTTTACAATGCAGCGCGAGAATTAACAGAGTTCGCATCAAGTTACTCGTGGTTTCAGGCAGAAGCCGAAACCAAAGATATGGTTTTCTCTTATGTACAAGTAAGATAACTTGCCAAATACTTGTGTAAAAGTATGATTTTCGTCAAAGTATAATTTCACTTTTTTTTATCGGAAAATTTAAATAATAAAGGATTATTGCTGCTGAAACTACATAGTCTCTTAGCTTGAAACTAAACTTTCTGTTTCGAAGAAGAAAGAATTACTGCGTTTAAAGAATATAATATAGAGGGTTGGAAGAAAGAAGCACGTTAATAAGACAGGATAAAGTTACAGACAAAAGAGTCACAAAGAAACGGTCTGAATACTTTAATAAATGGTCGTATTGCCTTTTTTAGACCATAGAACATCAACAAGATTATATATATTACAACTTGCTAGGGTCTTTTCATAGAATAAAGGCTTCCTCACTTTCATCCTTACAAAACGCATCTTACTGATTCACAGTTTTTTAACCATATAATTCATTCGAATCGAATATTTTTTTCGTCCATTAATCGTCACTGGAAAATCTTCTAAGTTACTTGTTCAATAATTAAGTTTATTTTCAACGACTAGAATTTTTAAGTTTACTATTGTATCTCTAAGTGCTTTCAGCTGTAATCGACAACGAAGAGACGAAAACTAGTCATTGCGAAGAAAAACACTTTTATCATCAATATAAGGCTCTTGTTCAAACGACTCTTGTAATCAAACCTTATTTACCCTGCACTTCGCTGCCATCGATTTGATTTGCCAAGAAAAATACAATTCTATATCGTCCTACTCTTGTCGAGCACTCTCGAGACTTTCTTCTATGATACGCAATATTTTCTACCCCTGAGGAAATATGTTACGCGGGAATACGTAGAAATATATTGCGCATCTACTAGAACGTGATTACTGAAGACAATACGAGCCAAATTGGTCATTAAAGCTTTTAATGAATATCGAAAGTTAGCGAATAGTAGCAAGATTACATCGAACTTTCTCCTGCTCAAATATTGGGCAGAAAGAGGAAAAATACGATGATAGTAGATATTAAACAATTTATTCGTAGACAGCTTGGATAAAAATCTTCATTTTCCACTGTCCTCGAATCTCTACTTTTATATATTCCGAGTCCTAAATCCTCTGTGTATCGCTGTAAAAAGTTCTATACTTTACCCCGAAACTTTCACTTTTTTAAGCTTGTCTCAACTAGAACCACAGTGACACAGGTAATCCAGAAGCCAATCTCTGATGTTTCTTTGGTGTTACGATCCACTTCAATTGTTCAAATAAGTTCACTTTCGACCATTTTTACACGAAAATCTCATTTCTCGATACGTGAAATGAAAAACGGTGAAAGCTTGCCTTTTCACGCCACTTTTATTCAGAGTTTAGAACGAATTAATTGGATCAGATTGCTTTATTCGTGAAAACAAGGTTTTTGAAATATTTTATAATACAAATTCAATCTGAAACCTTAAGACTGTGGTGGTAGCGATGCATTATGTGAAATATTGAAGAAAGTCAAGACGGCGAAAGCTTAGTTGAAGTTCCAGAAGACTAAAGTACCTAGGATTTCAATACTTGTTATTCGAGAAAACATTGGGGTCTGCCCGAAGCGTTCACTCTACTACTTGATTCCTTTTATCGTCTTATTTGCGATCTGCAACTGATCCACTTGGGTCGAGCTCCTTCCGACGGATTCCTTGAGTGTGCGGTCTGTTCGTAACTTTCTTGTTCTACTCGAGAAGAAATTAACTAGCAGACTATTAATCAGATTCATCTATAACGATAACGAATGTGCAACAGACTCTCTGTAAACATCGATAAAGTAGCATTTCGTTTACCATTGTCCTACATTGATACACACAAAGTATAGATTCCATAAATAATTTATACGTAAATAATGATAACTCGAATTGCCTATGTACGTATTTCAGTAAAATTGCAGAGTTCCACTCCAACGATTCGGTAGAGACAAAAGATTTAAAGGAAATATATCGTCTAATATTTAAACTATTTTAAACCAGCTCCTAATAAAGTAATAAAATATTTATCCAGCCTTGACTTAAATCCTCTTCTCGGAATGTACGATTAAATTCTAAAGTTGAAAGTGACATTTAAAAGTCTGAGAAAAATCTAGTTCTATTCAAGCAACACACACACATATATTTTGTATATCTATTTTGAAGCACATCACACTCTACAGTTCTGCAGAAGTTTGCTTCACTGAACCTAGCCATACACTGTGCAAATGTTTCCGTGTTCGTATAGCTCAATCACGGATTTAAGCAAGGCAAACTGCTTCCTCGGAATACTAGAATACTGCAAGTAGGATTTTCTCTTGCAAATCCGCAAATTCATTTATCGATCGAAGAAATTTAGTAACCATCGGATATGTTTCTTCGTGAGATAATCAGATTTGGAATTTGGTTGGAAATAGGTTCGATTAGATCCTGATGAGATTCGTACATAAATATACATAGAGCGTATCTTTCGAATATTTCCTTCGCGATAGACTAGTGGTAGGTATCTTACTTAGATGCCTAGGTTCATACCAAAGCTGCATAAAATAAGTATTCCATATTTCGTACCGTCTGGAAACCGTTGAAATATTCTGCAGTGGTATATACTTTGTATAGAATTTTATTCGTTTGTGAGCTGCTACGAATTACGTACGTAATATATCAAAGGAGATTGCTATTGCGTTTGACACTTTGCACGGAATCCGAACCACGCAGACATAACTCCAAAGAGTGTCATTCTTGCGTTAAAGATACTCTTACGCTCCAAAACAATACGAACTAACTGGAACCTCAGTGACAAGGTAATTGCACTTGAATCTCTGTCTCTGCGCTGGAATGCACAGTTTCAGTTCTCGACGATTAGAGATTCATACCTCGGTATAGTTATTATCATGCTAAGCTTTGACATATTTACTAATTGTAAGTAAGTACGAAGAGCATCGAAGAGAGTATAATTCAAGTTACGATTGAATTCTGAAAACAAACTGGACTAAAAAGACATTTAACATTCTTCTATTATATTATTGTGAATTATAAGAAGTGCTATGAAATTGCTACCTAGCGAAGAAAACTTTATTAACAATTAATAAGAATGCAAGTGTATGCGACAAGTAAATACGAGGAATCTGACAAGCACAACAGGAGCATACATAATACATGTCTCTGCATGTATCCCTGCTACTTGCTTCTCTCATTCATACAAACAATAAGACTGTACTTGAGCCAAGACTAAACCAGTTGCAAAACAACAGAGTTTGTCCCCATAATTATCTTGACACCAAGACGAAACTTTGCGAAGCATGAGAAAGTGTCTGTGTACAATATTGTTTTGCTGAATTAAGCGAAAACCATTTTGCAAACATAACAACCGCTCTAAGTCACTCTAAAGCCCTCGAAAGCTCACGCGAAACACTGGATTCGCTAAGCTTGCTCGTACGTAGATTTTCGTGAGATAATAACAAAGCATTCGAAAACATCTTACTTTGCGATGTGAGTGAATTATAAAATCAAAATTTCACTGACAAGTTATCCTATATTATTACTATACTCAATTATTTATCAAAACAACAACGCACTCAACTAACTTCCACTTTAGTGAAAGAAGTTTATAGAAAACTCAGCTGACCACTCGTAAATATAAAAACAACAATTAAAATTGTACGCTTGGAATATTAAAACTGGGAAATGGCTGTTTCGATATTTACTCACCAAGCGGTAGAATAATCCCGAAAAGAATGATTATAGCACAAAAGAGCCCAAAGGGTCTCGTCGTATGTCTTTTAGAGCACATGGTGCGATAGCGCGCACTGTTATCGCTCGCGTTTCAAACACCCGTGCCGTATCCCGCGGCCACTCGCGTGGCTCTGAATCTTCCTCGTTAGATTTCGAGGGAGAGATTTCTCTCCCTGTCGCACGCGCTACCACCACAGCCGCCGGATGGGGTCCAGCGCCTGCCCGATGACAACACGCCGTCTGGCACTACTGCTCCCTTCTTAGGTAGCACCACCTGCTACAATTTGCAATTGGTGGATCATTGGATGTTGGTAGCGTAGGAATTGCAACCGCCATGAATTCTACAGTGAAAACTTTGGTGTTGTCTATGTTATTAACAGAAGATCAAATTGTATATAGATTTCGAATGCATATTTAAATAATGTGATTTTTGATTCGTTGTTAATAGAGAGTCAAAGATACATTGCAATCATAGGAGAGGTGTTCAAACGAATTATATTTAGTTCCAATTCTGACTACGGTTGGTACTGTATATTTATTCCCTGCAAAACGTTTGATAAGGTTGAATGTTATACGAAAATGGTACTGGGGGCACCGATGGTACACAACTGGTCCTTGCAATTCCTTCGTTACCTACGATAGATAATCGACAGGGAAAGAGGTTGACACGTAATAAAATTTTAAATCTTGGCGGGAACTGGTACTTTCTGGCTTGAAATTCGTGGTATGATTAGAAAGAAATAAAGGAGATAAGAAAAAGTCTTGCAATTAGTGTATCCCACGAAAGTACATTGTACAGTAGCGAAAATTTGGTGATGCAATGCGTTATGAAATTATACTCGCTTAAGACTGTCTTTTATTTTGTCTGTCACCGTGGGAGACATCGACGATAATCGGATAAAAGATTAAAATTACAGTTACTGTCGAAGAAAGAATATAAAAACGAGAATCAAAAGTGAATTTGATTTCACGTTCTCAGACTTCCGTTTACGAGACGACCTACCTTGGTAACCACCAATGGTATCGATCCTCCAACAGCAGCGTACTGCCAACGTCAACGAAGTGGGGGTTATAAACCATCCTCCCTCGACCCTCTACCCATCCTTTAAAGTAGCCCCTCTCTCGCGCGCTTACACTTCCTCCGAGCAGCTCTTTCCTCTGGCCGCATCCTGACAGAAAGGAGCACGAGCCGCAAACCTGAGGACGGCCAGGTGGACGTAGAACAAGTACATCATGTTCTCGTTGCCCTCGTCGTCTCCGCCGCTAACTCCATCGCCGAAACTCACGTTGAACAATGGAAACCAGACTGGTCAGCGTGAAGAGTTCATCTTTGTCTATGAAGAAGACAAGAGACCAGTTGTCATCTTGCTTGGATGGGCCGGCTGTCAAGATAGATATCTCGCCAAGTACAGTGCAATCTACGAAGAAAAGAGGTACTTTTCATCCTTGTATACCTAGAATTAGCATGTTTCCACAGATTAACGATTAGTTGCATTCCAAAAAGGTTATTCCCCTATGTAACTAACGATTTGTTGGATTCGTGTCGCGGGTTTGGGGAAATTGTAAGCACTCAATTTCTTAAGGGTGTAAACCTATTCTAGTATCGATTCCGGTGCAGCACGCGAATCAGAAAAATCCAATGGAATTAAATCTGTGAGATTTTCTTTTTACAAAAACTCTTAAAAGCAAAAGCTACGGATTCGTGCTTCGTTCGCAGACGGCAAAAAGTAGCAAACGCAGCAGCGCAGCGGACGCCGGTATATCACGTTGGCCAACGATGCAGATTGGTGAATCGATATCCGTTCAAAAACAGGAAAACTCTTGATATTTTTAGACATTCGACTCGAATTGGTGCGTGTCCGAATTAGCTGGTGTAATAAACGATTTCTCACAGGCTAGATCGATTTTCATGCGAATAAAACATTGCAATCCGGTAACATAACTGATCACAATTATCCGTTCACTTTTTTCCGATCTTGTATAATGTAAATAATATAAATAGGGATTGATCAATAATGACAATAACATCATGCATATAAATAGCTTTGTTGAAAAACAGAAAGTTATATTTGCAGCATCTTTCTGTAGACTGTCACGATTCTCTTAAAAATCATGGTCATCATGTGAATGAATATAGTCTTGAGTATATCTAGATAGATTACTAACGAATATTCACATCTTTTTTGTTCCAAAGCTGTATCACCCTGAGATATACTGCACCGGTAGATTGTCTGTTTTGGCGAACGGACCAGATTCCGCAAATGGCTAAGCGGTTGATCCAGATGATTAAAGAAAAGAATTTAGATCAACATCCAATCTTCTTTCATATCTTCAGTAACGGCGGTGCTTTTATCTATCAACATATTAGTATCGCGATGAAGCAAGCTAACTCACCACTCAAAGTAGGAATCGCTTAAATTTTGTAGATATATCTCATGAAAAGAAAAAAAAAAAGAGAGAAAATAAAAAATAGTTTTAAAAAAATCAGAGATTGACCAACATTCGGAATATAACGCGACTCGTGTCTCGTAGGTGAAAGGAGTAATTTTCGATAGTGCTCCAGGTGAAAGACGGCTGATCACACTATTCAGAGCCGTCAGCGCGATTATTGGCGGTCATCCTCTAACAAACATACCACTGTCCTTCGTTGTTACGGTCTTTCTTTCAATTCTGTGGCACATCGAGGTATGGCCCGTTAATATTATAATTCTATCCCCATTATAAGGATCGAAATACATAATAATAAAAATAAACATTTTGAAAAGATCCTCACATACATATGAGTATATAATTACGTTTTCACTTGAAATCTACACGTAGATTTCTACGTAAAATAGGAATAATCAATGCACACAAGCGTATCGACACTAATCATTATTATATTTATAGAGAAATTAATTAATCGTGAGGCGTAACATATCGGTATGTGAGATCATTTCAGGGATGCACAGCCGTTATATCGCATTGTATAATTATCAGGTAATTCAACAGGGCCTTGGAATTGGCGTCAAACGGATTTCGCCTAACCCGTTCGCCTTAACCGAAGAAGAATTCTCTTGGCCACAACTCTTCCTCTACTCTAATGTGGACAATTTGATTCCAGCAGCAGTAAGCCATTTTTCCCCCAAAAAATAAAAATAAAAATTAAAATAAAAATAAAAATGAAACAAAATCAATTTGATTCGAACAACATTTACCCAAATTGGTATCTGTTTACAGGATATAGAGAAATTTGCAAGGCGGCGAGCAGAATTGGGTGTTCAAGTGCAGTTGGTCCTCTTTACAAATTCTCCTCACGTTAAACATTATACAACTTATCGAGATGTTTACGTGAATACCGTTGTCAATTTCATCCACGAATGCTTGACAGCGTCGGATAAATCTAAAGATAAACTCGATGCAGATAATTGCGATCCTCTACCTGGTTTGACCAAACGAGTTGTCTTACCTGACGATGCTACCAGGCAAGAAAATGTAGTAGCGTTGCTATGAGCTACGCTCTGATACGAAATATACTTGCCGCGAGACGCTATCGCGTCTATCGAAGGCAAATCGAAAGAATAGTAAGAAAAAAATGAGTCAACACAGGAGAATTGTAAAATGTTGCAATTTCCATGCGCATCTCACAATAGTGGAAGAAAAATATGAAGCAGTATGAATATGAAAGAGGATCAACGTAATTAGTTATTTTCTTCACACGAGCTGAAAGTTGTAAAAGACGTCTTGTGGATGATTTATATTATATATCATACACATGACGACACTTTCAGCAAGCGCCAGAGCAGACCTTGATTGTCGAAGTGCAAATTGTAATGTAGAGAGAGAGAGAGTCCAATGATAGTCTCTGATTTCATTTTTCAGTTTGATTTCTTCGATATTAGGGATGCGTGTTGAACCGAGATAAAAACTCTTGTTAATCTATATTCTTAATTATCTGTCCATTTAGAAATGTATACTTGTATCGAAGTACCTCGAAGAGTGATTCTTGAATTTTTCTCTCGGTTGAACACACACACACACACATAAACACAAATTTATAAGCAAGATGTACAGTTCCTTAAGACATTATTCGATTATGTATATTTCGTAATGTTTTAGTATCAACGGTATCAAATTGTTTGGTCAGTTATGTTTTAGTATCGTATCACATATCCAAACGGAAGTGAACGATATTTTTAATGTTTCATTTTTATATGAAATACCGTTATAGTCTCTTTTATATTATATAAAAATCTTGAAAGGTGCTACTTTCATGTTCTACGATTTATTCGTCTCTCTTCTCTAACTATTTACCTTCCTTTACTCTTCCACGTGTGTTTGACTTCAAAAGGGAGAAAAGGTATGCTTGTTGTACGAAAGAAGAGAGACATTATACTTTATATCCGCTGTCCATTTGCGTATTGTATAACCATGCGGTACGAATTATCAATTTTCGTGAGATTCACGAATTTCGTCGTACGCGATTTTCCTCAAACTCTAGATTTGCACTTTACAACTTAAGCGAGAAATTCAAAGAAATCGACGAATTGGAAATTTGGAGAACTACGCGAATAGATTATTCACCGCATGATAATTTCGGAGTAATTTCGGTTCGCACAAAAGCATCAAGCTGGTCTTGATTTTGTTTTTTCAGGATATAATTTTATTACAGCATTCTTAAATATTAACAAGTTAGTATTTGTCTTCTTTATTCCTCGTTATTACGCATTGTTAACACTTGTATTCCTATATAAATATATTTTGATCTGTCAATTAGTTACCAATAAAAACTGACAGATACTATTCGACTTGTATTTATCTGGAAAAATTGTTTGTTTCTTCCATATATTTATTTCTCACACTAAATACCATACTATGAGAATATAGTAATATACATTTAGAGTTTAAGATCTTGAATAAACACACCAACCAAGGTAAAACCGACTAACTTCAAAGTTAAGAAATCTAAAACGTTTCCTGACGTTTGATAATATTTTACAATAACACGTTTCTTGCCAGGGTTGACATTGATTTACGAAAATTGTCAAAAATCGCACGAAATCAAAAACAAACTCCATTAAACTGCATTATATAAGAATAAGAAAAACGAGCAGTTTACAAGTTCGTATATTAATATTTATGAGAAATAGCATTAGATACATACGTTAAGTAAGATTAAGTAACATTAACATTAACATTAACATTAATATTAATATCTACAAATAAGTAATTTGAATAAAAGAATCTTATTTCTTTATGAGAACGTAGAAGATAGAATGAAGAAAAACAGATATACTCGAGAAGTTCAATTGAACAAGAAAATTTCTGCAACGCACAATTTTGTCTATGAATTTGATCCTTTCGACAATAGCACGACGACGTCCAATAAGGTATCTACGTCAAAAAAGGGGGGAAACGTATATGGTCAATCAAAGGGAAAAATCGTTGAATCGGTTCCTGATAAGGAAAAACTTTATTGCGGCACTACGCATCAGTGTCGACTTACACGATCAAAATCTCATGCAAATCATAACTTCACACCCAATATTGGAATGAGAGAACAAAATAAAGGCCATGCATCTGAATCTAAAAGACCAAATAAATCTCTGAATACTGAAATTGATCGAGAAGTAAGGAAAGTGAAATCTGACTGGCAAGCTTTGCGTATGGAACGAGGCTGGACGTACGATAAAAATTATGTAACGAGAACTCCAACAAAAGCAATGTACGATACACTCGCAAAAGTGACGGAAAAAATTGATAATATGCAAAAAACACAATTCAATTCACTTACGAATAATTATTTGCGGAAAAGCGTATTAAAAAATTTCGAAAATTCAACTACTATGACGTTGGAAAAAGAAGCTGAAAAAATTAGGAATACTCTCTTTCCGAAAGTTGAGTGCAATAGAAAAATAGAGAATGATCAATTGCCAAGAAATATTTATAGTGAAAAGATTAGTATTCCGAAAAGTATTATATCCGAAGCTCCAAATATTAACAATGTGGGTCCAACAAAGTCAACAATGAGATCCTTATTATCAATGATTAAGAAAGAACAAATTAATTCTTCGCTTATATCCGATAATACAACAACTGCAAATTTGGAGAAAGAAATACAAAATAAAAGCAAAATTAAATTGGAGTCTGATCGTATGGATGATCGAAAAGTAGAGAAAGACATTCGTAAAGATGTTCAGAATTATTTAGACAAATATATTAATAACATTGAACGATCTCTGGAAAAAGAGACTAGGAAGGAAGTTGTATTAACTGAACCCACGTCTCAAGATGTAATCGAAATGTTAAACGAAGCAGGTGTTGAACCTACTGAATTCAATAGTATTCCAGAAAACCTTGATTTGAATTTCGATCAATATTTATTTGATGAAAATCAAACAGTGGAAAACATGCCTCATAAAATTAACGTTGAAAAAAACCCGTCACTTTTCAATTCTATAGATAAATCTATAGGAAAATTGTCGTCCGATAATTCTGTTCAAACAATGTACAAACAAATTTCTGAAAAAGATACATTTTTAAAAATGGGATTAAGTGCTGACATGCAAGAAGACACAATCTCCCGGATCTTACAGTCTGAGTATCTAAAAAAAGACTTACGATCAGCGTTGAGACCCATGTAAACAACGAATGATTAAAATAAAGAATAAATAAACACATAGTACAAAAGATATCTTCATTTATTAAAATGCATGATTTATCTATTATATTCATAATGGAGTGCTCCAAGGCTTTCTAAATGTAACATGTGAAAGTTAAAATTTCTTTTATATACAGTCTTACGTTTTACAGAATATACATTTAATTTTAATGTGTAAAGTTGAATCTTTATATTACATAATTATATTATAACGTATCACAAAACATTATCAACTGCATATAGTTATATGACGTAGAAATTCTGTATGTGTGGAAAATTGAGCCAATCCTTCCTTCCATCAGTTTTCCGCACGAATTTCGCACAGTGCAATAAGCTATGGCACACTAATTTTAATAGCCACAAGAATCTTATTGTGGCATGGCCTCATTAGCATTTTGATATGTATTCAAATAGCAACTGTTTATGTCATCCTGCCGGTGGTTTTTCTATGCTGTACAATCGAGTTAATACTCGAATTCCAAGAACATGAGTATCTTTGAGAAATCACAACACTGGAACTGCTGAACTGTGACTTTGGTATATAATAGCTCCCGTAAAATTAATAGCTGCCGCTAAGACAAAAACGGGCAACCATCGACCATGCGATGCTGTCACTAATTCGGCAGTCAAAGGACCGCATAATATCCCTGGTATAGTTGCCTACGACAAAAGATCATTAGTATCAATTTTTCCCTCGAATTCTTGTAGAAATTTGTTAATATGATTTTTACATACAATAGTATTTGAAATCGCAAACGTAATCCCAGCGTGGTTTGGAGCAATATCCGCATGATTACTGAGGTGACCAGCTGAATTGCATGCACATAGGCCCATAGATATTGAGACAAAACTGTAAAATGTAATTTATAGTAAGAAAAAATTAAACTTGAATATTGGTGAACATAGCTTGGTATAAATTCATGAAAATACATACATTACTGCTGCTAGTAGATTGTCCACTGTACAAAATGCTAATATAAAGGCACCAGGGCCAATTAATCCTATATTTGTCATTAGTCTTCTTACGGATAGTACAGACCATCTCTTTTGTATTAAATTGTCAGCGCTATGTCCAGCCACTAATAATTTCAATATCGCTTAAGTGTATTGGGAATTGAATTTCTTTTTAGTATCGATTCTTATACTCACCAATTCCAACGAGAGAATTCACAACGTACGGAAGTGCAGTTAGACTAATGCTTTCTTTGTTGGCAGATAAATTCCTCGATAGGTAAGTAGGCAACCATTGCATTATTATGTAATTACTCCAATTCATTGCAAAATGTGCTATATACAATGCCCATAATGACCAATGGGAAATGAATTCGGTCCAACGTAGATTCCTATTTTGCGTTACCTTATCGAGGATAGATTATAAATGAAAATAAATGATTCTTTCTACGTAAGATTCGATCGTAGATATCGAAAGATGACAAATACCCTAGGTACAAAAAGTGGAATTTCATCCTGCGAATTTGTTTCTTGATATAACAGCATCCACAACAGCGTCCACAGTATACCGATTGATCCAAATAAATAGAAACTGGTCTGCCACGATAAGTATGGGCACAACTAAAAATTACGAACAAACAACGGTAAGATACAATAGGATATAATCCTATCTGTATTCTTGCATACTTACGACAGATGCGACTACTTGACCAACAGAACCAGCAGCCACTAAATAGCCAAACGCACGAGACCTTTCTTCCACAGGAACGTTATGAGCGAATAGATGAAAGATAACTGGCAAACCTAAAATTTAGATAGACGTTAAACGAATCGTATAGATCGAATCGTTAAAATGCGAAATAGTCAGTACGTACCTAGGCCTTCGCCAAGTCCAAGAACAACTCTACATATTATTAACATAGGTATAGAATGGGCCAAAAGCGGAGTGACCACTGTGCTGATAGACCATAATAATACAGCCAACATGAGCACTGTTTTACAGCCGAATCGATTACCTGTGTTCGCACCAATGATCTAAATAAGAGGAGAAACAACGTACATATGTGACACGTTCATATTCGCATAATAGTGCGAAGGATGTATTATCCACATAGCGGAGAGATATAATGGGACGAAGAGTTTATACCTGACTAGTAAAATATCCAAAGGCAAATGCGGAAAGTATCCATCCCTGCCAATATAGATTCCATTTAAACTCATCGGTCATCCATACAATCGCAATAGGCATTATTACTCGATCCGCAGCATTTATAAAATTTGCAGCTGAACATAATGCTACGATACGCGTTGAACGCGGTAACATTCGAAATTTAGGCATCTTGAATTGGGTATTTTCTTAAAATACTCTTATTTAACAGTCACATCGGTGACTGACAACCGCTCGAGACAGTCATAACCTGGTTGCACCTGGTACCCTACTAAAAGTTTTACTTTTTATAACAACCGATCGTAGAAAATTCTCCGAATGTGGCGTTGAAGCATCTTCGTTGCTTCGTTAATTACCACAGAACATTCTTTCTTAATGATATTCACAGAATTATGAGAAGAAAAAAAGAAAACACTTCATAGCGTGCTGTATGGAGTATACGAGTATATACGTGTTTGACGTGTCAGTTACCAGCTTACCGCAGCGATAATCCAAATCAAAAGGAATAAATGTTTGTCACTGATATCCACAGATGGCGCTTTGAATCTATTTTTGGAGCATTATCCGTCGTATATCACTTTAAAATCGATTCAATACTTTTTTAAACTATTTCTTTTACATGTACGTGTAATGAAAATCGAAAATAAACTTCTCAAATTTTCATTCATCAATTATTAATCTAAAGAATATGTGTAAATATCGATTACTCGAAAGATAGATCACAATTGGCGCCACACGTACCGAACAGTGTTTCCGGGTATCCGCGTAAACTTTTCGTCGCGTAACCTGTTCCCATTAAAAATTGATTTAACAAAACAATTAACCCGAGATTCTATAATAGTTATTGTGTCATCTGTAGCCTGTGGGATTTTGGAATCAGATCTTCAAATTTAATCAGCATTCGGTGAGTTATTCTAACAACAGATTTACTGAATTTTACTGATTATATTCTCGCAACAATTTTGTGAGTGTTGTTGAGGAATTCTCCCAACTTTTGTTACTCCGCGATCAATGATTACACCAACTCTAATCAATTATTTGACAAAATCTTCAATTAAACATAACAATCGTTGATCGTTGCTTTACTGGAGTTATTCTCATGAAAAAATCCAACTAGCTATATAAGTCATTGACATTCAAAGAGCAGGGTACATACACATAGAATTTTGAACAAACTTTAGTATTTATTATAAACAGAACTATTCTACAAATTAGGTACAAACACTACGATTCACATCGGTAACGAGGTAGATTTCGAAGTGATGTGTCTCCGAAGATGATTTAGGAGACCGGTTCTCATTGTCATTTCTTCAACATATCCGTTTTAGAGTGAATGCGAAGATTTGTGTCGTTGTCAAGGTACATAGCAGATTTTACGAAACTTAATTGCTGGGAAGATGTTCGCCAGTCGGGCGGAATCCATTTTCGTCAGCGACGTAGTTGACGGTGTACCTGACGTTAGTCTGAGGGTCAACGTAACTGAAGCTACCAGTAACAGCAAGTGCTTCGTTCTCAGTTCCAGCGTTTATAACTTGCGCGCTTTCTTGATGAGTTTGGCCATTCGATAATTCGTATCCGTAATTGTAACCACCAACACCGATGTTGTCCGAGGGAGTCTCTTTTACGAGTACAACTTCGTTGTAAGCGTTTTGTTGACCCTGAGGTGCGGCGAGGGCAACAGCCACGAGGGCAGCCAAAGCAATGATCTGAAAATAAAGATGAATGTTAGAAAAAAAAAAAAAAAAAAAAAAACAAGAAACACTTATTACAAGTATCTCGCAAATACCAATATTTTAAATCGAACTGATGTGATCCTCGTTTTACTTTCACTGTTCTCAAGTAACTTTACTGTTTTAATTCCACTAAATGAAAGATGACAATTTTTTCCAGTTTTGTTATTTGCACATTTTTTTAACACATTTTTAAATCGAGATTATTTTAGACCCTTTACGATATAAATTTAGCAGAATTGATTCGTGTTAGAAGTTGGCGATGTATCTGATCTCCCTTTAGGATACCTACCATTTTCATGTTGGAGGTAGGTGTGTTTGGTTACTCTTGTTTGGAAGAGAAGAGAAGACTGATGATACCCAAATCGATCCGAGATTTTATAGGACCTCTCCTACTGCCGAAATTTGCCTGCGTCTACCAAGAAGTTCACCTCTCACCTTTTTTCGGTCTATCACAGACATCATTGGCGTTTGTGATCGTTGACATTTCGACCTTCAATGTAGCATCTTCCCATCTACTATTAAGAAATGAAATTTTCGACTTCGACGCCATGCTAGAAATATATTCCATCGATCTCATTATAATATGATCTTGAATAAGGATCTAAACCACTTGGCGTGTGTATCATTCTAAAAGTACACACGTAGGTTCAAAATAGAATTAGGCCAAATACATTATTCATCACAAAGATGATATGATCCAATTAGGCGTCTGTATCGTGTTCATTGATCATATCGGCAAACATCACTGAAAAAACAATTTAATTACTGATGAGATTGAATTGATCTGATTTTAAAGTGTCACTTTCGTATCTCATTAAAATATTATAACATGTTTCGTTGTAAGAATTAGAATTTTATTCATTCCTGTTACATAAAATTCAATGTTGCAAAAATGATGCAAATCTATTTTTAGATTCATTCAAAATTTGTATCTTTCGAACTATCTTTTTGTGTTAACTTTTGAAATAGGGTCTTGAATAAAACATCTATTTCCAATAGATTAAAGTTTAAAGTGGTAAAAGAGAAATATTTTATTCTGTACTTGGTATCTTAATCGCAAGACACACGAGAGGAACATTGACTATCTTCGTAACCTTTAATGCGAAATAATTTAAAAGCAGCCTGAAACCAAGGGTCTCCATAAATTCGTTCGGCTTTCTTCAAAGTGTCAATAAATTGCTGCGGTCGTGAGCTCAAAGTTCCATGACGATACCGCGAGGACAGTATTCATTTAAGTATTCTATCGGAGACATTTTAAAATCTTCGAGGACATTAATTAATTGACCTTGAGGATTAAAATTACCGAGTAATAATCGTGTCGAAAACGTCTCGTGAAGAGAAAACTGGTCACACAATCTGATGAATTTTGACGAGACACGTGTTATTACGTCAGACTTTGTCCACGAGATCGTCTTCGCGCATTCACCTCGTGGTACCTTCAATGCTTTGAGATAATCGGTGAAATTGATAATAATCATTGAATAGTTCGTGCCATCGTTACGCCTTAAATTTCTAGTTCCACTCGCTTAGTCATTTGTTTCCTATTTGAATAGATTTAAGAACAAGCTTGATGTATCCAAATCCGTAGCTTTCATCTTTCTTTATATTTAAACTCTATAAATAGTTTATTCGACGTAACACCCAGAAACCACATACTAATAATTTTACAATCATGATAATTTCTTCATACTTTTATACCATGATTGCTAGATGCACAACAGTAATTTTATATTGTTTTTGTACTCGCTCATGCCTAATGTTTATGCATGTTGCATCCAACGCCTTATTATGTAAAACGGCAAACAAGACACGAGTGTTGAACAACTTGTGGCATCTTTGTTTTTTAACCAGTGTAATTGGGTTCCAATGGAATAAGTATCATCCTAATATCAGCATATGACTTTTCCAAGTGTTAACATTATAAATTTCTTCCTATACTAATCATAGTATAAACGTAATTGACGTCGATCATCTTTAAAAAAATTTTTAAAGGGAAATATGTATATAGATATATGACTATTAATAGAGTATAGACTAAGAGACAAAGTTCTGACTGTTCAACGTCAACCGAACAACTGTATAGTTATGTTGAATAGAAAATGACGAACATAAGTAAGTTGTCTTACAATATAGATTCAACAACAGAGTGACAATGAAACTGAAAGTGGGACTGTCAAGTAGCAATACCGTTTAAATACTCGAAACGTTAACTGCAGAATTTTTATGCTCTGTCATTCACATCGGTAGAACTCGCGAAGTAACAGGATCTCGAATAGCTGCAATTATGCGTGGGTGGTGTGGAACGATGAATGGTATACTGTTCCTTCGCGAAGCTACCTGTACCGGGAGAACGATAAATACTACGGTATTTACTACGGAACTCCCACTACTTCACTGTTTCTGCTTTTAACACTCCTGACAGTGTTTATGTTCAATGACTGATTTTTTTTCAATACAATAATAGCGTAAACGGTAGAATCATGAAGACAGATTCCACTGCTATATATTCTCTTCTTACAAATGCATATTCAGTAGTCGATGAAAGAGTCAAGGTAAAAAAAAGGGTAATACAGGAATAGGTAGAAAAAATTTTATTCAAAACTAAATTTATCGACGATTTAAACAGGAAGATGTTGACCTTCGGGATGGAAACCATTTTCATCAGCAGTGTAAGTTACGGTGAGTTTCTGACCAGTAGCTGGATCGACAATGGTGTAACTACCAGAAACAGCTAGAGATTCGTGTTCAGATCCAACATTGACGGATTGAGCCGATTCTTGACGAGATTCTCCATTGGAGAGCTCATATCCAAAGTTGTATCCACCGAGACCAATGTTATCCGAGGGGGTTTCCTTGACTACTACTACTTCGTCAGGTTTCCGTTGAGGAGCGGCAAGGGCGACAGCGATGATAGCGGCAAAAGCAAAGATCTGGAAAAGAGAAATCAGTTATTAATCATGTTGCTCTCGGCCCTGCAATCAATTGACAGACGAGGCTACGATGATGATGATGATGATGATGCATTCATTTATAAAGGCCATCAGTGGCTTCGCTTTTAAAATTATAAAGCTTCGTTTCTTAGCTGCTGAGTATATCTATGATACTTAATTATCTCATACAATTCGTCACTGTTTTTTTCTCTCTCTCTCTTTCCTTTGAACACGTGAGTTTTCCTCGCGAAACATCTGTAGATGGAAGATGTTATACAACTGATTACCGGAGAGATACGTTATCGACAATTACTTAAAATAAATCCGCAATATATTTGCATCCTAGTCGGAAACAATGGTAGCGATAATATGTGATTGCAATGCATCCCGTATATATACGGTAATCGGTGGTAATAATCCTGTCTACACGATAATTACACAGCCGTAACTGGAAAATGGTATGATCTCATGAACAGCAATTTTAAGAAGTCACTGCGCGAAAATCCTGCAATTCAGTCTCAAACTCATTACACTGACTTGAAAATTACGATTGCACTGTGAGATTGAGTTCAAGCTTGCTTATGTTGGCATAAAATAAACACGCACCAGCTTCATGATTGGTTTTTGGTGAAGTTGGTTTTTCGAAGATATCGTTGAGAAAGGTGCTAATCGCAGATGTGACGGAACACTGGACTGATGCGAAGAGGATTCTGGACAGATTATATAGACGAATGTCAGTACAAAATTTGCCCCTACCAATTTTACGTTCCAAAATTCTCTCGCAACTATGTTGTAATATTCCAATCACAGTTATACAGTGGCAATGGTAAAAATTGTATTAAAATTCAAAAGTATAAAACTATAAGAAACATGAGTCTGAAAGAACGGTCCAATATAGTGATCTAAAGAACGTCTCATGAATTCCAAGAGCAACTTCTCGTTTAGAAATTTCTAAGCAACGAGTTAATTAGAAATTATCGACATAAAACAAACTTATCGTTCACCGTCACCTAAGTACTTATAACTCCAAATTATTTAAGGCGAATTTGTTTCGTACTAAAGGATGCTACTTACTGTATTTAATTAATTAATTATTAATTAATTATTGTACTAATTAATTATTATAAATTATTGTATTTCTAAGTACTTTCTAAGTTGTATTTCTATTAATTATTGTATTTCTAAAGGAACTTTTATTTAATAAGCGATTTTACGGAACGTGCTATTGAATAGAATGCTGACACTCGTAACAGTTAAACAATGGAAAGGTATAGAAATTCCTTGACGCGAATACTGATCCTTGAGGTATACTTATAAAGAAACAATAGTGCCAGCAAGTTCAATGCCAAGCGTGCAGAGCAAAGTTGAAACCCTTACTACAAAAGATATCATGTCAAGAGGTATTATAAATTATAAATGTGTTGAATTTCTTAGACTACTATAGTAAATAATAATTCGCATAATATATGCTCCAAATAATTAATTGTTTCTTAACTTATCAATCTTTTTTGACTATCACTCTTAACTTTAAATAGTTGCGATTCTTCGAAAAGGACAGTGGTCTATAATTAGCAATACGCCTCGGGTATCCTGTTCCCCCGCTTTCATATTGCACAATAAGAAGTCTCCGATGAAGAAAAAAAAAATTATCCTCTCTAATGTAGAAAACCAATCACATACACGTAAAAGTGTATTTCTGTACAACGTTATTATTATTGCAACACATTGGGCCTCTTCTCCGAATGCCATTCGCGATTAAAATCATCGTTTATTATAAATCGATTTCTCACCCGCAATATATAATATTTTAATTTCAAGGGTGTTGGGAAATTTCTGTCGGTATAAATCGTCATTCTCTATCACCTAACGTATACATTTTTTCCTTTATGGTGTCAGCGTGCACCCAACTCTTGAATTTTAAAAAACCCACATTACGTAATGCCATAAATTTATCGTTCCTCCTTAATTAAATTGAGAGAATGTATTAATTACTTCAGTGCATCCTACGTTACAAGACAACATTAACATAAAAAACCCGTTCTTTTCTCGTTGCAATATAACTTTTAAATAATAATAATATTAGTTTCGCAATCTAAACTTTTAATTCTAATATCTAACATAATGTCAAAAATTCAGCGAAGGATGAACAATAGGGAAAATGGTAACGCAGGAAACAATTTTGAGAAGAAAGTTTCTCTTACGTAAGCAAGTGACTTATGCTAATAATGTACAGGCTACGTGTCACTGCAAAGATAAATGAAGAGCCGATGATAAGAATGAAGAAAGATGAAGGAAGAGTTACTTCGAATTGAAGAGTGTTCACTGTAAGAGGATCGACTTTATCGTGTCCTCGTGATTGATCAGAATTTATAATGCGGATATATACATATACACCTACTTACGCTTCAGTAAAGAACATATTCTCATTACGAAATAATAATCCATTATTCAATCATTTTTACCACACACCATGTGTGTGTGTCATTATTTGAATTCCATGTAGAGACACGATTAGTTGGTCAGCGCATAAATTTGTTGAAAAGCAAGTGTACCGATTCACGTTTTCTAAGAGAAATATAGTTCGCCTATGTGTATTTTTGTTACACTAATGTAAATATAGGTATCACGATATTAGATAACCGTTAGACATCGCATAGTATTCTGCAATTGATCATAGGTCGTGACTTTTCCTTTTTCACCGATTCACTACAAGACGCGACGATATTGTATAATCGATTGTGCACGATGCAACGAGGCGGAGCAGTATCTTTGACTAAAGCACAAGAAGTTATAGTTACCGGAGCAAAATTTATGAGGAACACGCTTGAAAGTATTGATTCGCGAATAAACAAAACAGTCGAAACAGAACGATAAAAGGAAATCGCGAAATTTATTCAAATATGTAGCATATTCTTTAAATTATACAAATGCTACAAATTATTTATGTTTTAGTAAAAAGTTGTTGTTTTAGAAAAAAGTTATTTCGCGAAAACTAAAACTAAGTTATTGATAGTTTATCGTGATCATCATAATCAATCATGCAAAAACCTATATATTTATATTTTGTTACGTGAATATTTTTAGTAGCTTAAATTTTGCGATGCGTATCAACAATGAAGAATAGCAGTCGAACGTTTCGTCCTCGTGATCGTGATGCGATCTACTCGGGTAGAAAATAAACGCTTGTGAAGAAGCTGAAGAGAATGAAAGTTTCATCTCTCCGAGCACATCCCGAATCTCTACTTCAACGTAAAACAACGTTCGAGGACCGATTAATCTTGGCCCAGTTCATACTTCGACAACGCTTCCGCCTAGATGCTTTATAACACCTTGTCCTAGCAATTTGAATAATCCTGTCATATCTTTAATTCATCCAACGCATTATAGCGATTCACTGTTTTACAATGAGATTTTAAAAGGGGTGGGAGGATCAAAAACCTCATCCTTTTGGAATTCGCATCGAGAAGATGTTACCATTTTAGAAAGTCCTTCGTTGAGAAAGTTTCTTTCCTCTAATTCATTGACATATAACATTTCATTACTTCTGTCTCTGAAGACTGACCAACTCCGAGCTTATTCGTGTATCTCTAAATTTCCATGCACTCGAGAAATTGCGCTGATCAATTACGATACTCTATACTTTTCCATCACAAAATATCATCACCGAGGCCACTAATCCTGTTTCCCTCTCACTCTAATCAAAAATTGCCTCGTTGCAAATAATATAGTCGTAATATCCAATCGATCGCATGTATGCGTTACTCGACTATTACGGACAAATAGACTCCCCTTTCCACAAATTCGCTAATTACGCTCGTTTTGCGCATGAACATGGGGTGTTTAATGACCAAGCGTCAGTCACTCTTAAGAAAGATGGAGAAAGAACAGGTATGTACAGTGGGTAACATAAGTATTCGAACACTTTTTGAAACAGTGTAATTTTTTAGGTAATAACCCACATGACACAAAATTGTTAATGAGGTTAGAACAAAAGGTCTTCTTCGTGATGTCTTTCATAAATTTTGTGAAATATTTATTTTTTACTAATTATAGTGAAAAGAAAAAATGACAGATTTTTAACTTTTTTATCTCAATATTTTTTTAAATTTTAATACATAGGTTTAATAAATAGGAATAAGTTACAGGTGCCCTATAAATGTCATCAAAATCGATTCACGATGTAATGAGTTATGATTAATCAAAGACACCTAAATTGATCGATTTTCATGATTCCTGACGACAAATCAAGATTTTCGATGCGTTTTGAGCTTCTTTGATTGATCATAACACATTACACCGTTGTTCGATTTTGACGAAATTTATAGGGCACCTATAACTTATTCCAATTTATTAAACCTATGTATTAAAATTTAAAAAAATATTGAGATAAAAAAGTTAAAAATCTGTCAATTTTTCTTTTCACTATAATTAGTAAAAAATAAATATTTCACAAAATTTATGAAAGACATCACGAAGAAGACCTTTTGTTCTAACCTCATTAACAATTTTGTGTCATTAGGGTTATTACCTAAAAAATTACACTGTTTCAAAAAGTGTTCGAATACTTATGTTACCCACTGTATGTACAGGTATAAGAAGATGAGAAAGAGGGAGGTGGCTGGTTTTCAACGAGGAACTCGCACACGACTCAGGAATTTCGCAAGAATCTTGCTGGACCGCGCGAGGTCGACGTCGTCGTCGTCGTCGTCGTCGTTGGCTAAAGGCGCTCCTTGCGTAATATAACCGCCGTGCACGATGGCACGGATCGGCTAAATGCCACCACACTGTCGGCAGACGATACCTGCATCCGACACACCTACACTCCTCTCAAGCGCGGAGAGTGGAGACAAGTATCAACCGGCAAAGAGCCACCGTTTGCGAGTCTGCGTACACCTTTGTACCTGAGGAGGACACTCTTGGCTGCTCTCTCGAAAGGGGACAAGAGCCCTACGGTACAAGACGAAGAGGGACCCGCACTCGTCCACGATACCAACTTACCTGCCCTTTCGCCTCGAAATTGCAATTGCCGTACGCTCTTATGAACTCTGATTCCGTTGTATGCTACCGCTCGATTTATATCTCATTCGCGAATGATATAAATCCTTGATATACAACTAGAGAATTTCGCTCTAGGACGACCCCCCGCGAATGCATCGTATAGTGATTGTTTATGTGATCTACTATACATATTGAATTTTTCGTCTAAACTTTCTATTTTGACCTGCTGCAACAGTTTGTGCGAAACCTTCGAGAATTTCTTACTATAAGGCATAAACGATCCCGTCAATTGATTTATTTTATGGGTGCCAACGATAAGCCGCCGTCGTGCAAGAGGTGATGGGGTCGAACCACCTGTGCAGCGTGATACACACACACACACACACACGAGCGTGCAATGTATATATATGCTTGTATCCCTGTGATTCACTCGAGGCATCTGTTCCACGATAAATTGACGGGTTGGTATAAGTCAACTTAACTAACAGGATATACTCTTTCGTGGCATGAAGCTTATGGTTTAGAACGATGATCATTATTAAATTTTCAATTCTTGCATCATTAGAATTCAATATTGTCACTTGATTCTTGGATGCTCGAAAAATGCAGAAAGTAAAACTTCTAGTCGCCTTGAGTATGTCAGTTTGTATCGAAGTTGTACTTGCAGCGGCTTCTTTAAGGTGGACGATACTTCATTAACTGAAACGTGACCGTAATGAATGTACATAGAACTTCGTCTTACCGCGAATGCCATAGAAAGCCAATACAAGTAAAGTATGCGCGACCTTAGTTTGTTGATCGTGCCGCATCATCGGTAAACTTATCGTTGCGACTATTGCTGTTCTTAGTCAGATTTTATTATTAGAATCACAACAAGATGTTCCGTTAAATCGGTTGCTACTGTACCCTGACAAGTGCTAGTCACGATTCTGCCACTCTTCCCTATGATAACTTAACTCAACACTTTCATATCGGATCTACTACATCGTAGACAACCATTCATTCGAAAGAACAAGTGATCTATATCGTGCAAAACGTGCTATACTATAAGTAATACTGTATTTAAGATTTTATCTTGAAAAGTTAAAAAAAAGCAATCCGATGCAACTTGGCGCAACAGAAAATGCACAGCTGTTGTTGCAAGAAATAAATCCAATAAACGGAAGATCACGTTAAAAGATCCGGGTTCATTGACGATATTCATCGCCCAAGTAAACCTCTCTATGCAAAATACCAAAGGATACGCACCAAGGAAAAGGTATGTGACGAAAGGTCGGGGTCGATTCAATTCAACATCAATGGAAAGATTTTCCTATCCTTATTAGTATAACTATTGACATGTATGACTTGAAATAATTAAAAATAACAGTGCTCTAAGGGCGATATCAAAGTCGCATGGAACATCAAGGATGCCCATGATTCTTTTAATTAATTAATTATTACTGTTATTTATATTCAAGGCAAAAGAATGGTTACATCCAGTGACTAATTAAAAATCATTAGATAAAACCAATGACACGTTGAAGTTAGTGTGATAGGAGGTAAACAAAGCGAAGCACCTTGTCTTGGAATACAATTACTTCTACAGGTAAAAGATCCTTGTCACAGGGGCAAGGACTAAAGAATGGTTGCGGTAACGAGCATGCGGAAGATTGCATGTAGGTCAAGGTGATGTATAACAAGTGTATTTTTTACAACTTTAAAACTTTTCCTCTTTCGAAAATTCCTCTACGAACAATATTCTTTTATACGTAATAAAAATTAAGTATTCCAATTGAAGTAACAATGCAATAAGAAATCTCGTGAAGAAGGTGTGTTGCACCAATAATCTATAGTAAAAAGTCAGATTGCGGAAATGCGATTTCGCCCGACAACGGCATTTGAGTTTGAAACCTCTCTTGACCGATCGTGACTCGCGTTGTCCCGATGTTACGACAGAAAGGCTCCTTGTTACTTCTTATGTAGATGTGCTTGCACGACCTTTGCCGCAAAAGTCGCACGATTGAGGGAGGCAGACTAAGGAAAGAAGAGTCGTCGCACTGCTGGGGCATCTAATTACACACTGATCTTTATAACAAGAACAACATCGAAGACAGCATAAAAACTGTTTTACATCGTATAACGTAAAACAATAATAAAAGCAAAAAAAAAAAGATGGAACAAAAGATAAGAATTATAACGCTTTGGTATTTTCCCTATCTAATCAAAATCTAACGTATCTGTTAATTCACGAAGTTAGATTTACCATCGATTACGGAACTTTACAAGCATTGCATCATTTCAAGAGAAAGGACAATCTTTCACTGTTTATTCTTGAATATAGTAGCGTAAACGTCGACAACTGCATTTCCTTTTACGTGATACGCAGTATAGTAGGACGCGCAAGAATGCATGCCGAGGCTTCTTTGCAACCCTTCGAACTCGCTCGTCGCCAAACTATACGATTCGAAGGCCAATTGTACGTGTATACGTATAGGAGGCATTCGTAGTGTAAACGCTACAGTGAGAAGAGAAAATGAGAGAGTGTTTGTTAACTCTCAGCACCGCGGTTTGCTTTTGTTGTCGACGTATAAAGATTATCGTGATGTAACAAGGCATCTGCCGTGGAAACATTATTGTTGCCGTATGCATACAGTAACAGGTAAGTTGCATTAGCTGAGGTGAACTAGTAGTGGAGGGATGAGGCACGAATTGCGGCAGGGATGCAGTCGAAATTGGCGAAAGAAACGCTCGTTGACATTTACTCACAGTTTCGCATCTTTTTTGTGGACGTAGCAACACGTAAATCAGCTGTGCAATTATTGCGGGTTAACTGCGTTACGCAGTCAACCAATGCTGACACTGTCTACTACATATCACACTGTCAATTTGGCCCCTAGTGAAATGTTGAAGAGGTATTTAATAAGGTATACAGTCGATAACATAAGTATTCGAACACTTTTTGAAACAGTGTAATTTTTTAGGTAATAACCCAAATGACACAAAATTGTTAATGAGGTTAGAACAAAAAGTCTTCTTCGTGATGTCTTTCATAAATTTTGTGAAATATTTATTTTTTACTAATTATAGTGAAAAGAAGAAATGACAGATTTTTAACTTTTTCGTCTCAATATTTTTTTAAATTTTAATACATAGGTTTAATAAATTGGAATAAGTTATAGGTGCCCTATAAATTTCGTCAAAATCGAACAACGGTGTAATGTGTTATGATCAATCAAAGAAGCTCAAAACGCATCGAAAATCTTGATTTGTCGTCAGGAATCATGAAAATCGATCAATTTGGGTGTCTTTGATTAATCATAACTCATTACATCGTGAATCGATTTTGATGACATTTATAGGGCACCTGTAACTTATTCCTATTTATTAAACCTATGTATTAAAATTTAAAAAAATATTGAGATAAAAAAGTTAAAAATCTGTCATTTCTTCTTTTCACTATAATTAGTAAAAAATAAATATTTCACAAAATTTATGAAAGACATCACGAAGAAGACCTTTTGTTCTAACCTCATTAACAATTTTGTGTCATTTGGGTTATTACCTAAAAAATTACACTGTTTCAAAAAGTGTTCGAATACTTATGTTATCGAATGTATGTGAAAAAATTGACGATTCGGTTCTACTATAACGTATAGTTTAACATTAGAAATTGGTATTTCAAAAGAATACGGGATCAGATTATTGGATAGGGTAGTTTCTACAGGAGGATATTAATCGCTACCGTTAATTAAACGTACTAACTACATATTGTAAAATACAATGCAACAATGGACTGCATTGTATGTCCAATCTTAATCTCCTAATGTACTATTTTGTAGCCTTGCAACACAGCTTAAAGAACGAAGTATCAAAAGGGTTGTGTGATCAACTGCTGCAAAGGTAAACGACTTTTCACATCGAAACATTTATTAATACCGTACAAAGACAACTCAGTGAAAGTCGCTAAAAAAAACACTAATTGCAATAGTATGAAAGTAAATAGAAATTTTAATCGTTTTATAGAGTTCTGCGTATATTATTATTATTATTATTATACACAAGTGATATATATGTATATGAATCTTATGGTTGGAAAGATTTCGTTCCTCTTGCATCTTTCGTGACCTGCTTTATTGTCCTGTCAATCCAATCGACGTAATAAATCATTCAGTGTCAGCTGCAGGATGAAGTACATTCAAATAGGTTTATTCGTCAGAGTGACGCGGAAATGCAGCCGTAATGTGTTGACATTTAAATCCTTCTTTCATAATAATAGTTTCGTTCGGTATCAATGATCAGTACGCACAACCGCATCTGAATATTCTTTTTTACAATGAAAAAATTGAAAACTTTTGAATATTAATTTTTCGAGTGGCAATAATCTACAATACGTATAGCCTCGTATCATTGGAATCTCTGTGGCAATTAAGAGAAAGACTCTCGCCATATGCAGTTTTAATTAAGAGGACGTAGAATAGCAGACTTGTCAAGACAAATTGCAAATGACTCTAACCAGTGGAAGATCCTTTACTCCTCTATTTAATCCATGCATTAATTCCTCCACAAACTATCTCGATTAGATACGATCGTCCATTGAATTTCAAGGAAGCTTAAAACTTTCACCAGGGACCACAAACAAAAGTTCATTCGATCGTCGAGAGATTATAGAGTGACATAAGTGCACGTGTAAGAAACGAATCGGTTGAACGAAACTTACCGGAAAAACTGAATGAAACTATGTACATATGTATATATACGAGTGATTGAGTAAATTCCAAGGAAATACCTGACCCCTGAACGATACCAGGTGCCTTCGGGTGATTCGTGCGATTCTACTTATTGTATAATCGACGAAACCACAAACAGCTGCTGCACCATTTATGGTACTCAAAATCTTCAATCGTTCGCTTTCATTTGCGAGAGAAGAAGGGTGGTTCGAAAATTGACTGGTAAAGGTAGAGGGGGCTTAAAAAACGAAAACGATGACGAATTTCGCCTGAGGAACCTCATGTACGATGATGATCGTAGGGCCCCGCAGGCACTCTCTGTATCTTGCTTGGTCTCTCAGCGCATCTTCTGAAATGGCAAGGTCACCAATAGTTACGTCACCAACTTTCCTCGGCTCATCTCGGCGGGTGTAACGCCAAGAAAACCAAATGTCACAATGACCAAGGCCGTTCGACCACACGTAATTTGCCCCGAGGCCCTACGACGAAACCACGGGCAGGAATCCATTCCACGAGAAATTTGGCTTTCACATTTCTTGAACACTCAATACTAGTCCGCTGGGATTCTTTGCGCATCTTCGTAACTTTGTACCAGTTTATTATTAATATTTTTTAAAGAATTACGATATCCATCGGAAAATTAATAAAATTAATATATCATACATCCATTGTCCATCGTCCACTTAACATATAAATAGAATTGGGGAAAAAAAGATCGAGTAATTTAAATGCAGATGAACGTGTCTAGACCGATGCGCTTTAAGAACGAGAACAATCTGATTTGTCTGAAAACAAAAGATCCTTGACATTGATACTGGGATTCTATCGGTAAACCCGATCTGAAAGAACTGAGTGGTTGCATGTATTGTCCGAATAGAATAGTGTTCAAATATCCAAAGGCCGAGAAACTTTCGTCAAACTTCTTCAAACCCTCCTGTCTTTGCTATATAGTTACTTTGGGATTCAAGTTAGATCCAACGAAGATTCGCAAACAGGGTTCATGATTTAGCTTCGTGAGATTGCGAAAATTTTGCGAAAATTTTGCCAAAATTTTCCCAAAAGGCAAACGACAATCAAAAGTGTCGTTAAAAAAAATTCGAGATAAATTGTGTTTTGAGGATCTCGAAGCTAGAGAATGCACAGCAATTTCTGTGAGTGGTATTGCATCGCAAATGCATTCTGGCTCAATCAGGGGAGACTCATCGGTGAATCTCCTTAAACCAATGCAGGTGGGGATGCATCACTCGCGATATTCCGACTATATAAAGGCAGATGCACCGAGCATCCTTGGTATCACGTATCGGTCGTTGTTTAAGGACGAAAGGACAGGAGTTTGTTTGGGCAGGCCACAAAGATATCTCGCAATGAAAACGGTGGGTTCTTGCAAGCAAAACATCAAAGAACGCGTGTAAACGGACACGATTGGATGGATCTAATCATTCTGTGATTGTTTACTAATCGAACATTTGTCGCTGATTTATTACGATTTTTGATAGACGAGACAAACTTGAAATTTTTTGCGTAACAGTGAAAGTGAAGAGGACCTGTGACATTTGTGCGCGCGTAGCGTCGCACAGTTCTTACTCGTACCCACGCAAATCTGTAATTGCGCTTTAGCGAATTTTCGCTTATTTAGTGTAAACTAAATATGTATACCCAGTTCGAGTGATTTAAAAACTCTTGTGTGCTTGAATATGTCGATGAGTTTACTTTTCCAATTTATCTTAATATTTTCGCAAATGCATTATAATTTCTATTCAACTACAATTTTATTAACAAGATAAACAGCGCAATTGAAACATTTACATTTCTACCTTCTTCGAATTAGAAAGAGTTTAAAAACGAAAAATTAACAATTAATTACCACCTGCTTGTTTTATTAATGACACTTTGTTCTCGCTTACGCAGGTTCTATTACTTCTCACGATCGTAGCGTGTGCCATCGCGGCACCACAAGTGAATCCAAATGAAATCACAATCATTAAACAAGAGGAATCGAATAATATTGGAGTCGGAGGATATCACTTCAGTTATGAACAAAGTGACGGACAAAAAAGGGAAGAGACGGCGGAATTGAAGAACGAAGGTACCGACGATGAATCTCTCGATGTAACCGGAAGCTTTAGCTTTACGTCTCCCGATGGCCATACCTACAGGTAGAATTTAAAAAAAATTCATTCTATTAAATTTGATCGAAGGTCGCATTGTAATTGATTGATACATATGAATTTTCTTCAACCACAGGGTGGATTATACTGCCGATAAGGACGGATTCCATCCGACTATCAACCTTGTCTCTAAATAAATAAAAAACCCGCGAATTGAGGACTTCCACTAATGTTACCTATGATTCTGCGACTATCGACACAATCACAATTCGTACAACATTAAAATACTATCATCGAATATACGTGACATGTACATGACACGCGGTTTAACCACAGTCGCGGAACTATTAAAAATGTATAGTAAGTCAAAATCCAGTTAAAAAGAAACAAAACATAAAAAGTGTAACGATGACACAATGTATGTATATCAGTGGAAGAGATTTATATTCACATGTATAGTTCATCTGCCGTGAAAGAAAAGACCGCGACATGTGTATAACGTGTGTCAAGATACACAACTTAATATTTTGCATAGTTCTGAGTAGCTATCGATAAGCAATATTGAACGAGAGTTCTCAGAAGCATCGACACCAATATCATTTCCGTGAGGCGACGACGTAGCACTCGAATACGCGTTTGAAATTTTATGTGGCAGCGAATTCTTCCTTCATATATGTATCCACATGTATCTATAATAAATTACAGGAAACTCAAATAAAGAAGTATATTAAATGAATTTTTCAATTGCATCATTTTCTAACGATCCAAATTCGTTAATATTGGAAAAAGGGGGGCGAGGAGAGAGGCGGTGTCTAGCGTAAGTATATCCATCACAAATTACATACATATATGTATATATATATATATATATATATAAATATAGATCACAATAACAAGATTAGAAATTACATACATTTATAAGAATATGTATTTTGTTAGTGAATTCATTAATAATACTACAATTCTTCTATTTACAATAAACTTGTCATTCAATTCATATTATTAGTTCAATAAGAATTATTGAAAAAGGGGTCATATTGCGTATACAATACGAGAGCGAAATTCAGATCCCAGAGCCCTATCGGCAAACCTAGATATTACCTAGATTATACAATGATACGCATGATGAACAATATTGTTAAAGTATGCAAAGTAGAAAAAAAATGGTTAATTCATTAAAATGTAACTTCTCTGAATTATATAAGTAGATAATCCATTTAATTGTACGCAATATTCAGAGATCTATATCGTATTCTATTTGGACTTGAATTTCTCAAAAGAAAATTGCAAATTTAACTAGAAACCGTATTTAGCGATATATAGCAAAATTCTATAAAATCGCAATAGTGAATTAATATTTCTCATAAAACTGTCATAATTTCGTTACAAAAATCAAATTGAATTGTATTTACTTCAGTTATACTTGCATAATATACGTATACGTATATACGTGTGTATAATATGTCGAACCACACGTAACGCGTCGCTGATGTATATAAAAAGTTTTATCGAAAAGTTAGCGTAACTTAATACGCTGCGATTACTTGGAAAATATACATTGATTAATTTAATATTCCGATACGCCACCCCAAGTGTGAATGAGATTCAGTGTCTTGTTCAATTTGGAACACCATTCCAGTCTGTCTTCTTTTGTATCAGCTGACAATAAATGCCTGTAAAACAATAAGAACGTTACAAAAAGAAAAATCACGGTTTCTAACACGATAAAATTCTAAATCCAAATAATTCCATACCTAATCGTTGTATTTGCACCATGTTTGATCATAATGAGACTTTCCGTATCACCTGGTTGCGCTGGCCTCGTGGTTTCGAGTAAAAATGTATTAGGACGCGCACAAATGTCTCGCGAGACCAAACCCACGTTTTTGGTCGAAACAGCTATAAAACACAAAATAACATTTCCTAGTAGAAAGTTTTTACTTAAAAGTCGCTATAAAGTTCCAAAATTTGAAAATAGAATACCTTGTAAATCAAGACTTCCAATTGGTGTCTTTTTACGCTCATCGTCAGGATACTTCCAATATGACAAAGTAGATCCTTTTAATAAACACCATCTTCGATGCCAAGCACCAAAACCAGAAACATCTTCGAACATCGTCAAGAAACCTCTGTGCTCCACTGACACTGAAAGTTCGCAGGAAACGTGCATCTGTAATCGTCCTTCAAGAGGCGATTGTGGTGGGATCTGTAATTAAAAAATTACAAATCAGATTACGTATTCGATACTATAAATATCTAGAGAAATGATCTAGCTCGTACTTTATTCAATGTAAATTGCTGACGATGTACTTCTTTAAGACTGAAAATAACATAACCGGCTAATTGAAAAGCCGGTGATCTAACAGCCGATGGTCCTGCTGGACTTTGAACAGTTGGCATCACCAAACGATTATCTTGTTTCGAATATTTCTTCGGTGTTCTGCCTCCTAACTGTAAAATTATCGAAATTAAATAATTGTATTAAACTTAGAATGCTGATTGATACTTTTAACATGTCGCATTTACCTTTTTACTGTTAATAGTACTAGCATTACTGCATCCGTTCCCCGAATTGTGAATGTGATATTTAATTTCATGAGGCAACATTTCCGGTTGCGTTTGAAGGGAATATATTTCAACAGTAATTTTAAAATCACTATATAAATTTTGTAACTTCAATGTCGACGGGAATCGGAGACACGAATCACCAGGTTCGGCTACAACCACTGGCGTAGCAACCATTTCTTCCAAGTGTCGCATTAAGCAAATGAAATGAAGACACGTGTCTGAAATAAAATAATTGATAAGATACAAGAATCATGTACAATACAATTATTATATTATGAGTTATTTATATGAACTGGGTAACTTACTAGTGCCTGCGCTGCGAAGGAATTCTCTTCTGAGTGGTAATGTGATAGCAGAGACGGTTAACGATCCACTTTCTTGCACTTCCGGTGAACCTGGTACAACAGGCCTTAAAGTACCCTCTACTTTTAGTCTCTGTACTTCGTTTAACGCTGCCTGTCGTCTGTGTGCTATAAACAATTCTCGGTTTAATAATTGTAAATTGTTAATAAAAATGTTCACAATATACAAAGAGAAACTTACTGGCGAGAAGCAGCAATCTTTCTCCTTCGACCTGCTCCATCGAGCCATTAAATTCGACCGTAGAACTACATAAGTTAAGTGCCTGGCTCGCTTGACCAATAATTGTCTGTTGCTTACACACTTCTTCTAGTAAACGCTTAATTTTCTCCTGTACCAAAGCCGACTCATCTTGATTGTCACCCGGTGTAGTCTCCCCCGTGGAATCTGATACATCTTGAGTCCGAGATATAATTCTAACTGGAGTTTTCGGTGTCTAAAATTTAACATAGTCAATATTTTAAATCGCTCAACAATAATAATTCATATATCAAATATCTTACCTGTGATTGTTGACGTCTATAAAAGCTGACACTGTGCATCAAAGGTACATAATTATCACCGTCGACGATATAATGCTCATTTTTCTTCGGCGAGTGTGGTGAGATCGCTTTTATTGGTGAGCGATAGGATGATCTGTAAGAAATATTTTCAACAAATTATATTTCACTTCGAATATTTCATTCTAGAGTTAACGAAATATAATATATACGTACCCTTGGTTGTATTTGAAACTAGAAGACGGAACCGAAGGACTTTTTCCTCCTCTGTTCAATTTGGGTGGTGTAGGTCCTTCTTCTCCATGATTAATCTTCGAAGCATGAGCTTCTTGTGCTGCGAGACACTCGTCTAAATATTCATCCATCTCGTCTAGTACTGAAATATCTGAAGTAGTACTATCTGGATCTGGATCAATGGATCTCTATAAAAAAAAAAGTATTGATTTACCAAACTTTCCATAATTCGTCAATTATTAATATTTAATTTTCTTTACCTTCATTTTTAAACCTGATTGTTGGCCAACTGCTCGCAGAATACTTCGACCGAGACTAGTGTTCATTCCTTCAGTTTCATCCTCACTGTCGGGTTCTGTATTATCATCCTAATAAATAATCAAATTGTAAGATGAAACGATTAATGTGATTCAAATTTAGTAGCAAAAATTACCTGAACGTAATATTCTGCTTCTGTAGCTGTGTCAGTTTCCGTCCTTTCCTCGAGCGTAGCAGTTTCAGCTTCGGTACTATTCACCGTATACTCTGTATCCGTTTCGGTCTCAGTAGTTGGCTCGATATCGGATAGATTGGGATAAAGGTATCCTGGTTTTGGAGGCGCAACCCGGATACGTTTAACGTCAGCGACTGCTACAGTTTGTTGTTGTACTTTCGGCGGACTACCAACAACGGCTAACATACCAAAATATATTTAGAATTAAATACAGAATAAAGGAAAGATTAGTTAAAAAAGAAATGTACAATTAAATATACCCTGTCGTTTAACGGGCGAACCTTTCCCTGAATTTGACTGTCTCCGATCAACGACTGTTTGCGGTTGTGTTGGAGGTAGAGGCGGTGGCAATGGCGGAGCGTGTTCCTATACATTATCAATTACAATTAGTATAATTAAACGCACATAAAGAATCTGATCGGATACTTACATCGATTTAGTAATTAATTACTTACGGGTGCAGGAGTTGGCTTCACAGGACAAACAGGAGAATTTTTCGGAGATGTTGATTTACCCTCGCTGCTCTCACTTGTTCGGATACAAGAACCAGCAGCAGCTTGTGCGAGTTCCTTGTTTCTATTAAATCGCGAACGCAACATATCCAATTCACGTTGTCTCTCCAACTGAGTAGCGCGTAAAATATCATTCTCCAATTCCTGAGTGTTCGTTCCTTGCTCGAATTTATCGCGACGTGCAACAACTGTCTTCGCAGGTACATCCAATTTAGATCGATCTTTTGATGCTAAAATTTTTGTCCAAATATTCCATCGGATTAAATTAAAGAATATTTACTTGTTGTGAAATTAGAAAGATTTTGTATGTGTGTGAAAATACCATTGTGTCCAGGTGAGGAATGATCCTTTTCTTGCAATTTCTTTGGCGGTATCGACATGGTAAGCGGTGCTTTCGGTAACAATGGTGCTTCACCTTTATTTCTTTCGAACAGAGCCATCCTTTCCGATAAGGACATCTGAGCAGGATCTTTTGCCTTTACCTCTGTATTCTTTGATTCAAATAAAGAAGCTTTGCTCAATACTGATCCTGGACTGGATTGAGCAGGACTTTTAGGTGATCCGTTATACCCAAATCGCGGTGGTACACGTGTGCCGTTTACATTATTACTTTGATTCTTAGCAATTTTCCCAGGTGAAGTCACATTATGATTATGCCCACTTTTTGATTCAACAACAGATCTCGAAGTACTAACGTTTTCTGTCTTTTTCCCAGTTGTAAGATCGCTGGACTTTGACTCCGTATTTCCTACCCTCTCTTTGATACTTCGCAGTTGCTTGTTCGGCGAATTTCCACCATCCGCATTCGATTCCTGAGAACAACCCTTATAATCATATATAAGGCGACTATTGCTTTTGGTTCGACTAAAGCCTTGAGCCTCCTAGAAATACCATGTTCATGAATGACTTTAGTTTCTACGATTCAAGAGATTTAACTGCGCTGGTGTAATTAACGTAAAGATGTACATACATGTCTAGATGTATATAGATGATTTTAATTAATCAGAATAATAACTTTTAAAAGCTTTAGTCAAATCTATACGATGAACGTTGTTAATGTACAAATTAAATACGTACCAAACTCTCTAGTACAACTTTGTCCCATTTCAGCTGCTTAGTTGATTCTTTCTCTGCGGAGGCACCTCTGCTGTTTCTACTCCATTTACCGTAGCCACTTGTACTTGGTTGCGGTTCCATTGAATGGTTTGCATTTTTAACTTGTTCGTTAAATTTTTCTTGTATCTTTTTCGCTTTGTCGTCCGCAGGTTTGGCTTGAACCTACGAATACAATCGCATTAAATAATATAACGTACTATTACAAACTTAAAAAGTTGCTATCGTAGAATTCTTTTTACCGCAGTTGGATGCGATAAATCATCTTCCCAGTTATTAATTGCCGACGCGAGAGCAGCCAATCTATCTAGTCTGGCTCCTCTTTTCGCTGGCTTGTGTTCCACGTTTTCTTCTTCTGCGTTAAATCTTTCTTCCGTTCGATGTATGGGTGAACTAAGTTCTCTGCTACTGTCATCTGCGAGTACATTTGCACGCGAGAATTTTTTTAAGTATCCCAAAATAATAAAATTAAAAATATGATTATATATCTAGGGGAAACATGCTTACAACGGAGGAAGATAATACGAGATGAGTCATTCAAATGAGAACTACAGGAAGCGTTTGTGCTCACCAATCAGAGATAGTCTTTAGAAGATAGCGTGTGCTATACTTGATCTTAAGCATGTGTAGGAAACCAGTTTCAAGCAATCTGTGTGGGCGTGCAATACAATATAGCTTACCAGAATAAAGTTTGCCAAGCCTCTGTAGCTTTGACCTAACGTTCTGAACACCGGCTTCTCCATTTTCTTTATTCACGGGTAGTTTGTCCCCTTGAGTGTCGCTTTTTGGTATTGATTTTCTGGGAGACTTAACGGGCGATGCGTTTTCAGATGTGAGAGGCTTCGCCGGTGATTTTGTAGGTGTTTTACTTTTGGTAGCTTTAAATTTTAGAAATATATATAAGCGTAATTTGGAGCAATCTTAATTTTAAGCCTGATGGAATTTTTTCTACTTCTTCGATAAAACATACCTATTGCCTGAGCTAAAAGAGCATTTGCATCTTTTAAAGGACTACGCCTTCTTTTCACGTCATGTCCCGCGTTTGATAACTGAGTGTCCAGTTTCTCCCTCCTTGCTCTCGCACGTTCCAACATCCGCTAAACACAATGCAAATATCGCGAAACATAAATTTGTTATCAAAGTCGAAAAATTAACGTTATTTCACGAAAAATCATCTACTTAGCATGAGAAACTAAAACTGTTTAACTTATTGTAATATTCAAATCAGAAAATGAATAGATATATTGGAAAATCTATTCAGAACTTGGGTCGTAAACGGTACTGGGTCTTAAAATCTCAGGTAATCCGTAAAATTCTATTTGCGCTGGAAGTTGTAGAAAAGGGTCTTACCTGAGTGAAAGGGTCCATTGTATGGGACGGTATAGTACGGTAATACCCAAAGCAATACTGACGTCCCAACAAGTCTATAAGAACAAACGGTACTTCTTCAGCACAAAATCTTTCGATTCACCATACGCGATATCGATGATATTATTCAAAATCAAAAACCATCACCACATACCACAATTCTTTTAACTGTTTTTGATCGCAACTGATTCGCAACACTGCTATTTCCGACCGTTGGATTTAAACACAACCGCCATGGTAGCTTGTATCCTTGTGTAGTATCCAACAGGACTGTAAATGTGACAGGTCCACCTTCGAAATATCTTGAATAAGTATTCAAATTAGCGTAAACTCTAAAGTTTAGATCGGTTTAGATTGTTACAGTTCAAACTGAATAGAAAGCGTCGCGTCGTTTCGCGTCGTATAGGCACACGCACGAACACGCACGAAGCACGAAGCTAACCGAAGCTTTCCCCCCCAATTGAGTCAGCCGAGTAACGAGTGGCGACGAGCAACTGAAAAGCAGTAAACATGATCATAACTGTAATCATGGAGGGGCAATGCACATTGCGATAGGTCTATTTGAAATCTTCTTCTTTGATTGGCTGAAATAGTCTGACAGTGGTAGTGTACATAAATTTCGCACAAATCCTAGAGGTACGAAACAATAACTAATACAATATTGATACTAAGATCTTGCAACTATTTTATTCAAAAATAAGTCTCCATTGATACAATATTGATGTAGAAATAACATTATGGAAAATAGATGTTGTTCAAACATGAGATGATCCATCAGCTGCCATAACTTCGCGGTTTTCATAAGCCCAGAAACCATGAAACTCTATCAATATGCTCACCATGGTATCACCTTGTCCACTAAAAACGAAGAAAATTGTCTGTACTAATAGTTATGAGATAAAATATACGATTATGAGGATTATAAGACTCATCTAATACCATGATAACAAATCTTGCAATGTAATTTTACTTGGATCCGCTGGTTTTACCATATCGAAAATTTCATCTTTTACGTCATCAAAACTAACTGGCTCTTGACCGTGAATTGTCATTTGTTCTTGGATGGCCTAAAAATGGAATACATCATTTTTAATGAATAACAGTATTTTAAAGAAAATATTCTAACGTTATTAAGATACGTACGCGGAAAAAGTAATTAAGGCAAAATGTATCAAGGTATCCTCGATTATTAACATCTAAAATTCGAAACAAATAATGTAAGCTCTGTGGTTCATGACGATTTTCAAGAGCTAAAACGAAATCAAGATATGTCTTGTAATCCATTTCTCCTTCGTACGTTAGGCATTCTTGGAACACTCTTTCTAGGAAAACACCGGTTAGGGTACCAGTACCATACCTATGGAAACAACGCTAGATACACTAAATTGAAAAATAGAAATTATAAGAAAAAAGTTTAAACTCCGTTACCCTGCTAATTCTTCCTTATTAAGCATTCCATTATGATCTCTATCGAGATTCAAATATTGACCATAAACTTTAAGCGCCGAAGGTGCAGAAAACCAGTTGGCCTCTTGTAAGTCTTTGGGTAAGTCTTCGTCTCTTAATTCTAAAAGATCATCTAAGAAACTACACGCTAAAATATCTTGTATTCTGACTCTTCCTGTTCTAAGCGGATCCAGGAAGAACAAAAATTTTCTTACGGCAGTACACACATAAAACGAGTGAAAAGATTTTTCGAGGCCTTCTAACTGTGGCAGTGTAGATATCAATTCCAAAATATAATTTTCTAAATCCTACGAAATAAGGATAGAAACAAGAAATATAAGTATGCGTATAACAAGAAATATTCTACGTTTTCACAATTCATATATCGTTTAGAAACAATAAGAGATAGGAACTTACGGATTCTCTCAGATAGCCTTGACCAGTTACGTCGTATAACGATAGGCCAATTCTAGTTTGATGTAACCAAACTTTTCTCATAACGTAGTTAAACAGTGCCATAATACTTATTCGACCATGAGGATCGCCCTGTTGTAATTTTGCGAACACAACTGCCGTAAAATATGGCCTACATTTTGGATCAGCTAATTTTCCCACTTTCTTAAATTCTTCGTAATTTATTAACTGTTCCTTTCCAGATAAGGAAGCGCTATAATGCTTATCCAATAAAACCCATAATGCCTTTATTTCGTTGTGATCCAGTAACTGTTGCGACCTTCTTCCTAAAAATAATGCTCTAGTTGTATCCCGCAGTTTCTGTGGTAGAACTTCATCCTCTTTCGGCAGCTGTACCATAAAAAAAATGGATATCGATTAATCAAATTAACTATGATTATATTAAGATTTCTTACAAACACAATTATACCTTGAAATAAAATTTTGGTATCACTTTGTACGTTTCATCATTATCTTCTGGCTTAGCTCCTTTCCAATCCTGATAAATTTTTTGAAAATATTCATCTTCTTTTTTTAAATTTTCCTCTTCTTTTCGCCCAGCTGAAAGTATGTTTTAAATTGTTATTCTAATGATACATCTAATTATTATTTTACTTAGAATTCTTTATTTACATTTGTTTCCGGAAGCACATTTCCGGAGGAGAGCTACCACGTCCATTTGTTTTGGTTTCGCTGCTGTCAACAAACTGTCAACAAAACCAAACCTAACCTATGTTTTAGAATTCTAAAGCACTTTCGTATTCGTGAGGCGCATGCGCTCAGTTATTGCAATTTCAACGCTCATATACACTGTAATTGACTGTATAATATCGAAAATTACCTTCTTTTTCTTTCTACACTGTTATATCATTTATATGTCGATTCGTATGATTATTGTGGATTGTCGCGAATATCATTATAGTTTCGTTGCCAAAAATTGAATTGTATACTCGGTTACAAGTATAATTTCGGTATTCGAAATTGGAGATTTAAAATGCGTACGATAAAATTTTAAATTAATCACTTTGTTAATTAACAATTGATATAATATATCTATCTATAATAATACTATTTTCTTCGTAGAAATATCTGATACCATCGTTCTCGTAAAATCGATATACATAATTACACACTGTAAATGAAGATAAATTCAACAGCAGAGATTGTCAGTGTTATAGAATACAAAGCAATGCAATTCAATAAAAATTCTCATACTCTGCCTAAAGGAAATATGGACACACCAATGGTGTCTCGGTCAACGATTCACGAAGGTGATAAAGAGAAAAATCCTTTCAAATATATTTTACACACTGACAGCTCCATACTTTAGGTGTGAACTGTTTACAAATGTTGGAATTACAAATTATCCGTTTGATACTTCAGGTTTATCAGGAAGAAATGGGGCTTCCCACGATAAACTCATAAAATTAACAAACAGTATGTTCTTTGAGTTTATGAAAACAGCGTACGAAGTGAACGATAGTTTTAGTCAGCATCCAATTATAGAAAAAAATAGTAATGAGATTGACTGGAGCATGTTATCGAATATTGATTTCTGTCATGTATCCGATAATCCCAATGTACCATACACAGAGGCAGCTTTCGCTTCGGTAGTATGTCAAGATGAAAATTTAAAAGAATGTAACAACGCTTTTAATAAATTACACGATAATAGTAAAACTAAACATGGGCAGACATCCAGAGAATGTCCAAACAATCAGAGGCCTTCGTACGTTAAGCATCCCTCCAGCAATGGTATACTTTCTAATGACAAAACGAATCATCAAGGGGATAACTATAATAAGCATGCAATGTGCATAAATAGTACGAACGAAGAATGGGAATCTGAGGAGAAAGATGTACTTCACTCTGGAAGTGGCGAAGATAATATACTACCGACAATGGTAAAAACAAATTTGAGTAACATACTGCATGAAGGCTTGCTAGATTCTGTGCTACCTTATATGATACCAGACACAGTTATGTCACAATCAATGATTAAAAAAAGTATTGCGACTACTGAGATTAAAAAGTCTAACTCTTCACCTGCTTCTGTAGAAAGTAAAACAGGAGGGAATTTAATTGCTCAGAAGGAGAATCAAAAAGAGAATGAAAAGATTAAGATAAACAAGAAAACTTCGGAGTAAGTATATTAAATTGATGTTTCATCTGAGTTTCAACTTATTTTCAATTGTTAGAATTATTATCGTTATGATTATTCTTTAGCACCGAAGTTGAAATTCATGTTTTCGACGAAGATAAAAATATCAGGAAGAATTTTCGCTGCCCCCAAAAATTGCTTATTAAGAAAATGTGCTATTTTGCTGACGTAACGTCAGGCCAGAAATTAGAAGAGATGGACATTTCCGTTCACTGTGACGTTGTCATTTTTGATTGGCTAATGAGATGGGTAAAAAAGGACGTTATAAAAAAATCAGACTGGCCAGTACTCGAAGCCAGTAACGTTATCCCAATTATGGTATCCGCATCATTTTTACAAATGGAACCATTACTGGAAAGCTGTTTAGAATATTGCCATGCTAACATATCTGATATTTTGAAGACATCATCAGTGTTGACGTGTCTCGATGAAAACATACTCACAAGGTGTGTTTAGACAAGTCTCGACTAGACTAAACATAGTGCTAAACATTCTGTAAACAATTTTTTATGCTTGTTTGTTTTCCAAAGGATCCCATATGACTCTGCATTTTTGGTATAATTTATATTATATCAAACGTAAGCACTACCGTAATCCTATGTCGCATTTTTTATTTGCTGCTTAGCAAATATATTCCATGAGCAGTAAGTGCAACGGATGGTATAATTATGTTTGGCTTAGTTTTTTTATTCACAAATATTTACTTTTAATCCTGAGACAGTTGGGCTTTGCATGTAGATATTAAAATTCACAGTAATCAATCCAGATTACAATAAAAACTTTGTAATCTCGTTTTCAGTTTAGCTGAAAAATTTACAAATGAGGATGTAGAAGGATTTAAAGACAAAAGGGATAAGATACAAAGCAAGTTATTTTGGAAACTAATTGTTTCTCTTTCTGAATTAACTCCGGATAACAAAAAGGGTCATTACAGCTCATTAGCTATGCTGTTTAAATGTAGTAAATGTGGGAAAAAAATTATACAATCAATTTCCACCAATGTACCTTGCATCGCAACTGCAATGGCCATCGATCATCGAGGACATATTCAAAGCAGGCATAGCAGGTATTATAAACTAGTGCGAAGTCTGTTTAACAGAGATATAATTCTTTATTTATACATCGTTTTGGTTTATCAAAGAAATTGAATTTTATTTCCAGGGACATTACGTGGACATTAAACGATTACGTTATGACTCTACGAACAGAATTACGTTCATGGCGTAAAGTTTATTGGCGGCTCTGGGGAGATTGTCACTTCTTGTTTTGTCAAGAATGTAATACATATTTTCCAATTAATCAAATAGAATGGTGTTGTTACCATCCAGAACTTCCTCAATTTTTCATCAACGAACAACAGCGTCCAACACCATATCCGCTAGGCAGATTTCCTTGTTGTAGTCAAACAGCTTACAAATTTGAAGTTTTGCCAAATCGCGAGGGTTGCAGATACAAAGTAAGAATTATAGGTATATTAGTTGTCGAAAATCAATTAAGAATATATAATCACCGTAATAATTTCTTGATTTTTTAATTCAACTTAGGAACATACACCAGCAATTAGAACACAGGGAGACGTTAATGTATTAAACATACTCACAGCGCACAAAGATATAATATTTACCGAACCACCAAAATTATATTTCCCTGAAAAAATTACAAGATTAGCAGCTTCGGAGCCATCTGTTTATCCATTGAAATTGGAATGTAAGACAACAATGTGGTGGACTGGGATAGAAGTTTTGCCGCCAAGACCAAAACTGGGACTTTTACGTATGTAAAAACCTTACATTGTTGAAATCAAACTATAATATAATATTTGGACACATTTTCAATAACAGGAAAGATTTGGAGCGGACCTAATTTAAAACAGTGTAATCAATATCACGAATCAAGAAAATCATTCCAAAAATTTTACAAACAAATTTCTATTGACACGTCTGCCACATCATCCGCAACGGATAGCGATGAAGGAGACAAAAAGATTATGTGTACGAAGAGCAGCGAAGATGATGATTCTTATTATAGTGATGATTTTAATGTATGGACTACGCAACGGTCAGTAAAAAAACTTGGGAATTTAGACTATTGTTCACTTCTATTTTTCATCCATTCTAGACATTGATAAAACGATACGTAATGTTATTTTAGAGGTTTCAGTCCAAGTTGGAGTCAAAATCTCAACGTAAGACATAATCAAGATAATCAAAGAGACTTCGAAGAAAAGGTGGCTCTTCAAATGATTGCACTTTTAACCAAACGGGTTTCGACAGACACTTTCAATTTTCCAAGAACTTTAAATAAACATAATTGGAAACGAATCCAACCTGCAGGTATGATTAAAGTATTATAAGAACAAAAATTGTAGGATAATTATGAATCATTAATTTAATTCTTACGATAGGTGGAAAATATGTAAAGCTTGAAGCTGAGTTTCGCGAACAGATGGCTCAATCGTGTAAGTGTAAAGGATTAAATGGAAAAGTTTCTTTGCGTCCAAAATCCAATAAATAATGCAAAATCTCTTTACGCACATCAACGTGGTATATTGAAACTAATAAATAGTACAAATACTTTATTTGGTCACGTAATCTTAAATCGTTTGTCTTAAAGTAACGAACATTTTTTGCAAATTAACTTTGTACGTTTATACTAGTCAATATTTAAAATTAGAACCAGTATTGTTTAATATTAACAAATAAGAAAATTTCTATCAAATGTTGAACATGTAAGTAAAATAAATAAATAATGGTATACATTGGCACATCTGGCACTCATTAACATTTGACAACTCACTCTGACCAGTATTATTCAATATCATATTAACGCAGGAAGTCGCGAATGTATTTAAAATAAATAACGCATATGTTACTTCATGAACTACTAAACTTAATAATAAGCGCTGCTCGAGTAGAAAAAATACAAAAATAAATAATTCTACATCTAATAAATCTCTTTTATATCCGGTATTAGTAACTTGAAAATAATTGCAGATCTTACGTAACTGATGTTTCCCCAGATTGTATGTCACTTCTGTCTAAAAGCGCATCAAGTTCTTCTTCCGTAAACACTGCAAAATGATTTTCGAAATATTAATCAAAATAATGTTTAATGATCTTAGTTTAACAAAATCAGTATTGATTAATCATATTAAATATTATAAAAAATGAAAAGAATTTACCCTTATTTTTCGATGTTACAATTTGATAGTCCTTTTTCTCTAACATTTCTTTTAATTCCAACAATGTATTTTTATCAGTAAGATTGACCGTCGACTTATGTCCAATTACCATTTTCTCTAATGCACGTTTGGCATGACCACGACCAATAATTCTTTCGTCGACAGTCCCTTTGGTACATAAACGATAAATCACTACTGGACGCGTTTGTCCTATTCGATGAGCTCGAGCCATTGCTTGTATGTCGACTTGAGGATTCTAAAATACCCAATTTACTTATTAATAACATAAAACGAATTTTAGAAAACGTAGAAGATTAAAAAAAAACTTTACCCAATCACTATCATATATAATAACAGTATCCGCAGCGACCAAATTTAATCCTACTCCTCCAGCTCTGGTACTGATGAGATACAAAAATATATCTGGATTGGAATTGAATTTTTTAATGTCGCTACTTCTCACATCCAAATCAGTTCTTCCATCCAATCGTAAATATTTATAGTCCCTAAGTGATAGGTAATCTTCTATCATGTCCAATAACGTCGTCATGGTAGAAAATAATAAGACCTTGTGTCCACGACTTTTTAATTTTGCAAGCATCGCATCGAGTACCAATAATTTTCCAGATGCTTTAACTAAATCTTCATCGACCTTTGGCAAACCATCTGAACCCAGTGGGCAGTGAATCAGATAAGGATGATTCACAACTTTTCGATACATCGATATTCTGTTTCCTAGTCTAATTCTGATTAAAAAATCAAGATTACGTTCTGTAACATCGGTATATTGATTCCAAATATTCATTTTGTCTCGGTCTCCTGGAGTTATTTGTTTCCAATTATGACTGTCTATACTATCGTTACTCTCTGATGAAACATTAGGTGACATTTCTCTGTTCGACCTGTCTAAATCTCCATAATAGTTACCGCTTAACGCTCTAAGAGCGCATCTTCTTTTTGGTCGTTGTCCGTTTTCATACTCGATTATTTCGGGAGTCTCCGAAATTTTAGACAGTTTCGATAAGTCATAATTTAAAATTGCTTTATATAGATCATGTTGAAGTTTAGTAACTGGTGCATAGACAACTAACTCCTTTTTTCCAGGAAGTTGTAGATTCACGTCAGATTTTTCACGACGTAACATGAACGGTCTTAAGATCTCTCGTAACGATGATATTACATGCTTTTCTTTCTCTTGTTGCAAAAACCTTTCTGTTCCATTCGCCTCTTGAATTTCTTTCGCATCGAACCATGCTTCGAATACAGCCAAATCGTCAAAAATTTCAGGTAATAGAAAATGTAAAAGAGACCATAATTCTGCTAAATTATTCTGCAATGGTGTACCCGTCAATATCAATCGATTCATTGACTTAAATGTTTTTAAAGCTCTGCGAACAAACAAATATGGAAAATATAAGAAATACACGTAAACATATTTACTCATATAGAAAAACACTACAATCGAGAGTATACGTACTTCATCAATAAAGACTCATGATTTTTTATTCTCTGTCCTTCGTCTACAACTATATATCTCCAATTCTGTGTCTTCAAGAATGATTGATCTCTCAAACCCACGTCATAACTGGTTATGACAACTGGTTGAGTTTTATACGTATTTGTAATTGGATACATCTTCTTAATATTTTTATATAGGTTTAATCGTACATCTCCCGTACCATGATATACTACAAATGGTATTTTTGGTGCGAATCGTTCAAATTCTATTGCCCAGTTGGGTAAGGTTGAAAGAGGTGCGAGTATCAAAAAGGGACCAGCCTGACGTTTCTCAATCAAATGGCATACTAAAGCTATAACTTGAATAGTTTTTCCAAGACCCATTTCGTCAGCTAAAATTCCATTAAGGCCATTTTCGTAAAGAACTTTCAACCACTGAAGACCCTTCTTTTGGTAATCGTATAGAGTTCCATTGAAATATTTTGGAATTTCCACGGTATCGGGGTTCTTGTTTGTTTCTGTATCTGAACCATTAGCCAGTTCATGTTCAATATCTTCTTCGCTTAAATTTAGTCTTTTTTTGTCATGTATTTTCTTCTCAACCTAAATATAGTAAAGATTAATTTAAACTAGACTAAAAGTGGCTTTCTAGATTCCACAGTGTCGGATAAGCATCTACGAACGATCGACACATATTAATCGGTATTACTTATACAACTTACATTGCTCGGTATATATTTTCGAATATCGTACGCTCGTCCAGGTCTTGCCTTTCGTAGCTTTTCATTCTGAGGCGATACATTTTCATTATTCGTCGGAGGACTAACTTTATGTTGATGCCTCTTATTTGGTGGAGTTTCGATTTTTTTTATAATAAATTCTGAATAAAACTTGCTTTTGTTCAACAAATGCATTAATAGTTTATATCGTTGTTCGTGTACTTGTCGATTGTACTCATCTTCTGCGATACGTTTTTTTTCTACTTCTACCTCATTTCCTATTTTTCTCTTTTTTTTTGGAACCCCATCCAACGACTCATCGACCAATATTATACCATCGATTAACTTGTCGGAAGCCTCTAATAGAAATGAATTAAATCAAGAATGAAAAAAAGCAATTAACAGAAATAATTTAGTGTTCATACAAAATTCTACTAGTAAGTTTACAGTATGCAATTCTTCAGATAAACTATTCAATGAAAATATATAGTTCATATTTTTAAAATAATTTCAATATACACTTCTAACAAAATTGAATATTAAAAACAAAGGATATTGGAAATAGAACAAAGAAATGATTTTTTCTTTAAATAACGAAAACATGAAGTTCATAATACATATTTTAACTGTATGATAAGTACCGAAATAATTGATTACCGATGGGTACCCCTAATAATAAAGAACAAATTATTAAAGACAAATGGATCGTAATAAAACTATTAAGTTGTCAAAATATAACTTACCGATAGTTTCATCGAAACCCGCTGTTTCAGACATTCTTCTGCACAATGAGGTGTCTTCTAATTTGGCTCTAATTATTGCCTTTATTTGAACACGTTTTACTATTCAAAGCGTAGCAAATTAAACAAGGTTTGGAACAGGATGAATCAAAATGAAACGTATATTATTTTGAAGGAAATCGTTGTTACATGCTGATCAAGGCAGATGTGCAAACCAGCGCACGACCTCAAGCACATGCACAAACGTGTACAAACCAAACCAAACCAAACTGATTTCCCATGTTCCCGCGTAATATTGCCCGCTCAAAAGTCTTTTGTCAAAGTATACATCTGGTGTCCCATTTGTATCGATACATTTGAATATTCGGCAATGAAATAATTAAATATCATATCATAAATATAATATTCCACAAAGTCTCTGAATTCAAAATTCGTACAATTAGATGAACTGTTTACCTTCTAAGAAAATCAAATCTAAAGTTTCAATAACGTATATTTTATAACTGTCGGAGTTGTATATTGCACATATACAGGGTGCTCCATTATTTCTATTCATCTGAAAACAGATTTGTAACTAGACTTTTAATAGGGGTAGTTAAAATTTTGCATATATTTTTATGCCAATCGCTAGAATTGGAGTAGTAGAAGCTGAAAAACGATTTCATAATTTTAGGAAACACGCAATTCGAAGAAATATGGAATTAAAAATTCCTATTCTAGGGTAATTTGTACATTTTGCTACAATTGGCAATTTGTAACAGTAATTTTCCAGTTCGATCTCGACCCGCTACAATTTAACAGCGGTACAAGAACTATAGCTTCGCAAAATTTTCGCTATCCCAAAATAATAAATTAATATATTGCAGTTTAACAATTTGACCTTCTTGCACAAATATATTAAGTGAACATATTCTTCTCATACTGTTTAGCTAAAGTTACCAATGCATTAACGCACCATTGCTTAAAACATTTAACACCGATACCACGGTATTGAACGAATTTTATTATTTGACACTGACAATGAGATTCGACATTGGCAAACATTGACGTGTTGATTCGCATGCATTGCCAAGTTGATTGACAGTTGAAATATTCAATTTATTAACAATTTCAGTGATAATAATTTTTGAAAACCGCTGTACAAACCTTTGAAATAGAAATCAACTGAAAGCGTTTATTTCTTTCGTAAAAATTTCTAAAAAGGGCTGTATTCAGAGAATAAAAACCTCTTATATCTCGGTTATGTAAAAATATAGTAAGTGCTAATAATACAGGATATAAACTACAAATAATCAGTAACGCATAAGTGGCGTTGCATATCACAGTGAGACCAAGTGAGACAGATCCGTGTAAGTACAGTGGTTTTGTGTATTGAAAAACAACTATCAGTATTACAGTGATAACAATGTTGAATATATTCGTAGTTAAAGGGCCAATTGTTTTGCATTTTGTTAGATATTCCACGAATTACGACGCTGGCGCTAACACACCTAATACGTAATTGATAATTGGATTATTTCTTCTGGCTCACTTTGACCTTCGCATATTCCACGATACAATTTCCCATGCGGGATATTGGATTCTATAATATATATATCATACATTAAATAAAAAGATTAAGCATATCAAAAGAAGTGAATTGTAGAATAGAAACGTGTTGGTAGTAGATATGCTATCCACAACCTCAAATATCAACCAATGCATGTACAGAGATTATAGAGAAATACGTGACACTTCATTGTCAAGAAGTTGACAAGAGCTTGTCATTAACGATTGATTGTATAAAGAGGAACGTAGTATCTAATTAATTATGAAGATGGTACTCAGATTATTACGAGCTAAGCCGTCTACACATTATTTAAGAGTAAATTATAGTAGTCAAAAGAAAACTCACTACGATGCGTTAGGTCTAGGAGTCGGTGCCACACACAATGAAATTAAATCGGCATACTACAAACTATCGTTACAATATCATCCCGACAAAGATTCCAGTAGAGGCGCAAAGGAACGATTTCAAGAAATCTCAAGCGCTTACGAAGTACTCGGTAATCATGATTCGAAAAAGCAATATGACTTACGTATGAGAACTATGCAAGGACCAGACCCTATTAGACACGAAAGATCATTTACTTCGAATGAGTCAAAAAATATGTATTCGCCGCAGACAAAAATCTATGATTTCGATGAATGGAATTACCAGCATTATGGGGAATTATTAAATCGTGCTGTACAACGGAAAAATAAATACAGGAACTTTATGGAGACAAAGACAGAGAAAAGAGATAACATGTCCAGTGGAGGAGTAGAACTTTTTATCTGTGCTGTAGTAATTATTACAATGATTGTTCATGCAATTCATTTGGACGTAAGCCAAGATAAAGTAAAAATCACTGATAAAAGTGAAGACAAGTCGGAATGATCGTAGTTTTAGCCAATTGTTGTGTGATGGCAGTTTCAGTTTGATCTGATTGTTTGCTAAAAAGAAAAATCAAAGAAAGTTGATATGTAAATTAGAATTAAACATAATCGACAAAGTCTCAAGCGTATTTATTATTCGTCATCCCTATTTAAGATGCAGATGGACAGAACTACATGCTTACATTTACAGAACTTTTATTTTTGGTAAGATATATCATCAAGATTTATTGAATCAGTGTACAAATCCTAAAGCGGCATTGGAGTCATCAATTTCCTTTTGAAACAATTCGTACTATGCATTCATTTCACATACATTCCGATACTACTAAATATTATGTACATTTGCTTTCTCCGTAAGAAAGCTTATATACTACGTTACTTTATTTACTCCATGCATGGAACATTACATGGTCGTTACGAAATCTTCCGCTGCTTAATTAAAATTCACTTTCCATTTGAGTAAAAATAATTGTAGAATAAAACCTTTTTTCATCCAAATATTGTTTGTTCTTATAATTAATTAATACGGTCTATAATGCGGTAATCCTGGTGGGACTGGCATTGGCATTGACACAGGGCCAGTCGGATACGGTATTGCCGGTGCTATTCCTGGGAAATTGCTGGTAAGTGGGTATCCAGGGCCCGATATTGAGGATCGTGATTTCCTAATTAGCTCCCTCATTTTATCAACTTTAACTTTACGCAGATGCATCAACTTTCTTCTGGTTAAAAACTGTTCCAAAAATTCGTCTACTTCTATGTCACCAGCCAAGAATTTCTCTGCGGCCGTCTTTATGCAAAAATACAAATACATAGGTTATCGTGGGAAATTATAAAAATATGAGTATCAAAAAAAATCTACTATTACCTCTGATTCTTCTTCAATTTCTGCTGCAGCTGCTTGTAATAAATCTAACGCCGTATCGGTGGTTAGTTCTCCAGATTTTTCACCTAGAAAAACACATGTGCGATACGCAAAATGAACAAAACCGCAGCTGGTAAAGTGAAAATATCAAAATTAAGTATAAAATACATACGTATACTATCTAGTTTCGCCTTGACGGAAGTACACAGCTCGTTCCCTTTTTCGCTTAACTCTTTTAACAAATGTTTAGTTTCTTCCAATTCGGGTTGTTTCGACAAATTAAATTCTGCCAATGATCTATTACTTGCCATCAGCATCTCTTTCTCCGTCTCCAAATCTTTAAACTGGTGACATAATTGTAATAATCCATTATTCAACGTGATAGGTTAAAATTATATTGTCATCAAACGACAATAATACAAAAAAAACAAAAATAATAATGATAAAGATAAGTGATTGTAATATTAAATAATTACAGCACCTGTTTTATATCCTTGACAATCTCTTCAAACTTTTCATCGTTATTCAATAACTCTTTAAGTTCGTCATTGTTTAGATGAGTTAGTAATCCCAATGCTGCTGGTATGTCAGGTTCTTGATTTGGTTTATACATTGCTAAATCGTTATTTATATGGCCGAAATCTTCAACGAGTCAAACAATTGTACACACAAACCATCTATGTAATAGACGAGGTTGTTTAATCGCAGTAGAACTTTAAATTCCTTTAAATACACGAAAACACTAATCAATGATTGATTCAGTGATGCTAAATTTGCAGTTTCTCGACTGCAGCGCTACCTCGTGTAGAGTGAGAGTAAGATTTGATTATTAAGAAAAATTGTGAGAAATTTTGAACAGTTTTGTTTATTTTGCAGTTAAAACTAAAGTGGTGAGTTAGTGAAATCAACAATTACAGTTTGATTTATAATTCAAATACTGCTAAAAATTGTACGTTCTTGATTATATTGTGGTAACCATAGATCGCTCTGAATATAAAATACTGGTTATGTTAGATCCTATCACTGATCAAAATATTGTAAAATGTGCAACACTATATTTTTACAGAAAGTAACATTGTAATTCGACCGATTATCAACGAATAATTCCGATTTGGAAAATGAACGCAGTTCGTTCTAATCTCAGATGTCTCCTACATTCGAAATCACTTACCTATAACAGTAAGATATTATAATAATACACTATGAATTTGTGATCATTTTTATCTTCCTATATGAAATCAAAAATCGACACTATTGCTAATTTGTTTAAAAATACATAGGTACTAGGCACTTTAAAAGGTATCTCGCACCAGTCCAGAAGATAATAACATTTAGAAAAAGACAATTGGGTCCTCAACCTGTGCCAAAACGAAATACTTTTATCGAGTGGAATCGGAATGCTGAAATATATGCATTTAACGAAAGGCTACACGAGAAGTTTGATTTGGATCTGTTAGATCAAGCCTTTGTATTTGAATCGTATGTCAAATCCGAAATGGAGAAACAGAAAGAAATAGATGGGAACGTTGTTCCTTCGGAGACAAAGCATAACGCAGATTTGCATACGAAAGGAAGAGCTCTTACCTCTAAGGTCGTTTATAACTATCTAAACAAATCTTTGCCACGTGTACCAGATAATGGTATCCGGTAAATATTTATCTATATTTTTCCCATTTTAATATAATTTTCTTACTGCTGCGCATCAGTGTCTTGTTCTATATGCTATCGTCTAATTCTGCGTAGGGCATTCCATGATTATCTCTTATCGGAAAAAATATTGGCAGAAGCGTCACGAAGTATCGGCACTACGCATATAATATTAAGCGAAGTATGTATATATTTATTGTCGTTATTCTTAATGCGGAAATTGCATTAAATATACATTTTTTGGTGTGTATCAGGAGCATCCAGTAGTCGAGAAAACATTGGCAGATACATTTCTAGCGTTAGTGGGAGCACTTGCGGAATCCACGAATGACGAGCATGCAGCTCTTTTTGTCAGAGATTTCTTAATAACTGGATTAGCAGAAAAAGATTTACTCGAAATCTGGTGTCCAAATAACCCAATGGAACTATTGAATAACATGCTTTCCGAACAAGGGAAAGCGAATGTAGAACCAAGACTAATATCTCAAACAGGGAGAAATACGCTTTTATCGTCTTTTCAAATAGGACTATACTCTGATAAGAAATTTTTGGGTTCAGGTAAAAATTTTTGACCACTATAAAAAATTATTAAAAGAATCACACATCAGGTGAAATATTTATTTTAATACTTTCAGGGTTCGGTCAAACCGTTGAAGAAGCACTGGAAGTAGCAAGTATAAATACCGTGGCGAAACAGTTAGGTTTGTCAGACTCGAGTCAACCGTTTAAATATAATAAAAGCATAAATGTATCTTGAAGTAGTTATTGCTACTTCATATAGGCTGGTTTTATACTAGCATAAGGTTGATAAATTTGTGTAAATAAATATTTAAAATATAATGAGACATGAGAAAATATTCATCATTTTTTTACAAACTTTGAAATTGTAGTGAGGAAATTGAAAAATGACACAGTTTCGATTTTGGAAATTCTAAATCCTCTTTTAAGCAGACATCGAGTTAGTTTATATTAGATCAATTTAGCAATTGGTACTTTTTTAAAGTTAACTTCTAAAGTAAAAGTTCATTGCAATTTTTTTCGCCCTTTAATAACTTTAATAAGGTTCCTACAAAATAAATAAAAGTTATTAAGTTCGGAGCTTCTACGATACAGTTTCGAAACTTCGTTCTTCAACTCGCATTCCACTACTGCATCGCATTCCTTGTAATATTCCGCTCAAAGTTATAATCAATGATTACATTTTTTATTCTGCTTTAATTGATCCATGAAACTAAGCACAATGTACTTTTTAGCGACTATAATTTTTTTTCATTTTTAAGCAGTATTTACAATGATAAACCAAAATATTATAAGGTCAGGGTAAAAGTACATTACACTTATCGACTTTCAGAATTAGCGTATCGAAGATTGTGCAAAACAAAACATGAACCTATGACACAATTAAAATGCAATTTAACGTCTAACAAAATTCAATGTTCAAGGCGTATAATTTCTTTATTGATCGAAAGAGGATTTAAAAAATTTTCGTAATTTTTTTTTATATCGGTCGCAGGTAATATATTGATTATTTATGATCTACGCTATCCCCTTTAAGGTGGTTCATCCTTGTGCCTATCCGCACACCGACGTTCCGAGTTTCCGCCACTTCTACCACCTTTTCTGTCTTTCTCTTATCCCCGTCACCTTCTCTCGTATCAGCGTCATATCGTAATCGCTCTCTCATTCCTTTTGACTAACTTTTCTTTCTCTCTCTGTTTCTAACGTATAGTTGTTACTCCTTCATTGTTCCCTTCTCTTTCTAACTTTTGCCGAGCCATCCGTCTCACTCTATCGTTCTTTTGCGTTAGATGGGTCGCTCACTCGTTCATTCGCTCACATGAAGAACACACACGCGCGTGTTATCCCTCTACTCGCTCCATTCCTACGTATAACGACTCAATGGCGCTGCCACGCCCTTTTGCCATCCAGTAATCAGTGTTATTGTTTTATAGTTCCACTTCGCTATGACTACGCAAGAGAAGCGGTCCATCGATTGTCGATATTTAGAAAGATCAGAGCGCGCAAAGGCAACAAGACACTTGGCTTACAAGCATGAATCATTATATCACGCGATGTGTTCTTGTAAATGTAGACAAGATATACGATAATAAAATGGCACAGGTATACCAGAATTCTCGTAATGTCTACGCCTCTGGATATACATGTTACCTAAGTTTGCTCTCATTACCGGCATTCAATTCGATTTGTCCTGTAATGAATTTTTCTATGATAAAAGAATAGCCAATCTAAATTACTACTATGATTTGTATTCGGTAAAAATTCAACGTCTTGGCAAACTAGTTATTTGTATTTTGGAGCGTTGATGCATCGTATTCTTTAATGTTTATTTAATGCATGGTTTACCGGAATTCTTATACTCTTTGAATAAAACTGCCAATAAAATTAGAAAATAATACTTAGGTGATAAAACGACATGGAACGTACACAATTTTTACGCCAAAAGTATGGAATGTATATTCTACGTTTTTCGCGCGAATGCAGTTAAATTAGGTTAAAAATAAAAAGTTTAGGAAAAAATAAAAGTGTAAACATTTTTTTAACATTACTTGCTGAAATGTTTCGAATCAACGTAATTCCAGCGAAACTATTACATCCAGGAACTAAATGAAACTCGCGCAATTTAATCGATTACGTATTTGAGTTGAATCCTTATATATCCGAACCGTTTATCACGCATAATTATCCCTTATGTATAAATGATTCATTGCCTTTATGGACCATCCACATTGACAGATTCATTGTCAAATTTTGGATGGTCTTGTACGGAGTATTCTTGTAGTTCAGTAGAGTATAAACAAAATTGAAATTGGGAAACGTAACTTAACTAACAGATATTTGCAAACGAGTCCTGTATAAATTTGATATAGATTTGCAAAGGAAGCACTGTAAAAGTAGTCAGTGGACGCAAATGCGACAGATATGCAGTACGGCCCAATATTAAAGTGCGACGTCTCATTTTGCATTGGCAAAGGTGAGCGCGTCACCGGTGATGCAAAATCAGCATAAACACTAAAGAAATGATAAAGAACATGTTCTGGTGCATTGTAAAATATAGGAACCATGTTAGAAACAAGTAGGATTACATTCTGCCAATGTATGTATAAATATACGCATTTGAAATGCGCCAAACGTTTTATTGAAATCTCAAGAGATCGGTAGAGAAGTTCGTAGCTTGTTCGGGTCTTGGCGGATCTCTCGTTTTCTCCATGCATTTGGTTTCTTTCCCTCCTTTTGCCCCCTCTGCCGATCTACTCCAGCTCGACGAAACGGGATTCTTTCCTTCTCTGGTCTGCCGTTCTCCGTGTACTCATCAGTATTGGTGGATTGCCCAGCGTCCATGAGACCTTTTGCGATGTTGCCACGTCGCTTGCCAACAATGCATCGTTGCCAATCCCTCTGGGCACTTGTCTTGCTTCTTTCCATTTGCTCGCTCTTCATCTAACTTATATGTGTGCGCGGTCGAGATCAACTACACACCCACCCCCACCAGCAAACGATATCCCTACCATGACTCTTTTCAATCCCTCTCTCATTTTCCCCTATATCGCTATCTAGCTCTAAGTTCCACACTGCCGCTTCGCTTTATGTCTCCTCTCTCGCTCATCGTTTCTCTCCGACACTATTCCCGTCTCCTTCTCTACCCTCTCCCCTTCCTGCCGTGCAACTCTTATTAACCGCCCGTACCCTTCGCCGCTCTACACCGCGGCGCGCCGCGTCACACTATCTCTCTTCTATTCGCAGCCGGCTGCTGTTCGTCGCCCCTCTTTACTCTACTCTCTCGGCGCAGCTCACCAGCTCACCGTGTTCGCCCCTACCTTCCCACCGTCAGCGTTACTACCCCTCTTTCGTTCGGCAACAAGGCAGCGGGCTTATGCTGAGTGCAGTGCCGTACACTGTATTTTGCATCTCCTCAATTCTAAGAATCTGTCCGAAAAGATTTTTCGACACAATGGCAAGTACTACTTGGCTTAACGTAGGAATTTCTTTCCGTTTATATATCTTTTATTTTTTTTCCCCTCCCATTCTCGGTTAATCCGATGTAGTAGTAAATCCGGCGAGAGACAATGAGTATACCTATATGACGTTGACATTATTTATATTGTTTTTCATATTTTGGTTGTTTGGCAATAAATTGCAATTCTACATTTTCATAGGAACTGTCTCTTAAGTACAGTTGTATCGCATAATAAATCACGCGTAGTATCAAGTGTAATAGCGATACAAAACAGTTTCTTTAATGTTGTTTTACTAGATGATATTGTTAGTTTGGTTTTATTATATTTCACGAGTTAAACCATATTTAATGTACAATAACGAACAGATAAACCACAAAACCCACGTTACTGAGAAAAACACTCAAACCCGAAGTATTCTCCAAGCAACGCACATGTAGCACATGCGAACGCAACAACAAAGTTTTAAGGCGCAAAAATAGTTTAAAATTAACACAAACCGAGGATCAGTTCGGGGGTAATAATTTTTGATTTTGAACAATTTTACAAGAAACTTGCGAGTCATCTTAAACATATTATATAGTCATCTTTGGGCGAACACATTTTGCAGTTTAATTCTCGTACTATCGCCTTTAAGTCGCGGAGATCTTTTAGGATGCACTGGAGCTCGCTTTCCAGTACTCTGGCTGAGTTCAAAAAGACCCGTTCTACGTTTTTGAGTTCCATAAAAACGACATATTGGCGAAGGGAAAATAAATTTAAATCGATAGATAGTGGGTGTGGATTAAAAAAGAAAAAAAATATTGAAAAAACGATTGATGGTGAAATGAAAAAAAATATAGTAGAACCGAAGGATAGAGTGGCTCCATAGGTGCCCTTTTAAAGACGATCCTGAGTTAGCGCAGACCTCCGTCCCCTGCGACGCCACGTCGTTCGGTCGGTTGTTCGGCTGCTCGCTCGTTCTCGTTCGTTTTCACCCCACTACTCCCAGGGCGTCCCCGGTCCCCTACAACTCCGCTTGCCCCGTATCCAGAAACGTTTCCCTCACCCCTGGCCGTTTCTGTCCCTTCCCCCGAGCACCTCTCACTGATTCCGCCTTGCCTGCCTGCCAGCCTGCCGTCCGTCCTTACGTCCGTCCGTCCACCGTTTCGATCTATGGTTGTGTCGGTGGATTTCGTGACGTTAACCTGGCGGCCCTGAAAACGTTGGACCGAGCGTACAATTTCGACTACCCTTCGTTGGGCCGCGAGTGTAAGACGCGAGTGTTTTTTAATCAAAGTGGCTGCTGTACTCAGCGATACTCTACAGACTCGTTCGGGTAAGGATAGAGAAAATGTGCGGTGAAACCAGCCGGTATGTTCCTGTTCGCGTTCAAACACTCCGCAAGAGCATAGTCTCCAAGCAACGTCGACAAAGAAACGTCGATGCGAAGAAAAAAGTCACAGAAACGTGCCTGTGCTGTTCTGCTCATCTCTGCCCCCTACCCCCTCCCGGGTCACAGTTAACGTATTTCTCTTTTTTTCTTTCCCCCTTTCTTTCTCCCTCCCCCTCCTTCATTCTCTCTCTCTCTCTCTCTCTCTCTCTCTCTCTCTTTCTCTCCTATCACTCGTCTTACCTCTTATCACGTACTCACTAGTTTTTGAATACGTACCAAATATACGTAGATAATTCTTTTAATTTTCTTCTCTTGTATACTAGCCCCTAGTACGTGCACATGCTACTAGACTGCACGCCATAAATACATCGTGTGTTCCATCGCCTCTCTCTTTCTCCCTCGCTTTCTCTTTCTTCCTACTCAGTCTGTTTACTTCTTCGTCCTTAGGATAAAGGGGGACAGAGAAGGGCAGAGAAGAAAAAACCCCGAGGAAAAACGCCTTACCGCGACAATGAGAAACGCCTGGTGTCTGCACCTGCATCTAAGTTTAAACAGTTTTAACGATGGTGTCGTCAAGTGGATAGTGGAGAACATATTTTCTGATCTTCACAACTGAGTACGATGACGTGATACATGGAAAATGAGCGCGTTTGCCGAGCGTATGTCCAACCACAAGGTTCGAAGTGTAGTTTCGTTGGTCACTCGTGTACGGCCGCCGCTTGTCTGCCTCGTCTTTCGTTCATGGGTTGTTCGGTGACTGGTTCAGACACCAATCAGTTCGTTGTCGCGTAATCGTTATTCTAACTATCTACCTGATTTGTGAGCTTTACACTAACCTTGTCGATCACTTCTTCAGTCAGTCAGTCGTTCGTTCGTTCGTTCGTTCGCTCGTTTGTGCATTGGTCTGCTGGCTCGTTCGTCTGTTCGTTCGTTCGCTCGCTCGCTCGTTCGTTCGTTCATTCGTCCGTTCGTTCGTTCGTTCGTTCGTTCGTCCGTTCGTTCGTTCGTTCATCCGTCCATTCGCCCGCCTGCTTGTTCACTTACGGGTTCTACTTGTGATTTTGATGTCAATTGGTCCACCTTCAACCGATATTATTAATATCGTATTTACGTAGTGTGGTCGAGGGTGCACAAGTTACCGACCGAGTGTTGCTTATACCGTTTTCCCGTGATACATCGATGTGCCTAACTGCATTGCTGCCGTCTCAGTGTTTGGACTTAGTGCGTGACTCCGTCCTCGTTCTTCGTGTTTTCCAACCAAGTGTTTTCCTGATTGATTCTCTTGTGCTCCGTTAATGTGCTGTGCGATTCTTTCCATTAGTCAACGAAAATCTTGTATTTGTGCGCCATTCTCTTCGTTTATAATGGTTTCCGACGCAGTGTGAGCGCGTTTTCTGGAGAGTGTTCAAGATCCTGAAATAGCAAACCTAATAATAAGAGATATCTTATTTCGACCACTGTACATGTGAACTTGAAGATACCGGCGCAGCGTATGATTAGCTTAAAAATCGTACGTATAACATTTAACTGCTAAAATCCCCGAAAAGTTACCATATTTTCAAGTTTTACGAGTGTATCTCAGCTTTAATTATTGCGTTTTAAAATAATGTTTCGACGGTGCAGTGAATTCGTCTCGTATTATCGGCCAGTTACCTAAAACATTCGAATCAACGTTGATAGACATGTGTTTAATATTCATCTTCGTCTTATCGTTATTCTTCCTTTTCGTTTTCGTACGCGTATTCCAATTCCTCTGACGCTTATATCACAGTGTACGGTTATTCTTTTCCTTGCAGTCTTCGCGGCCCGCCAACAGCTATGCCACATCATCTTCTTTACTTATGAAAGCACATAAGTGACAAAATTAGTGGCTCCAGTAGCAATCGATAATCACGCAATCAGTGATCCTTCGGTTAAACAGTTAAACGGTCGCTCCTGAACCTGTCGGACGCTTAGCGTCGCTTTGTGTATTTCCTGTGAGCACGTATCGTCATTCGTTCTAAGTTGAACCAAAATCCTACAAAAACTACCTTATCGCACGATTTTTTTTTTTTAAATTAAAGGTCACACATTTATCGGAGGGATTGCTTTCGCGGATACTTCCAAAGCAAGTTTCCATTATTACTATCGTTTTTGCTAAATCTACGTGGTTGCTGTTTGAGTCTTCGTAGCGCGTTTCGCCAGAGTTAACCTGTCCATTTCTGACACGATACATTAACGTAAAAGTGAAATATCCGTTTAACAAGTTAGATCCATATACTGGCATTATGTATCGAAGAAATTTAGATCCTACTGCTCGGGGTAAATTGTGCGAGTACACTATTTGATTTCGAGTACACGCCCACCGTTATGTAAGTCATCCATACGGGAATCAAGTACCTTATCAATTATCTACAAAGTACTTGGATCAGAAAAATCATTCAATTCACTCGTAGTCTTGTTTTCACATTTTTTTCCCAATTTTTTTCAAGTATCATTTGATTCATGTCGCTTGGTGCGCTCGTTAATTTGACCTACCGCTTACATGTGCGCATAGTTTCTCAACGGTTTCTGAGGAAAACGGCTAAAAGTCATTAATGTGGTCTTTTCGTTACAATTCTCATGGAACAACATGACAGAAATTTGCGTATGATAGAATATTGAGAAAATCCTTGGCAATAAAACGTACGGTCATGTTTCGATGGTACGGTTGCATTGAATTCTTGGCCAAGACCCTAGATTCTATCGTTTGGTTGATGGTTCACAATGTGAACGTGTTGTACAAATTACGCATTTCTAACCCCAATATTTATATGGATTTTAATATTATAAATCGTACAATTCGTTTAAACTTCTTTTCAACAACGACATATTCAATGTATGTATCACCCTCGTGCTCTTGCTACAAGCACAATTTCGTAATCTTCCTCATGTTTACGCTCAATCGCAAAAAGCTTTGCGATTCCTCATTTTTATCATGCGTACACGGATTCCATATAATCTTTTCTGGGGAGTCACAAATCTTGATAGAACAGTTATGTAAAGTGTGTCTCGCGCAATGACATTATTCCTTGCACTTGTCGACTTTATTCGACATTTTCTCCAATTCTATTCGAACGAAAAACCAGTAACATCCAAACGTGTCCTTTGTTTTGACTCGATTACGGCGTGCGTTTGTGTTCACAAGTTTAAGAATGTGTGATAGATAACGGTATCTTTCATTTTGCCTTATATACCATGTATTTACCTGACATAACCTACGTCATTGCTAAATCAAACCGGAGAATTGTAATTTGCACTTGAATCTATTCTTTTGCAATTCCTGTGCAAAAACGATAGACTCGCATATGTGTTCTCGAAATATCTAATGGATAAATCGAAGGAAAACGTTTTCAAGTACACTATAAAGGAACTGCCCCATTTCACGTTACAACGTGAGAATTAAAGAAGTTATATACATATAGTTTCGATTCGAGAATATATGGTAGCGTTGTTTGCCCTTTCGTACAAGCTTCCATTTATTATTTTCCTTTTTCTCTTTAAATATCAACGTGTTATTACTATACTATGTATCCTTATAAATCAAAGTCAATTTAAGAATTTAAAACGAGGTTGAATCAATTAGTCAAGTGCGATATGTCGTCTCCTTTTATTCAGAAGAATGTTGTGGGGATGAGAAGCTTATATTTTATATTTCGGCGTGGATAGTAAATTTCACAATGAAATTCTAACCCTGTAATCTATATCGGGCCGCAGCTTCTCCAGTGTGAAGTCAAAGGCGGGCATTCGCACTGCTTGGGTATATGGAAGGAAAAGAGTTGAAGCGAAACGATAGCAATGGATTATCACTCGATTAGTCGGGTTTCTTCGTTTGCAACACTCAGCATCAGCTTGGCCCCATTCCACTTGTATACATATACATACGCATAAAATCACTGTATTGGCTATTGCTAATGTTACAACACATTGTTAACGCTACATACAATTCCTGATTTGCCGCTCTGTATGTCACATAAGTTGTACGCGTGGGTGGTCACTACTTGCAAACGCCTTCCTTACGTTATGTTTGTTTTACCTGAATATATTGTGTGGCTATAACCGAATTTCTTTAGTTTCTTCTAAGCATCCCCTTTTTTTGTTTTAAAAAATCATAATAATTCTCGTTATTATCATTTATTTATTTACTGGCAAAATTATTATTCGAAACATTCGAAATATTCCTGCATATGAACTTGGCTTGTTTCGCATCTGGAGAACTAGTTTTTTCGCCTTTCTATTTAAATTCTGTGTCACTCTAGAATTCTGACATAAGTATCTATACGCGAATGTAGAGAAACGGAAGGTAAATGCAGGATGAAGGAGAAAGGTGGAGGGTGGGCAAATACGCGCGTGTGTACGCGGATAAAAGGAAGGACGAATATGCATATTTTTGAGAGGGAAGAAAAGATTAATTAGTTTTTAGATTCAGTAACTGAATTTGAAACCCGTTATACACACAATAAACAGATTGCAAGTACTAATAACTGTCTTTGTCGTCTCGATGAGATGCTTAAAGAAACTATAAACCTCGGAATATAAAAAGTCGAATGCTAAAAATAGTCAATACCAAATTATTATAACTAAATTCTAATATTCTAATATTAGTCTGAAAGAAATTTTCCGCGCTACTGTATTTAAATTTTTGGAGAAATGCTGCAAGTAAAGACACTAGTTTATGTATCAGTTAAAGTACAGGATGAAGGAAGGATTGGCAAACGAATATCCGGAGCAGACCGAGGCCTTTCCAGCAGTATAATCTACCGGTTCGCTCTCGCCTTTTTCATACGTCGAGGCAACACGAAACTAGTACTGCTCGGTTTGGTTCGACTTTCCTCGGTTCGACTCGGCCCGACTTTGAGTCACAGCAGCAACGGAGCTATCGACCGTTCTAGGTTTGGCAAGATAATAATAATTCAGGCGGAATGTAATCACCGGGGAAAATAAAATTCTTGGTATCCTTCGGCAATTCAGTTTGGCACTTGAACTCGAAATCCAATCGCGCCGCGAAGGTAGGTGCGACCCGGTGATTTTCTTCACTGTCTCGCCATGCGATCAATATTGCTAGCTTATGTTTGGGTTTAATGGATACCTACGGTTGCTCGTTTCCCCAATCGTTTAATTTTATAGCTTTTCTGTTATTAAATCTTTTTCTTTAATTATTATATGCATCAATCGCATTTAGTAAAAAATATTCTCACTTTATAATTAAAATTGCGCGAATTAATATAACTTTAACTTAAAGTATTATCCGACATTTGGGAAGGGACTGATCGTTTGCAATTATTTTTGATGAGATAGGAAAGTACAAACTTATTCGGTGCAATGCTTCTAATCGAACATTTTCTTTGAGTATATATCACTTACTCAAAACGTTATTAATTTTGGAGCATGCTACAATTGTACGATATAAATGCCTCTTTCATGTGTTTATCACTTCGATCTAGTCTTATACAATTTTTTCGGAGCAAAATTAACTTTTCGGAGTAAAAATTCCAAGAAACTGTATAGTTTCATATTTCATTTCTTGTTCGTTGGTGAGTTTATGAAGGCTGGAGGGTTACGAACGCGTATATCCTATGTCCGTTCGAAGCTGCTCGCTCAAGTGCCACTATCCCGTGGTCCAGTCTGCGTTTGGCATGGCACAGTATCTGCATCCCCGCGCAGGGCGTCGCACATCTATGTACATGCACATCTACATATAGTTGCGTACCATGGGCAATAGGTCGCGCAGGCGAGTGGATGAAATACGACGACCAGGAATTCCCGAATGGATGCGTCTGTATAGGTGAAAATAGCAACGTAACTGTGTGGTGTTCGAACGTAGAGAGAGGAGGCGGTGGGGGTCAAACTAGCTGGTTGACACGCGAATTGCCACTATAGATATACAGTAGTAGTGAATGGATAACGTGTAGCTGAAGGCAACTGCTACTAAGCTCGATGGAACTTAAATCTCGTATAACATTAGGTATAGGAATTCTGAGATCAGGTGAAAAAATGTTTACGTTTTTCGGAGACTTTGCACGAAGTCGTGCAATTTTCTCAATATCATTGTCAAAAGAGGCACACTGTTGTCTTCAGTTTTATGGCCCCCAACAATATCGATAGTTTGCAAATCAAGTTGCTGGTTGGTTCTATTTCAACAATGTTGAAAATATGAGAATATCGTATATAAGATGCATTCGAGCAACAAAGGGGATATCCTTATGATTTAAGTCAAAATATGTAGTGCCTGCACCTTTTGATGTTCCGCTTACTATATCTCTCTCTCTTATCTGATTAGCTGGCGTGGTCTATCGGTTTTCAATTCAATATCATTTTTTATCTATCTTATCGGGTTTTGTTTCTGCAACATATTCTGTACTACGTTTTTTTTTTTTTTTTTTTAACGTGAAAAGTGCGTTTGCAGGATTTGCCTAACCAAGAATAATATGCTCTTTACAGAAACACTGCCGGAATACTGCTACTTCTGCCAATACCGTTGCCGTTGGATAAATGCGTGCGATATAAGAAAGGAAGGAGACAAAAGAAATCTCTAGTCGAGGTTGACTGAGCCAGAGAAAGGAAGAGCCGCGATTTGTGTTCATAGAATACGGAGTTCCGTCATATAGCAACGGATGGGAATAAGAAAGAGCCAGAGAGGAGCTGAAGAAGACGAAGCTGAAGAGGAAGCAGAGGAAGAGGAGGACGAAGAAGAAGGTGCGGAAGACACTGATCAACGAGATAAGGAATATATTGGAGGGTTGAACGAAAAATTGGTTATTCTAAGTTTCCGAGGGATTACCAAGAAACCAACCGCAAGAAGATACAAGAAGAAACGAAGCAGAAAGGAAGAGAAGGAAATAAGAAGACTATACTTTGACCTCTCGCAAAAAATCGACATCCCACAGCAGCTTATAAGTGCGCGAGTGTCATCGTCGTCATCGTCGTCGTCGTCGTCGTTATCCTCTCGAGGGTCAATGAATGCCACAATGTTAGCGTAGAAGTGAGATGCGGCAAATCAGGGCAAACGGCAAGACGTACACCACGGAGGAAGAAGAAACATCTGCTGCTACATGTTTCGCTCGGAGAGAGAGGCGCTTCCAAGGAGGTGGATTGTCACGGGAGAAAACTAACGGTGTAATCGTGGATACGTAGAGATCGCAATGAGAACCAAGTGTCCAGTGATGTTATCTTGTTGCCGAGAAAAAAACAGAAAACATAGTGGCAGAAGAAGTAGAAGCCGTAGTAAGAGCAACAGCATCAATAATCGCAATGATATTAGCTTCAAGAGAGATTTACAAATGGAATACTATAGTGGACGTACTCAATTGTGGAATATGTGGCAGTGATCAAAATTCAAAGACAGTGGTGTTTTTTATGAAGTGCACTCTGCTAAAAGGAATGGCCAGTTAGATAGGGAGAAAAAAAGGAAGCGTATCTACGAGAGTGAGTAGTGGGTACGTGCATAATTGTGCGAGGTGCGAGGTTAAAACGCGTGTTGGAAGAAGGGGTAGGGGGAGAGAAAGCGGAAACGTGGGTATCGAGAGAATCGGAAGTTGTGAAAACGACCAAAGTGCAGTTTGCAACATGTGATCTGTGGTCGGTTCAGTCGACTTAACGACTAAAATAGCTGCAGCGTACAGTGATCAAAAAATAACAAACCAGTTTTTTCTTCTATTTTCTTAAAAAATATTTTCTTTCCTTTTTTCGTTGTCTTCGGTCTACTTTACTGTTGTTTTTTTGAGGATCTCTTTACTATCCTACTGTTCCTTTATTATTCGCTCTTTCGGACAATTTTCCACTTCCGATTAGTTTCCACTAATGGCGGAGCATAAAACGTATTGGCGCATCGTTTCAAGTTCTTTATAGTAATGAAGACTTCCTCTCATAGTCATACGTATAGATTCAGCTAAAATTTCGTTTAAGGGTAACGTGTAATTCGCTGTTTCCATTGCACGTGTTGTCACTATTCGGAAATAATCGCACGAAAGATTTCTACACTATGCTCACAAATTGGACAGAAAGCGAGTTAGATTCATTAGCTGGATTGGTGGTTTTGTTTTTTCTTCCTTTATTCTGTAGTAACATATATGTATAATGGTACATATGTATAGTGGTAAATAGATTTCTTCCTTCTTTGGGAATAGTTAAGTGTTCGAGATGGCTAAATGTGCTCGTAGAAGTTGATAGAATCTTCCGGTTCGTTGTGTTCATTTGGTATCCTTGTACATTCGGTATAGGTTGGCATCGTTTCTATCCTTACGTACATACGTTAGACTATTAGAAAGAAATATCCCGATAAATTACATGGGCACGCACGCAGGTCACTTTTCGTGTATAATTCTTTCTTCTCGTCTCTTCGAATGAAGCCAATTACCAAACTAATTTATTCTTTCTTCGAATCTCCATAGAACTCGCCGTTGGAACAGGAAAGCGAGAAGGAAAATACCAGAATTGTGTCAGCGGTATTTCAAGTGTACAGTGTACGTTGTAAATGTGAACGCGTCTCGGTGTGAATAAGTGTGGGATAAGAGGCTCGGTAAGAAGGAAGTTGAAGAAGAAGAAAAAGAAAAGAAAAAAAAGGGGGGGGTGAAGAAAGAGCAAAACGACTGGTCAAAGAGACAAAACAGTGAGTGAAGCAAAGAAATGATAAAGAAGAGAAAAGGGTGTGTTTGAGGCTTGTGCGAAGCGAAGCTCACAAAGTACAGTAATGTTGTGGAGTAACGTGTTTTGCAAAAGTTTTTGAAGTCGATATTGAATTTATAAATAAATTGGTGGTGTATGTACATATGTATACGTGTGCGTGGATGTGTGTGATAACACGCTCACACGTACGCCATTTTCACTCAAGATTGAAGCAGTGACTTATTATCGCGCGGATCGATCGTCCGTGGGGGAAATTCGAGATCCAGCTTACCTTCCACAGCTGACGTCATTACCGGTGAGTTGATTCTTCTCATCATAAGATTTTTCTTTATCTCATAGAACGTCTATGTAATTGCAATTCTAAGTACGTTATTTTTATGCTTTGCTTGCCTATGCTCCGTATTAGAAATTATCTACTTTCAACGTGACGCATTATGTAAGAGTGAAATTAATTGACGGATCGAAAATATTTCCGTATAAAAAAAACAGGTAATATCGCACTTTCAAGATGAGTTCAATAAATTTTATTAAATGAGTTGATGCATTTGAATCTAGTTTTCCGCGAATATTCTCGTAAACTTTATTTATTTATAAATAAAAATGATGATTGAAATTAAAAATATCGGTACTAAAAATTATATTAAATATTAAAAGCTTTAATACACGGATAAAAAATCTATTAAAACGAGGGAAATAGCAATATAATTTCCTAAATTATTCAACTGTTTTAAGTTAAACTGTTATCCAAAATTCATAATAATTTATATTAATTTTCTGTTCTCATGCGCTGTTAACCCTTTCTACATAGAGAGACTGTATCGTCTTTGCTTCAAACGACTGCTATTCTCTAAACTCTAAATCCTCGTTCTAAATTCACTGCATCTATGTCTCGCGTAGTTCATTGCTTGTTAAAGCTAGGTCGATATTACACCCCTGTTAATACGCATACGAAGATAGCCGACACTATTGAATAGTACATAATAACGTCGTTGCGACTATGGCAGAAATTCTACAAGGGATGCGTTCTGCAACTGGGTCTCATTGTCAGAACTCGAAACTGCTTATACGTAGATTAGAACCACGATTAAAATCGTACAAATTTGATATCACTAAAAATTCACTGACAGTGCGTGCAATTGATTAAAAAGACATTAAATTCGTTAGTTAGAAACGAGAGATCTATGTTATTACAAGAAATATCGTGAACGACGTTAGTCTATCGAAAACTAAATTCATTGATCAGACTAGAGAGTACGGCGCACTCGTTTTCATCGATATTTCTATTTTCATTGGGAACCAGTTTCTCCTATGAGTTTTTATATCCATCACGTGTAGTTAGTAGCTATGCATTTGGCTGATAGATGCGGTGCAGCGACATTCAAAGCTGGTCAGGTCGCTTAATAACGCACAACGTGACAGAGAGAAAGAGAAAGGCAGAGTTCGGGAAAGAACGGGCGGGACGGAGAAAGGGGCAAGAAAAAGCTAGAGAGGGAGGGTACGCTTAAATTTGTACACCTGAAGGTACTCAACACTGTGAGTTTTCTGGCGCCGATTAGTAGTTCCGCTTTAACAGCAATGTTCTCCTACTATTAATAGTATCTAGTATAAAGCACGTAATTCATAAGAAAACGAATATTTATGTTTATATAGGACTTATTAGAGATTCGTGGGCTACCGTGTTGCCATTTTCAGCAAAACGCCATGATATTTTATTAGCAACCTTATTATTATTAGAAATGCTTTATGTGAACTTAACTTTGCATACGTGATTTTTATTGCGTTTCTTCAGCAACGTATCGGTATTTAATCGCATTCGATAATTTTTCACATGTAGTAACATAACATACGCGTAATTTTTAACTGAGGGACGTTGGATTTATCTTTGTGCTAATGCCGATTAACCGTGAACCATTTATACATTTTTCCGTCGTTTATTTTGCTTTAGCTGTTGCACGTCCCTAAGAATTCTTCTTTTCTTTTTGGGGGTTGCAGTATAGCTGTTCACAGGATGCTCTTTTATTATTACGTTCTATCTCCAGAAATATTTATAACTGTAAAAGTGATTTTAAAATATATAAAAATTTCAGAACATTAAAAATTCTGCTCTAATTTTTTCCTACAATTTATTACATTTTCCAACCTATTTCTTTCTTTAATTCTTATTACTATTCATAAATGTTAATACTCTTCATTCATGGGTGCAGGTCGTACACAGTATATTGTGGAGTTTTTTACAATAGACATATTTTGCGGTTTCTAAATTAATAGGTGGCTTTATGTATTATTTTCTTACTAATACTACCTAAAGACACAGAAGCGTCAAATCTACAGAGAAACGCATGTTAATTGGAATTAAAGTAATAAATTGTAAGGATTCTAATTACTAAATAAAAGAATATGCAGAGATTGTTATCAGTAACCATAATTTCACTTTGTGAACCAAATTACGAAGTAGTCGATTATGTACATAGTTTACATCTTAAAGGGGAAATATCACGAAACAAAGCAGGACTCATACCACAAAAGAAGCAAACAAGATTAAACAGACATTACAAAACAATCTCGCCTGCTGCGTAAATAAAAAAAATAATTTGATTCAATATAAAGATCTTGTGCTACAATAGCTTCCAATTAGTTCAATGTTGTAATTTGCACAAAAAGTGGAAACTTAATTCCCACCATCGAGATATGTACGCTTAGAATAGTTTGAGTTTATTTTCGTAGAGAATGCATGCCTTCGGAAGCAAGGAGGGTTGGAATTAGCATGTAATAACAGTGTCGCGTTGGCTTGTTTCAGTACACAATGCGCTAAGGGTGATGGAGACAGTGGGCAAACAAGTCCAAGTAGTGAGTGGATTGGGGGTGGGGGGTCCAGTGGGCCCAGTGGGCCCCGTGGGGGGAGACTTGCATCACCATCATCACCCTCACCCCCACTCTCATCCTCCACACCCACACACCCACCCCCATGGTCACCCTCATGGATCTCATGGCCATTCGCTCGTTGGCGCATCGCCGACCCCTGGCAGGGTACAGCCGCAACCACCGGTTTCGCACAATCAACATTTGCCTGCAAGATCCACGCCTGTACAATTACACAGGTAAGTTTTTTTTCTTTCCTTTGACTTTGAAAAAAATCACTAAAATTGTCATTGACTTCATTTTTTTATGCCACTATTCTTCAGTTCCATTCAACCCCTATATCGATTCTTTTAATTTTAACTTGCACGCTTTCTGTAATCAGCATAAGTCGGAAATAGTTTCGAAAATCGGGGTAGTAAAAGGGTTGAAGGTGGTAAAGGGAATAAATAGATAGTTAAATAAATAGATGAGAAAATAAATATATAGATCAATAGGTAGAGAGGTGTATATGTATAAATGATGATACACAGGGATGATATAAGAGAGAAAGAGGAAAGGAAGTTACTATTATTCATGATAGGATGTTCTGTGAGGATGTCGCGTAACGTTTGGTTTACTAATATTTATTATCTGATAATCGAAGTACACATGATATTAGCTACGCAACAGGTTCTACGAGGCTGAATTAGATACCCTTAAAATGATTCGTAAAGTTTTACAGTATCAAATGCAATAATTAGCGGGCAAGTAGTAGTATGTTGTTTATACTTTGAAACGTAATACTCCATTCTTCTTTTAGTTCTGAGAAACGTTAATGAACTACAGCAAAATTATAATATGTTTACCAACAACAAACTTCCATTGATAGATAAGTAAGGGCGGGTTTTTTTTCGTATTGTTATTTGATTCGTCGTCAGGTTTAAAGATTAATTAATCGGAAATGATTAACACGAGTAATATTAATGTATTATATATTATCTACAAAGGAGATTAGTTTTTTTTCGCAATCATCCTTCTTACCGTACAATTTCAATATACGATTCGTTAAAAATTATGCTCTCTCAATGTTTCAAATTTATCGATTTCGAATAAATCGTTGAAAAATCGTTACTGGTAGTAAGTTAAGTGGATTTGAAATACAAGTTTAAAGTATATGTATATGGCGATCTGAAGGAATCAGAAGCCCGATGCGTAACGCTACTTTACAGAAACGCGCATGCGTGCTATCAGATTTACCACTACTGCTACCTGTCGATTCTAACCTCAAACGTCAACGTGCAACGTTGATCTTTAACCTCGCGAGGTTTACGATCGCGATTTACCTTTTACCAAAACACACATATGGATCAGTATTGTGGTTTAATTTGAAAAAAATTGTGACCGGGTTATATCAGTTTCTGTGGAATGCGTTCAAGAGACGCATGGAGAATGCGCGTGAAAGGTTGTGATCCGTTCGAAACTTGAAGTTTCTCGTTTCTACGATGAAGTAAGTTTTATGCAAATCTTGTTTTATGTTCTATACAACCTTCGAAATTTATATCATATCTCTCTATCATTCTCCTATTAAAATTTACTGATTTTCTTAATCTACACGCTTTGTATGATACTAACTTCTTTGTATGAAGTTAAATATAATTTCTGTGTTCTGGCATCTGTTCTTCACAAAAATACTTTTGTTAGTGATGTCGTAAGTGTTTAAGTAATTGTAGGTAGACTACGTTAATGTAAAATTATGTTTTTGATTCTTTTCAAACTCGCCACAAGGTATCTTAAATTCATTTTTTTATGACCGAGTTCTTCACACGTAGCCTTTCATGGCCGAATATAGACCGATTGCAATAGCCTAGCGGGGGAGTAGTACTTAAACAGCGGTTAAAACGCGGGAAAATGGTAAGGTTAGGCGGGACAGAATGAGCATATACTTGCGCGATGTAACGGAAAGCTAATGTAGAAACACGTGACGTCACATGTATATAATTAAATTGTTAAAAATTCGGAGAACTCGCTTTTCGTAAATATTTGTTCATGAACTTGGATTCTAGCGTTAAGTAATTATATCCTTGTCTCATAGTGGATTGCATACTAAGTGTTTGTTTAGCCTTACTGCATAATAAGGTCAAACGCTGGTGATATTTTGCAAAATATATTTTTAGAATAAATACAGTTTTTTCTTTTTTTCCGTTCTCAAACTTGAATAGTTTGATTGTTGTGGTTTATATTACATTTGCACGTGTCTACCACCATTGTTAGTGACTCCAAAATAAAGATATGTACTACAGGATGTTTTCAAAAATAATTTCCTTCTTTTAGTCGCGCCGTGTTTAACATTCGATTAATACGATTGTTTCTTCCACGATAAATTTTTTTCCTGCTCTTATCTAAATTTTCCAACAATTCTAGGTGTCATATAATTACGCGTAGTTCTAATACCATGAGGTTCTTGAGATGTAGAGATCTTGAAATACCAATCAAAGCGTGCATAAAGTGCGCTGTTACGTAGACTCGTGCGCTTGCAGACTCATATAGATTGGTAATATACTGTCGCTCTCTTCTTCGCTGACCTGCGTTCGTATATAACGCCACATCGTGCGTACATCACTCGTCAGGGGGAGAAAGAATAGATAGGACATGGTGGGGCGGAGGTTCAAGAGGTGGGAGGGGGTCACTGACCGTTACGTCATCGAGAACTCATAGCAAAGGAAGAACTATCAGTCGGCGAAACATTGCTTTCATTCCTCAATTCGCGATCCAACTAAATATTCACATATAAATTATAAATATGTATGCGACTACATACCGACTGCAAAGGTAGGCGATTATTTATGCCAGGGATGTTTCGTGGCTAAGCCTTATATCTTTCTTACTAGAAAAAACATGGAAGAATATGTAGGTCCGTTGGTTCCTAAGGATAGTAGGGCAAATTGAAAGATCAAATTGCTTTGTTAGTGTCGCGAGTTTCATTTACATTCTAAGATTATTTTTCGATATTGTGATAGGTTAGTTCGCATTATCCAAATTGTGGTAGAAGGTTTGACTGCTTTGTATTTGGTATAGAGATACAATAAATTGAAATATCAGTGTTTCTATCTTGCTCGGTTGTTTCTAGAGTCTTTAAATATTGATCTTGTTAACTGTTTTTAATTGGCGTGCAATCATGAATATCGTTTGGAAAATTAAACACTCGTCTATGCTAATAATGAATCAACGCTATCAATGATTATTATCGATTCGGTATGTATATTCTTTTAAAAAATACATTTTTTCTCTGTTTGATCAATGAGAAGGATACGATAATGTCGAATTAAATTGATTGTAAATATAAGCGATATAGATGCTGCTCCAAATCATCAAACACTCAAGCTAACGATTAATGGATACATTTTTAAAAAAAATTTTGCTTTTTCTAAAGCTATACGAAGGCCGTAATATGTTGTTTGTAATCATTGCAAATATAGTTGAATAAACATTGAAAAGTAGCGTCAGGTGGCACCGATCACGCCTCTTCTGTAACCCACTTGCGAATGCCGCCGGAGACTCAAGTCTCGTGAACCTCGTCACTGGTTGTGTAGACGTTTTTGAAGGGGCGGCAACATCGCCGCAGCAACGTCGCTTTACGAAAGCAGACAGCAAGGCACATTCACCCTTCACGATAATGCATAGCGCATGCGCAGTAATTTGGCACAATGTAGGTATACCTACGACTTATCCTACACGCGGAACCGTGATTTCTTGTGTAGCGGGTACCGGGTAGCACAATACATGTATATATACTGCATTACATTGAATCTCAGAACGCATGCGTACGATATCGCTTTACATGTGTTAAACCGCTGTCCAAATCTTAACCATTCTAAACATTGCAACATGTATATATAGTGCACAACGAGTGTTTAACGGAAATTATACTTTCGTTCTGTGATTACAACTGATTATGAAACTTGCACTCGTGATCTATTTTAATAAGCTTACTTTCTATGCCATCGACCAATCCATTCATCCTTTTTCTTAATCCAAACATTATTTAAAATTTTATTTAGTCTACTTAATTACTTATTTATGTCTTTACATATTTACTTACTTATCTAGTTACTTACAGAAATCTTTATTAAGAGAGCCACAATAATTGCAGTAATTAGAATGAAATTTTTTAGTATCAGATCGAACGTTACGAGGTACGTTAAAACATCTTGCTGAAAAGTTCCGTTATTCGAGCAAAAAGATAGAACAAATGGCTTACCCAGTTCCTCGACTGTGTTGTTCAAGGCTGAAATAGAAAACCCGTCTATAGATCAAAATTGAAATAATTTTACGTGAACAGCACCGAGCAGATGAGTGTCAGTACACTTTGAAAAAAAGTCGTGATAATAAGAAGACACTCCTACTGATTGATTCGTGGGAATAATCGAAATATACGATACCCTAATATTTCTAATTTCATAGTAGTCATAATTAAAACAATACTGTAGATTGTAGTAATACTTTAGAGCTATACCTTTCCCCAATATTTCTAGGATAGATTTTAAAGAAAGAAACTTTATTTTATCGTAATATAAGTAGAGTATTAATTTATTAAAGTAATGAAAGAATCTTCGAAAATAAAAAGTACATATCGGCGATTTGAAAAGCACATAACGATTGTTACAGACCGAGTCAAAGCTACGCTAACATCAAAAGCAGTAGTCCGGTTTCGCCACGCACAGTGGGTGCGGGTACAACGTACGTGCAGGGTGGTGCGGCGGCATCTTCAGCAGCAGCGGCAGCGGCTGCCGCTGCAGGTCCACCAGTACCGGCTGGAAGCGGTTCGGCCGGAGGTCCAGGTCACGGAGGTGGAGGTGTCGGCGTCGGTGTCAGCGTTGGCATTGGCGTTGGCAGCGGCGTCGGTGGAAACAACGGCAATAGCAGCGGGTCAAACAACGCCGGGGGCGTGAACAGCGGTGCCGGGGTCGTCGGTACCGGTGGTGGTTCGGGTGCCGTGGGTAGCATAGCACCACCCGGAAGTGGCGGGAATAGCAGTGGCGGTGGTAGCGGTAATAGCGTCGGCGCTGGAAGCAACGGAGCCGCAAACAGCGGATCAGCGAGTGGGGCACCAGGTGGATACGTGGCTGTACCCATGGCTGGTGGATTACGCTACATACATCCGTACCCAGCTACGCCGACATCGGCGTCGGCGGCAGCCGTAGCTGCGGTGGTTACATCTGCCTCTGCCGCACCGGCACCCGTTCCACCGACCGCGAGCGCTCCTCCCGTCAATGCACCTACAATCAGCCAAACGCCACCACCACCACTCGGGGGTACTGCCTACGTTGCGAGAGATGCATATCGCAGCGCCACCACCAATGTAGGTATTTCCCTCTGCCAGCCCTGCCAAGCTCTGCCTGTCGCCGAGCCATTTGTGGCTTGGCTCTCTCCCACGAAGTAATACACTGCGCCACGTCGCGGTCCTTCAATCTCTCTCTCCCTCTCTCTCTCTTTCTGGAGCTTTTTCTCCTCAATTTCGATTTCTATACATCCGATACTTTTTTACGGGTACAATTTTTCTGGTTGTGCCTATTTAGCTCCATGTCCACGAATATTAGACAGTTTCGTTTTGATTCGTATTTATGCCAAGCGAATGGACATACGCTATTCAATGAGTACATTCTTTAATTTTTCTGGAGGAGAGGAGGAGGGAGTTCTACATCATGTCGGATGTTTGGAACGCACCGTGCAAAAAATATGCACCTACGCAGTCTCGGTCGTGCCCTTGACTTTCACCCGCGACTGGCCTCCCCCCTCCCTCTTCACCACACCGATTACGGATGTAATTTAGTTTTGTGTGCAAACATTTTGCACTATACGAAATACATTTAGCTCCAATGGTAGTTATCAAGGCTAGAAGAGATGTGTTTTCTCTATGCTGAAATTCACAGATGAAAGAGGCTTAAAAATTGAAAACATGGTCCTAGTGTTGGCGAATTGTCATAAAATCCGTAGGTCTATAAATTTAACGTCTCATTGCTGGAAAATTGAATGTACGTGGGCGAGTTAAAGTTCTGCCTACTTATCCCATTTATTTGCACGTGAAATATATGCGTAGAGCTAAGGACAGTCATTGAGATATAGCTGAATAAATCGAATGCATTATATTATTGCTTTCACTTTGATGCACATTTATTTACATGTATTACATTTATTTCCACGTAGCTCTTTTCGTTTTTAGATGGAAAATGAAATAATTTCAAAGTAATTTTAAAAGTTATTGAAAACGAATCACTTAAATCTGTTTTGATGCAAATCATTTTTATGTCACGTACGTTGGCTTAAACACGACGTAAACATTACATAGGTTTAGAAGATCGCTCGCTGCATTATTATCGTAGAAAAATATTTTATTCCCGATGTTTGATTTTCATTTTTATCACGTCTGCAAATCCCAAAAATGAACAATTCACAGATTCTTAACTACATGAATTTCAATGTTCATACTTGTTGTTACGGGCTTACGTATTTACGTGTATAGTTAATACGTGTCAGCAAATTGAAGAACTGACCACGAAGCATAGATTACCAGCGTAATATAAAGAATTCGAACCTAGGATTGGAATCTAAGAGACATGCAATGGCAGTTGGAGATATTATTGGTACTCTGCCGTGTGCTCTCTTGAACCGGGTCATCGATTTTCCTGAAATAGGTTTGCGCTGAGAAGGTTAGGCGAGATCAACCGAACACAGTCCCCGAAAAAGAATAAGACAAATAGCTTAGGCAAATAATGTAAAGACACAACCATATCTCGATTTGTAATTTCTTCTTTTTTTCTTTTTTTTCTTACAGGTAAATGAGAGGATCCCGATTAGTGTGAGTAGCAGTCCTTTGTCGCAAGTTGGAGTTGGCATCGGTGTGGTTGCTGCCGGGGTACCTCCAGAATATGCAGCTAGTAGTGGGATTGGTAGTGCTATGGTCACAGGGCGAGGAGATCGACCAAGGATATCTCTTCTGCCGGCACCTGCTTCGGTTACTCCAACACCCTCACCGACAGCATCTGATTATCAGCATGTGTCCGGTCCTAGAAATCCACGAGTAGGCCTTATGCCCGTCCAGCCGGATCAGTATTGCAGCCGCACGCCGGTTGAAATGGCCAGTTTGCAGGAAGCGCCACCCTTTAAAAAGATACGTCTAGGACAACCAACTCAGATTCAATTGCAGTCTCAATCGCAATCTCGTTGTCAGAGTTTGTCACCGGCGGAATCCTGCGTTAAACAAGAACACGTGGTACAATTGCAACAGCCACTTAGGATAGATACTAGGGTGTGTATATATACAAGAATAACAATAACAAAATAAGTATCTTTATCTATTTTTCCATGGTATAAATATGTTAAACTTGTGTTAGGAGCAGCCGGCAGCAGGTGCCTATACGCCACAAACCGAAGCTATTTCGCCTACGCTTCCAGAACCCAATACCCAAGAGGATGCGCAATTTCGAAGTACCAAGGATGATCTTTTACAACAAATAACTAAGGTGGACAGAGAAATTGCAAAAAGGGAGTCTCAAATAAGTAAGCTTCGGAAAAAATTAAAAGAATTAGAAGAAGCGGCAAACAAACCTCTCGAAGCCACTGGATTAAAACGGCCAGTCGAGGAGCAGTCTCAACAACCAAAGCATCAATCTTTGGCACAGAAAATTTATGCTGAAAATAGGGTAAGATATCGCACGAGTAACAAATTATTCAAATTGACCATAATGGGGAATTAATAATGAAAGTGATTTTTATTATTATAGAAAAAGGCGGAAGAAGCTCACAGACTATTGGAAAGATTGGGTCCGAAAGTGGAATTGCCTTTGTACAATCAACCATCGGATACAACTGTTTATCAAGAAAATCGAACTAGGCATCAAACTTGTATGAGGGCGAAACTTATAGCAAGATTAAGACGAGAACATGCCGAAAGGGCGTCTCTTCATCAACAACAATCTCAGACCTATGCGATTCTTGTACAAGAATGGCATCGTAAGGTAGAACGATTAGAAGCAACACAGAAAAGGAAATCGAAAGAAGCAAAGAATCGTGAATTTTTTGAGAAGGTATTCCCGGAATTACGAAAACAAAGGGAAGACAAAGAACGATTTAACAGAGTTGGTGCTCGTATCAAGAGCGAAGCTGATCTTGAGGAAATTATGGATGGCCTGCAAGAGCAAGAGGTACCAACCTCCTCCTTTTGTAATGATCTCAATTATTTCAATACTTGGAGTAAAGTTACTAGTCGAATATTGCGTATATCCATTAGGGAGAATATCAATTTGAGAATTTATTTTCAATTTAAAAAAGAGTGGAGCAAGAAAAGGCACGTTACTATAAATTCATTAAAATTAGTATTTGAGGAAATTCGATTTAGGAAGCTGAGACAAGGATCTCCGTGATTGGATAATATCGTGCGATGTGATACATACAATTACTCGCACAAGTTTTGGAAATCAAATACATAGTTCTTATTTTGTTATAAATTTTGGGATAATTTTTCTGGCAACGTAGAATCAAAAAACATAATTTGTTTTCTTTGTGTCACAGGCTTGAATATAAAATGCTATTAGTAATAGGGTATCAATAATTTCGAAGTAGGAAAAATATTGACAACCATATGTGGTACTTGTTGTTGTTGTTATTGTTGTTTTTCGATTAATGTCATTGAAGCTCTATAATTATGTTCCAAGAATTGCAATTATTTTATACACTTTAGGTATCTTTTTTTCTTACTTTTTACTCTAGAAATTTTAATTTTCTTATCTTCCTTATCATTGTGTATTAGCCAGTACAGCATCCTTTTGCTAAAGGCCTCAGGAAACCACAGGATAAGCACATCCTTAAATCAGGAGTTTTATCATTATACTTGTATGCCTATAATATGTATCAGTTATCTTTATAGATCCTAAAGACTAAATCTTTATGCCAGTATTCAATTACAAAAATTGATACGCAAGATGAAGTCAGCATTTAAAAATAACCAGAAATTAATTGACTTTATGAAATTATCATAACAATTCAAAATTTTCTTTTATGCATACTTTTATTGTATAATACATGAATTTCAATTGATAACCCTCATTGAAGATAATTATAATTCCTTGATTCTTCAGGAAGAGACATTGCAAGATTTAGAAAAATCAATTAGAATTAGTAAGGTTAGTGACGTGCATTTTCTTTATTGCTGACACTCATTTCAGTGCTTTTCATTGAACACGAACGGTTTTGACTAACATTGGCAATATAACATGGCATGAATACTTAGTTGATAAGATCATCCTCAAACAAAATACTACGTATCATTGTGTTATTATAATTGGTTTTTTTTCGTATTTTTCTGTTTCATTTTTTTAACCAGATGGAGGATAAAAAGATGCGTTCGTATGCTGTGATACCACCTCTTTTGCTCGATACGAAGCAACGACGAATCGCTTTCCAAAATCGGAATGGGCTTCTTCAACCCGAGGAGCTAGAGGCTTTACATAGCGAAAGAAAATTAATCAATGTCTGGAATTCTGTGGAACATGAATTATTCAAAGAAAAGTACTTGCAACATCCTAAAAACTTTGGAGCTATAGCTCAGTCGTTAGAACATAAGTCCGTTCCAGATTGTGTGCATCATTACTACCTCACTAAAAAAGCTGAAAATTATAAACAACTATTAAGAAAGTCGCGTCAACGAACGCGCAGTTCTCGAAATAATCCTAATAATAAGGTATGTGTAATTTTTCTCCTTTTTCAAATTATATTGCTACTGATTCAAGAAACATCAAATTAATAAATATATAATTAATCCGATTTAATCTTTGTATATATTTCCAGGTAAATAATACGAATTCGAGCATTGGCCCGATAGATACTTTATCGACGGGAGTTACTACAAGGCTACAGCGTGAGCAACAACAAAAGACTCAAGAAAATCCTCAGAATAGTTCATCCGGAGCAACATCTAGTACCGCAACGGTGACCACGTCTACTTCAAGCGTTTCGACAAACGCTTCAACAACGATAACTTCGACGATAACAACGAGTATCGGTTCGACCGTTCCGAGTGTAACGCTAGCGAGTGACACAACTGGAGGATCATCGACGTCAACGTCAGTTCTTAGCGGGACTCCAACCACTTGTGCATCCGCCACCTCTAGTACCTTAAGTACAAGGGAATCGAGGGACGCGAACAAGGAAAACAAGGAAGTCAAAGTCGAATCGAAAGATGTTCATCTTATTAAAGTAGAAATCAAGGAGGAGTCACATTCGAGTTCGGAAACAGCATCGGGGAAGGACGTGAAAGTCATGTATGTATTTGTTTATAATACGCTGAGTAATTATATATTCGTCGTATAGTTTATTTCACGCGGCATGATCCATTCTGAAAATCTTATCCGTTTGTAATATGTCAAAGGATATTGTTCTTCCGATTTTCTTAATAATCAAGGAGACATTTTAAAATAGTATCGATTCTTGGGATGTCTCGTTATAATGGGTTCCTTTAGGTGCTTCAATTTTCATCATTTACGTGACTCGAATACAACAACACAATCTTCTTTATAAAAAAAAAAAACAATATATAATATTGTTTAGGAATAGACGCGAACATTAATAACACTTGTATTGCACTTTACTCACGGTGTGAAAGATTCGAATTGTCTCGCTGCAATAGAATATAAAAGCCACGTGCTCTGATTGAATGGATCATGTTCATCGAACAGAAAATATTAATTGTACAAACAAATCTGTTCCATGCACCATTCTCAGTATTGCTCACAGTCTGGTAGACGGTTGTCGAATATATCCAGTTATGGATTGCGAGTGGTGGTGATCGCTTGCTTTCTAAAAATTGAGTATAAAAAAATTGTAGACAAAATTTGTTTAAAATCCTTCTCCCCCTTTTTTTTCCTTTGTTTGTCTTTCCATCTTCCGCTTTCGTCACTGACGCAGAATCAAGTCGATCCCCTCTGATTATGGGGGGTTTCGCTAATGAAAATTGGTTTAACGATATTGGCGACCATCCTGATTCCCCAACTACTACGATAGAAGGAACAATCTGGCGAGCGGTAGAAAGGGGGAGGTGGGATGGGGTTATAGTGGGTTGAGTCGAACGATTCGCGTAGAAAGAAAGAGAAGGAGATTTCAAATGGACCAATGGAAGGGATAGGAACCAGTTATTAGCAGATTGTAATGCTAATCAATAGTTAAGGTTACTGGTTAGTGGATTATGTTTACGTAGGCATTCATCATCGTAATTGAATCGATCGTTGAAAATCTGATTCTGAGTGGAATGGAAGGCTAACGGAGAATTGTTGATTTTCTCCCGTTCCACTTCCGTCTGATCTATAGTTTAATCGGTGACGCGTAATACTTCTTCCTATATATATACTATATATATATATATGATAGTGTTGAATTATGATAAAATAATTCAATTTACTGTTTCTCTTTACGTAGATTCTTCTCCCAACAGACATTGAATCACCTATTGTTTAAATCTATTAATGATTCGTGTATCCTGATTTGATGTTATAGAATGGATGGCAGGGACATGTTGTCCTCGTCGTCGTTAATGAACGTCAACGCGGCGAATGTCACGACACTTCCACATCTTAAAGACATTAACAAAAAGAAACCGGGTTACAGGGAAACAAGTGGTAGCAGTAGTGGGAATGCAGCACCGACAACCAGGATAAAGGATAAGAAGAAAGAGAATCATGCGATTCCAATGGAAACGAGTGACGAGGAAGGTCAATCGGTCGACACCATTGGTAAGTTTCATTGTATTCAACAATTTATTATTTCTACTCGTTATTAAGAATCTATTGGATGATAGCAACATTTTAGGATTATGTGCAACGCGTTGCATAAAATAAATAAAATAAAGATATTCTTTTAGAATGTTCGACACAAGTAATATTCGAGGTATTTTAACTTTGAAGAAATAGATGCAGATGAGTTTTAAATAAAACTTAAGGAGAAAATCAAGGAATTACGTATAGATAAAAATACTTGCTAATCGCGGAAATATTAATTCTAGAGTGGGAGGATGATTTTGGGATTTTCGATGATCTCGATGACATTGTTTTACTTAGAAAATTGTTAAGACGAGTGAATTATTTCGTATCAATAGTATTTGCATGCGAAAAAGGAGATTTTACGAATGTACGTATTTATCGATTCTCTTCTTGCTAATGTTCTACGTAGTAAATATCCGATAGATTTGAAGAAAACGGTAAGAAGATTTTTACCATGGTATAGTTGGAGATTATCCGATTACAAAATTGTGTCGGATATTTTTTGTAGAAGTATTCTATTAAAGGCAGCTGTTTACGAATGATATACAATTACCATTTAACTATAAAGCTCATCTTACTATAAATTGATACTATAGTTTTTTTTTTGCAAATCTGTAGCATATTAACAAAATCTACAATAGAAATATCGTAATAACTAAATACTATTGACAAAAGTGAATTTGGTATCGAGTAAAAATATTTCAACTTATTTAAAATAAATTACAATCTTACGCAATCAATTATAATTTTCTATGACGCAATGTGCTTAGAATGGTGTATTTAGGTGCATCTTTGTTTAACAACATTGCCAACTGATTATCTATCTTTCTTGTACGATCAGTGACTATTCGCAGTATTTTCATTCTCAGTATCATTATTACACGTATTTATATACACGTGTATGAGTCTGTAGATTGTGTAAGCGTTATTCGTTGACGTCGTCACAATATTACCAAATATGAATCCTGTGGTTATTCCAAACAGACAGGATGTGCACATAGTCTATGTTTCGCACCTATTTTCATTCGAACGTTTATAGTTCTTCCATAACGTTCCTTTGAAAGAAACAATACAATAAGATTTTTCCATTTACACTATAAAAATTTGACGCCACCAAATTTTTTCGTATAATTATTTTATTAGGCTCTCTCGTTATGTCACAATATGTACGTTTCAATATAGTTGCAATATTCTGACGAAAAGCATTCGGATGGTTGTAATTGTTGTTCCATACGATACACCACTTATATTTCGTTTTATAGGAAAAGAAACCTTTCTTCCGAAGATGATCTCATTGAAGTTCGTGAATAGTAGATACCGTCGGTTCTTTTTCCGTAGCATTGCTAGTTGTATCGGTCGCTGGTCGTTCTTCGACATTGGCATGACAGAGTTTACGATGCTTGTGGACAAAGTAGTAACTTGGAAATTTGCAACCGCAAATTTTACATGGATAATATTGAACATTCAAATCGAGTAATCTTACTTCTCTCCTGTTACGACTGGTATCCGGTCGTTGTCGATTGTTACTACTCTCGTTTACTCTTGTTGGTAGCAAATGTCTTTTAGCATGTTTCCTATAGCAATATTGTGACTTGAAAGTATGTCTGCAGTATCCACAAGTATAACTTCCATTATCGTTGCTAGTAGCAGTAGCCGAGTCATTTGAATTACAAACACCTCTGGCAGATACTGGTCCTCCGTTTTCATCATTTTCGCTCGGTACTATTGCTGTTGCTGCTGCAGCAGCAGCGGCTGCTGCTGATACTGCTGCTGCTGCTTCTAAGTCTAAACAAGGACGTTGAACACGTCCAGGTTGCGGTGCTGAGCCACAATAATTTTCGTTTAAAACACGATGGAATCTCACAGGTCCGTCGCAACAAGCTACATCATAAACCACTGAAAGCACATTGGAATTATCGTTTCCATTACTGGTAGATGTGCGTCCTCTGCGTCTGGATGATCTATTGTTCCGGTCGATTTCCGATCCTGATATAACTCCAGTGTTATTATCTCGATTGTAACTTCCAATATCCTCTTCGGAGGTTGTCGATGTTCTTTGATATTGCACTTGTCCCTCAGAGTGAAGTGTATCATTCTGATCCTCGCGTTCTTCGTTAGCTCGCGATTGTTGTTGCTGTCGTTGCTGATTTTGCTGTTCCGTCGATGTTAATTTCTTATTCCGACGTAAGGGCGAAGGAGACATAGATCCGGTGGATCGACTTGGTGAAACTGATTGCGTTGGTGAAGGGGTTCTTGTGGTTGAAGTAGTTGCAGTCGACACGGCGAAGGCACCGAATGCCGCCGCTGCAGCAGCTACGAAGGGTAGAGACACTGGGGATACTCTATCGGGAGAACGTGGCCTGGAATCGATTCTTGGTCCACCGAGAGAACGTTGTTGTTGTTGTTGTTGTTGTTGTTGTTGTTGTTGTTGTGTGGGTGATGATTTTGGAGATGGCACTTGAATGGAACTGTAAACAATTAAATCGAAGATTTAAGATTCTCCAAATAATTAAAGCTCTTGTCTATTGCAACAATTACACTTAAATTCTTCAACCAAAGTCTATGAAATATTTCTCCGAGTTTTTACACATTTAAGGCAAAAGCGATTAGATGAGAATTTAGTAATTTGCAAACCTATATCGTATGCTGTTAGATGCCTCGTGTAGTCTCTCGTGTCGTTGAATTGGGATAACGGAAACTGCCGGTGGTACACTTGACTGCATTAAGACCGACGGTTGCAGTTGTGGCAAGTGTGGTATACCAACGGTTGCGGTAGCCGGTGTTGTTGGCGCGTAAAGAGGTGCGGGTGGTGGCCAACACATGTTAGGACCCATCATTACCCTGCTTGGAATTGGTCTGAGTATATTGTTGGAACCTGATGCCGAGGGTGATATTGAACCTGACGTTGGTGTTGAAGTTGGTGTTGTAGTGGATCCTGGTACCGGGATCGTTGCTATCAAGTGTGGTGGTCCTCGTAAACGCAACAATGCTGCTCTACATTGTTCTAGCGCGCCTGGCATATGCAATAAATGCGTTGCCAATAGCACACTGTAAACGTTATCTAGGGTGACTTCCAAACGACCGGTATACATGTAGTTTAACAAGGGTGCAAATGCTTCACCACCTACAAGACAATTGAAATATTCGACCATTTATACATTGCTTCTATGTTAAAGACCAATTTATTCTAGAAACCGTAGAGTCAATTAAGTTCAAGCTCAAAAGAGGATAGAGTTAAAACAATATATCTATTTTTTATTTCTCATGGAATATTCGAGTTTATTTCGCTAATAAGATGGAGGATAAGAAGTTGTCTTGAATGGATCATTTTCTCTAATGCTTCGTCAATCAATGTAAAAGGATAAAACATAGAATAGGATGAAGTTTGAGAAGACTCTAGGATCATTGTATCGATGGGAATTGGTTTGACTTAACGATTGATTACCTATTGACGAAACTGAAACTGAAGTAACTGGTTCTCGAGACGATTGTCCAGTCGAGACTGCAGTGGTTGTCGTGGAGAGACTACTGCAAGGACCGAAACTTGAACTAACAGTTGAACTAGAGGTTGCGGTCGCACTTGCGAGAAGAGCCTTGAGATACCCGCTGTGAGCCGCGAGAACACCCTTATGAGCGACAAATTGATGTTCGCCCTCATTTCCGACTCGGACCACTGTATCAGGTGGTGAAAGAGTTTCTTGAATCCGTGGAGGATAATTATCCGTTGGTGTAGCATCTCCGAACCATGCTCTATATAGACTATACATTTCGTTGGCTTAACGTTGTCTTGCAGGACCAGTAATCGAACTTTTTAATTTCCTTCCGAATCTTGATGCATTTTCCTCTTCCTTTATCCGTCAGTTTCGTTCATATCGCGATTTATAAATCCGTCGCGCATCGCGATAACGTTCGATCGAGCAATCAAACCAATACACAATAGACTTCGCGATCTTTGTTACCGATTTAATAACTCATGTGCACATGAAATTCTGCGACACTCAATTCCGCAAGTTGCCGTACGATCATTGTCTCTCGATTATGCGTTTTGCATCGTTGTCAATGATCGATCGCGTTCGATAACACCTGGTTTTCTTTAACAATCAAACTCATAGTTTACGATTTCACTAACGAACCAACACAGTTGATCATAATTATCACTATCCACTGTTCTTTCGGTTATTTTCGTTGCTTAGAATCAACAGTTTAGTCGAAGTGGAATACAGTTGCATTGAATTGGGAAAAGTGTACTTTTCATGAGAAATTGGAGAAATTGGAGAAATTGGAAAGGATTTGCGAACAGGAGAGAAGGACGGTTTTCTGTGATTTGAACGCTGGACTCGACTGCCGCGTAGTGCACTGTATCTCGCACCGAACACCACCACCACCCTAATCGGGCAAGCCGAGCTTGTAGATTCGCTTGCTTTTTCGAACGCTTCTACCGCCCTTCGGTTCTCCTTCTCCGAAGGTGGTTTGGTATCAGCCAGTCACCGTGCGCCAGACCCCAACCCTCGAGTTTCCGAGAACCGCCCCCAACGAGTACAGATTGGCGGCAGTGCTCCGATTACGGTAGGGTTGCACGTGCGCCTGGAATATTTACCTCGTACAGGCTTGTAGATACTCTTTTCTCTGTCTTTGCTCATTGGTTGCTTTCTATCTCACTCTATCTCACCTGCTTAATTCAACCACGTTCTTTTAACATTTTTCATCCTCCCACTCTTACTCATACCGATCTTCCTTTTTTTTTTTTTTCTTTATCCATCGTTTCTTTCGAACCTTTTATTACTTCCGCAATCGCAAATGTTCGTTTATCGGGCGCGTAAATTCTTTCGAATATTTATCGTCAGTTGAAATCAATCTTGATTGACTCGCAGTTAATTATTGTTTCGGAGAGAATTAATAATACTTGGCTCGAAAGATATTCTTATGAAATTAATTGAATTATGATGTATAATATGTAAAAATACAGAATTAGTAATTAGAGAGAAAAATGAATTTAAATATACATCGTGATACGAGGTGTTTTCGGAATGAATTGAATAACGGAATAAATATTCTCTCTCGTGTCGTTTTTTCGGTTAATCCAACTAAGCAGTATTCTCGAATTATATTATTAAATATTATCGATATACTTATTCTTCGAAATACAATCGTAAGAAGAATCGAAGAACGTGTCTACCGAATTGTCTTATATTGAATTTAGGATCAAGAACTAACGATAATGTTGATCATCCTGCAATCAGTTCGAATGTGTTAAGTCAATACGCGAAAGGCTGTTGTTGGTTTATTCTATCGTGCAATTTTGTGTTTGAGATTTACTGTTTATTTTACGTATAATCGATCCAGATACCGGTATACGTATTCCTGTGAAATGTGTACCGATGTTGAATAATTTCACTCAAAAAATTTCGAATCTCTACAGACACTCGCATAGTCAGCTCTCTCGTTTATACCGTAGTATTTTAAGCACTCAGTTCAGCATAACGTGCACTTTTCCATGGATTTTATTTAATTACTCAAACGTTACGAACGGTCTTGAATAATATTCCATTTACCGCGAATCCTTCAATTCCCGATGGCAGATTATTACAGTGAAATGACGTTGGTGGAACTAATTAATAAAGATTCGAATTCACAAATCGAATCTCTCGACTCTTTATCCTTCGTCTATCGTGCAATCAACTATCTCCTCTAACTTAAAAGAAAAACGCGAAGAGTGTGAAAAAAAAACACTTCTGTTTTTTTTCTTCTCTTTGTTAAGTAGCTTAACATTGCACCGAGAATGCAGCTTTCAGGAAGAAGCGTGCGAATACGTAGAGAGCTCAAGGATAAATTGTGGCAAAGTGCAATGGTGATAAAAGCGTGAGAAAGAGTAAAAGAAAAAAAAAAAGAAAACTGTAAAAGAAAACAACGATAACTCGAGAGATAATTTAATGAGGCTGTCAGCTACTAGAGAAGGCTTTGAGAGCCGCAGAAATTCTAGTTGAGAGTAAAGGCATTTTCGTTTTGAGAGAGGTCTTTCGTAGATGCGTCTTTTGCCGGTTTCTATATCTCTCTTTCTCTCTCACTCTTTCTTGTTTTTGGCCCTTTCGAGATTCCTCTCATCTCTCACTCTTCTCTTTGTTTTTCAACTTATCTTTCTCCCCCCTCTCTCTCTTTCTCTCTCCTTCCTCCTCGCTTTTTCTTCTTCTCGTGTCTGTCTCCCCGCTCTCTGATGTTTTTCATCAAATTAACTCGCGGCACGAGTGCTCCTTCTCCGCGGTGTTTGCATAATATCGTTTATAATTCAGGTTGCGCTGAATTCCACTTTATTCCAGCCGGTGGCCCGTATACGTACATGTCGTTCGGTTCGCCTGCTCTTCGTTCCCTACAGGACCTACCCTCGCAAGGCTACCCTTTTATCAGGGCCCGATCTTATGGTATCTCGCTCTTCTTCTCTCCTCCTTCCTCTCATTGCCAGAGAAAATCAGTTCTATGCGAAACAGTTCCGCGCAAACATTGCAATCATATTTTCATATCGAAACGACTCTCTATTTCCATTTGATCCAACGTGACGTTCGTTCCTATCTCAAAATTGACAAAGTTCTTTGTTGGCCTCTTTATAATAATAAACGTATCGCGATCGATCGCAGTCTTTTCGTTGTTTCTCTTTTTTTCCAAGTTGTATTTTAAGAGGAATATAACGAAAGACGAGAAGCTTTTATAGATTTGATCCTTTTTCTTAAATTCTAAATTAAATTGAAGAAACTCGATCCTGTTGAATTATGGTTTCTATAGTTTTGCGTATAGACTTTTGGCTGCAGACAATGGTTCAGAGTAAATAGTCGAACTACTACTATATGCACGAATTATTGTGTTGAGAATGCTAACCGATTGTGGAGTATGGGTAGTAATTGTATGTGTGAGAGTATATGGGGTGGGGAAATAAGCGCGAGCGCACTACGATAACAAACGCGATTGTAAGCGAGAATCCGTCGCCGCGAATCGAGAATGGGACACGGCGTTTACGCACATTTCCCAAGGGACCAAGACTACTTCAAACTGAAATCAACAGACACAGCAGTCCCTCTGTCCCTTCGTTTTGCTTTCCATCGTTACCTCCTCGCCCCATCGCATTGGAATAGGATGCAACGGCCATTATCACAATCGACGTTTTCATGCCGATTAGCTTCGTTGTTGCCATTCTCAATTGGAATTTTGCGCGACCAATATCCAAAGGAAAACTTTGCTTCTGTATCACTTTTCTCGTAGATATGCAAATGTAAAAACACAACGTTGTTTCTCTGTCAATGTTTCAATGGGTTAGAAGCTGATGTATAGTTCTCAAGTTTATCATTAAATCTTATAAATAATTAAACAATAATCATTGAACAATCATTGAAAGAATATAATCATTGAAACAATAATCATTGAATAATCATTGAAAGAATATAATCATTGAAACAATAATCATTGAATAATCATTGAAAGAATATAATCATTGAAACAATAATCATTGAAAGTTTTGCAGATAGTTATAATAAGAATACGATATTTGGAGATCAGATCGCAAGTTTTAATCGAGAAAATCGAAATTCACATTGGCATCGGGTTGGAGATAGCGGCCGAGTTCGCCACGTATAATCGGGGGCAGAAGTGTACACATCGGGTGAGGTCGGTACGGGGCTCCCTGAATCCCAGGGAGACGAAAGAACGCTTGCGGTTTAATGCTCCAAGCCCGGTCGAGACAAGCTGAGCAAACACTTTTCGCGATATTACCAGGTTCCCGCACGGGTTTCCTACGGCTACGGGTTTTCCTACGCGTTTCTGTAGCCTCGCGACTACCACCACCACCACCCCTCTTTCTCGTTCTTTCGCTTGTAATGAAATAAATACACTCGCTTGCTCAGAAATTCACTTACTCTTTCTTTGCGTTCTATCGATTCGTGTACCGGCCTCCTTTTCCCTGACTCAATTTTAATGCACCTATCTACATAGGAAACCTATGTACATAATTGGTAACCTAAACGTAAACGAAATCACGTTTACACGTTCTTAGCAAATACACTAATTACGTGCGAGGGAAAAGTATCCTCGAGTAGTAAATCTTTTCGCATCGAGGTCTGCAAACTCTTAGTCATCAAAACTCGCCTAATAAAAAGATAGATATGCATATAGATTACTATATTCATAATTTCGGTACACATAATAATAATCAGTAACGAAAAGGGCTGATTTATCTTCCGATAGCGGTTAATCGGGTGCAAAATCGAAAACTTGATTACAGCTTAAGTCCAAGTACACTGATGAGAATAGAGATAGTGGAGAGAAGATCAGAAAAACTTGGGTAGTAGAAAGAGCGCGAGAGTGGTGGGGGGAGAGAGGGTAGAGGGTAGTAAAAGAGAGGGAGAAGAGGGAACGTCAGAGCAGAACCTGGTAGAAAGGTAGGAGCGAATTGGTGGGGTTGGTAACATCGTTGTGGGGTTGAGCTATCGCTGGAACCAGAGTTAGAGGGGGGAGGGTGTATGGGTTGTAGAGTGTGGGGGCGTGCGCTTCGCACGGGCTAATTAGCGTCTTGATTTACTTAATCCCAATTAATGCCTGTGCTATCTGCAACAGCTCTCTCGGGTGGCTGTGTGCATTAGAGACGCCAGTAGCAGGAGTAGGACTGTGGTTGAATTCGGCGCGAGCGCGCGGCCACGGCCGCGTTTCTGCTCTGCAAATACCAGATTATCTACGTATGGGTACCCACTGCACGGCTAATATGCCTGCGAACCTGGTTTACCTGTCTGTCCATTACATATACACGGCTACTGCGGCTTCCTCCACCTCGTATGTGCTAACTCCGCTTAAAGCACTTGTCTTTCCAAACTAACTTCCGGGGTATTAGTGCTCGCGCTGCTGCTCTTAACTCTCTCTTTTGACTATCTTCCTCGGTTGGACTCGAAAGGATTACGAGGAATTTCTAATAGTTCATTTTTATTCGATAAAACTATTTTCTTAGTTGATTAAACAATATAGAATCCCTTGTGAATTTTCATTGTATATCATGAGATTGATTTGCTAAGTGGGGGTTTCTATCGTTTACGTATTCTTGTTGTGTAGCATATACGCGTATAGCCAATGCAAATCAGGAGAAACCATTGTATATATTTGCTTTTAATCATTTTTGCTCGAGTCGATCGAAACGTAAATCTCATAAATACATAAATAGAAAAATGCTACGCCTCGAGCAAGCCGCTGTGTATTGCGCTTCTCTCGTTGAGAGGAAAAGAGAGAAAAAGAAGGGGATATCGGACCACAAAACTCCCCTTTCAACGATTTACTTTAATACCTTCCGTTCGTTCGTTTATATTTTCGCAAAATAGATGAAAACGGAAGATGTACGCTCCTATGTGTACCTTTGTTTCTGTCTTTTTCATATGTAACGTTATTTAAAAAAGGAAATTGATGTTACAGCCATCACTAATTTGCTCGCGCAAAATATTCTCCATGTTGCGCTAATTGACAGAATAACTCATTTAATCCCTCGTAATATTACAGGTTTTCATAATTAAACGGTTTCCTTTTTATCACCGATATTGCTACATTGTTACCATATTAAATATTCGGTATGTTAAAAGACACTAAAACAGGTTTAATTTCTAAATTAAACATTTAATTCTTCACTTAACTTCTAGTCCTCTTTTTGGGAATTTTTTGAAGTCTCTTCAAAATATTGACTGGCAAGAAATGTTCCACGTTTTAAAGGAAGGAGTCTCCGTTGATACGATTGTTAAGTAAAGTTTATTTTACAACCGATTAAAAGGAACGACGTACGTTAATATTCTCTACGAAGCTCGCATTTATATTTCACGCGTAATAATTATGGTTTTATCGAACGAGTCGTAATCCCTTGGTCCAATAGTGAGCAGTACATGGTTGAACTCAAAGGGAATGCTTTATCCGTCAGCATAGGAGGGATATATACCCCGTAGTTTCAGTTGCTTGTTGTCTTCGCCCATTACCCGGTCCTTGTCGATTTACTGGCTGTCAATTGATGACCTCAATGTACACCGAATAACCACACTCTGGTTAAAGTAACAAAAGAATGAACAACAGTAACGTTCAACAACAAAGCAGCACGTTTGTCGCCCTCTGTCAATATGTTTACTCAACTGGATTAATAATGTTGACTTTTGAGTTTTGTACCTCGTGACCTTTATAACAAGTTGCAAAAACTTGCAAAACAAAAATTTGATTTGAAGATTAATTACTCAGGCAACATTGTTGCACACGCGCATGATTATTTTTTTAAAAGAATCTTTTGAATTCATGATTAATTATAAGTATTATGAGTTTATAGACCATCTTCGATGGAAGATATGTATAAAGGGAATAAAGGGAAATATAAATTACGAGAGGATTGAGAGAAAGTGAAGACGGACAAATTAAGCGGGCGTTAGAGGAAAGAAGAGGAGAACGAGGGTTGGGAGTGGCAGAATGAACTGTGTAGTTAGAGGTGGACACAGCGGTTCTCTCGTGATGCCCTTTATCAAAGATTCAGAGTGTGCCTCCTGTCGTCATTCTGCTTCGAGCTGGCTTAATTAGCGCGTGCAATACTGACTAGCACTACCACCACCCCCCTCGCTTTCTCCTGTTACAACCAACGATATCTTTTTTCCATTGGTTTAACCTTTGAGTTAAACCTTTCTCGACAGTTTTCTTCGAATGACAGTCCGTGTTTCGGGATAACACGATGCATTGAAAGAGAAGAGTTTACTGTTCCATTTCCCGTTGCTACATGTTCCTTAACATGATACGTGTCTTGCCCTATAACACGAGTTTCGAATTGTACCCTGTAATCTTTGAAATAAGCGTATTATTATCCAGTTGACTCAATTTCTTCTCTTTTATCCACAAAAAAGGAGAATTAATTTTTATATTGCGTCTCTTAATCAATATATTCAGCAGAAAAACTCTATAAGTTACGTGGAAAAGAACTATTCTATTGAAACAAAGCTGTAAAAACATTCGTAACCACCTGCGACATTTTTAGTTAACAATATTTATTGCACAAGCAATGGGTATTTTGATAGGAAAATGTAGCAATTAAGTATAAGTGCTATGTACTTTCGTCGTAATCAAAGTCTTGCATGCATGAAACCATCGAACAACAGGAGGGAATTACTCTAGCTCTGGGGACTACCTGCCAATCAGTGTCGTGAATATTCTAATACATTGGCTACACGATGCTTGCTGTACTAACTCTTCTTGTCCACATATTGCAGTTACATTCACTTTGCTTTCTGATCGTTACACGACCTCCTGGTGTCACTGATAATTATTGATCAACAATGATTCCGCAACGCGAAAGACATAAATGCGCTGTATGACAGGTCGCTAGAGAATACTGTACTCGTAGAATTTGTGTTGTAGAGCATTCGAAATTGGAGATGGGAATTAATGTTGAATAATTATGTTCTCGAAATTCACTGAACATTCATGTGCAATTGTGAGATTCATTTAAGTGTATTAGCTAAAAGGTTTTTTCTCTAAAGAATTGTAGTAAATTTTATTGGTACACACATACACAAATTGAAGGACCTAGTCTGCTTTTTACTATTAGACTTTTATGAAAAATATTTTTCCTTTTCTCTTAGTTTGTGATTATTCTCCGCTTTTTCGAATACTCTTCAAGTCAGTCCAGGATCTGCAATAATGGTCAGGAGCATAAATTTAAATTTTTCACCTTACGTACTCCCGCGGTAAAACCATCAAAGCGATCTTGCCAGGGCTCTTGCCTCTGGTCCAACGTTTGCGCCTGTGGGCGAGTGAGAGAACTTTTTAATTGGCTACTCTTAATTAGTTAACCAGTTAAAGTCTCGGTAATTATTCTGTTTCCCGCTCCGTTTCCGTGTGCTAACCCTCCGCTGCTTTCTCTCTTTCTAGCTTCGCCTGTCGCATCATCTCTTTTTGGCTATCATAACTGTGGGTACTTCTCACACCAATGCATTTACGTCTTCACTTGAATTCTTTACTCTCGAAGTTAGTCATTCTCGCAATTTCTCGTATTTGCGCTATTTTCTTATCATTCCAAAACCATTAATTAATTTTTATCAATTTTAAGCAATTTACGCGAATGATTTTGTAAGCTATAATACGACAACATGGGAGTTTAAACAAAATTACTTGGACACTCACTCAAGAAATTCTACACATCGTTTAATTTTCTTCTTTTTTTTTTCTTCTTCTAGAGAGTGGTAGACAAATAGGGCCGTATACGTGTGCAGTATGTCAAACAGTCGTTGAGGGCAATGCGCAAAGTCGAGCGCTTCCTCGAAGTCAAGCATCTCAGTACGGTCTACGGGAAGATCAGGTTGCGTCTGGTGCACGCGTTTGCAATACCTGTCGATGTAAGGCTGTTAGAGGACGTCATACGGCTTGTCCACTACCTGGCTGTCCTAACGTGAATTCTAGCTCTAAAACCAGAGTAAAGAGATTAAGAGCGTTGCCCGCTAAGTGGTTGGATTTGCCTCCTGAAATCAGAGAATCGATTATACAAGAATTCCGTAAGTATAAAAGTAATGTTTCTTGTAAAACACATGGTAGTACATTTCTATAACTTACAAATCATTTTGATAAATTTCTTTAGAAATCCCGAGTAATGCAACGAAATGCTGCTCAGCTTGCTTCAACCGTATATCCCGCCGGTTGGCACCTCACCTTGCTGGTTCCGCAGAGGGATCCGAAGACACCGCTGATTCGTTAGCCCGTCAATGGACGGACGAAGAATTGGAACAGCTCAGAAGTGCTCTTCGAGAACATGGAACTAATTGGCCAAAAGTTGCCGAACAAATTCCCGGCAAAACGAATCATCAGTGTAAAAATTATTATTTTGCTTATCGAAAAAAGATGAGCTTAGATCAGGTCGTCGCGGAATACTATCAATCTCTTGGCGAAGAGAGAAGGCCTTGCTTAACGGACGAAGAGGAAAGTGGAAGTAGTACCAGTAGTTGTGACGAATTGGCTGTAAGTTTAATGTTTTTACAATATTCAATAGGTCATTTTCTGATAAATAAGGAATTTGCTTATAAGCGATTTTAATATTGTATGATTATATGTTATGTGGAATTTTTTTGAAATTGTTTTTACAGGTGCATGATTCGAGTGACACAGCAAGCGCCGGAAGTCCGGCAAATAGTATGTCGGCAGGTCCACCTGGAGCACCAGGTTCATCCCCTGCATCGACGGCACTTCCAATGTCATTTTCTCGGTCAACGGATCAAAAAGTGACCGAGAAGCTTACCGACATTGCCGTTGTGTCGTTAGTACCGCCAACGAGTGTAAGCGCATCGCAACAATCTTCTACCGGCGGTGGTAGTACCACCACATCGACCGGTGCCAGGGAAGATTACGATAGTTCTGCCACGGTAAGACGACATTCTTTCTGTTTCTACATTGATAAATGCAAAGCAGAACGATTGGGTGAAATTTTTTTTGTAATGTAGTTGTAATTTAGATCATCTGTTTTGTGTTTCTATGTATTTTTATTACACGCTACGCTAGTACTTTTGATTTCGTACTTTACGTCGTAGAATGAGAACTGTGATAAATATTAAAGAACCTTGTCCCGTGATTGGGCCGTCTGATAGAGGTTCGCTGATTGTTTCAGGAGACGGCGGACGAAGGTCAGGGAGGTACCGATCTGGAAAATAGCAGTGTTGTTGTAACTTTAACGACTGCCAGTAATTCAACATCGTTGCAACAGCAACATCAACAGCCTCATCAAACGCCACCGGTTATTCATTCGCCACCCTCTACGACAAGCAATTCAAATCCTCTTACTGTTAAGGATCTTATGCTTGGCGTAATAGAGATGCAATTGAAACGTAATCCAAATAGCCCGGCTGGTACTGGTAGTTCATCAGCACCTGCTAATTCTGGCACACCAACAATTTCCAGTATTTTGAAAACGGATCATCGAAACGATATCACATTTGTTCGAGAGTATAAATCGTCATCGAGTATGGCGAACACCTCGGTTTCCAGAGATTCGAATTTAGCAACATTGTCTGTCGTACCAGGTCCGCATCATAGCCATCGCTCTGCTCCTAGTCCCCAACAAATTAGTGAGTAACAATGAATATCTTGTATTAGAAATCAAACATTTCCACGAATATAATTATTAATCTGCCATTTTAGATCAAATGCAAGCAACGATTACGCCTTGCCCACCCTCCGCACCAGGTAATCAGACCTCTTCATCGGACATGCTGCCTAAGGAGGGTTTAGTCGTGATGCAAGTGCAGCAAGCGCTCCGGGAAACCGAGGGTACCTTAGACCTGAGCATTAAGAAGCCAAGACAACAAGAATATAATCATTCGATGCAACCGATGCATAAACCGCCTACTGTTACACTTTATCGTCCGGAACCACCACCGGGTGCTTATTATCATCCACATACTCATCCTGAGCAAGGTCGTGGTGCGAAGAGTCCACTAGTCTATGCATCGTCGCCACGACCACAAGCTCCTCTTACACCGAAAATGAGCAAAGTTACCGTTCCTCCACCACATCCTAAATTGTCACCAAAGATGAGCAGTATAGCGACAACGGGTCATAAGAGTGGTTCGATAACGCACGGCACACCTGTTTCCAGTGCTCGCTATGAAGGCTTATTAAGGCAAATGACACCTCCAGGAAATCATGGGAGTACTGGCAATGTTGGTTCCGCACCGAACAGTGCTGGTGGTGTTAATGCTTCTGGCACACAGCCGCCGAAAGAAACGGGATCTATTACGCAAGGAACGCCTGTCCATCCATTTGCGGTAGATAAGCGTGCACCTATGTACGATTACCATCGAACTATTAGACATTCACCGGTAACGGCGGGTAATGTACCAGGACAAGGCCAAAGTCAAGGTACACCTGCTCCGGTAGTCGTGACACATAGCAATCAATATAATTCGTATTCGAGTAGACCACCGCCAAGTTATACAATGGAGCAACAATTGTCTTCGAGACAAATTATTATGAATGATTATATAACGAGTCAACAGATGCATCCACGTGGTCGAAGTAGCGGTACTGTTGAAAGTTCTAGTAAAAATGAAGCTCCATCCACATTATATTTCACGAGTACTCCACCACCTCCAACTCATACGCAACCCCGACAAGGAGTTATTCAAAGACACAATACGCAAAAACAGATGCATTATCCACCACCTCCACCTGGTTTGGAAGCGTTCTCCAGCTTAGTAGATGTAGCCGTACAACAACCAAGTCTTCCGGTTCCTCATCCACACGGTCATCCAGCTTCTGGTAGCAGCAGTCACGAAGGTCTTGGCAAAACTATGGCAGACAGGCTTTTGGCTGATCGTTATGCGGACAACAATAGGGCATTTCGTGAGCAAGAAATACGCTTACAGGAACATCGAATGGCGATGCATCAAGCGGAGCATAGAATGCCTGTAACCCACCATCACCAGCGTGAGAGAGACAGAGAACGCGATCTCGTACACTTACGAGAGAAAGATGAACATAGACTACGAGAAAAAGAGTTTCAACAGCTCGAACATCGGTTAGCGGTACAGCAGCATCATCAACGCGAAAAGGAGATCCAACAAGAACATCGAATGGTTCAACAAAGAGAAAAGGATATTCAGCATGTTGAACATCGATTATCCGTACAACAACGGGAAAAGGAAATTCAACATGCCGAACATCGATTGAGCGTTCATCAACAGAGGGAAAAGGAAATTCATCAACAAATGGCCGTGGCTGCTGCTCATCGAGAAAAGGAGCATCAAGAGCATCGTTTAGCCGTCCAGCGGGAGAAAGAAATGCAACAACAGGAACAGAGGTTGGCAATGCAACAACGCGAAAAGGAGATTCAACATCAACAACATGCGGAGCATCGTTTAGCCGTACAACAACAGAGGGAAAGAGATTTAGCTCATTTACATCAACAACAGCATCAACAACAACAACAGCAACAGCAGCTTCAACAGCATATACAACAACAACAAAGAATGGAAGCAGAAAGACGACATATGGCTCAGTTGTATAGAGATCAGCAGCAACAACAACTTGACAGAGAGTCTAGTAGATTGTTGAGTAGTGGATTTTCGCAGTCATCTAGATTACAACAGTCACAACAATCGCAACAACAGCAACAACAACAACAATCATCCTCTAGACAAAGCCAATCGTCGGCTCAACAGCAAAATGAATCATCGTCGACTTTGACAGCTGCTAGTTTGATAGATGCCATCATAACTCATCAAATTAATCAAAGTGTCGAAAATGCTGGTGGCAGCGCAGCATCGAATAATCAACCAACACGGCCCGGAGATCGTCTATTCCAGGTACGTTAAATAATTTTGTTTGTCAATGGTAAAAAATGACGATTCTAAAATAAATGTAATCGTAGGGATTTCATCGAGATACTCCGGCGGAGCCGAATGGTATGGCTCATAGTCCTGCTGCAGACGGTGGCGGTGGCAATAGTGGAACGGGAAGTGCGGCTGGGAATGGAAGCAACAACAAAGCTATCACTCTTGGAGAACACGTTGATCATATCGTGTCCAAGGACTATGGTCCACCTCATTCTTCATTTAGGTCCTACACTGGGTGAGTTTCGTTTGTCCCGAATACAATTTGCACGAAGCGAAATAATTTAAGAATTAATTCATAATATTATTGTTCTGATGACAGATATCAAATTTCGGAGGATCAGTGGAAAAGACGAAAAACAAACGAATCGGAATCTATAAAGGGTGGAGACGAACGTCAAATAATACGTGTCGCGCAACAACAGCCTCAGTCACAACAGCAGCAACAGCAACAACAGCAGCAACAACAACAACAGCAGCAGCAACAACAACAATCTCAACAGTCGCAATCGCAACATCAACAGCAGGTGTCATCAGTAGGAAAACAACAGTTTCATTCGGTTGAGCCTGTTTCGCCTCCAGAAGCAACAACAAATCATTATGGTCGCCGCTTTTACGAAACAACCACTGCCACATCAACTTCTTCGACTCCTTCCAGTAAGCCGCATTTGTCACCCTTGGATTACGTGAAAAATAAAATAGTCGAAGTGATGCGTACTTCCGAAGATGACAAAACTGGCAGTGCGAACGATAGGAACGGTGGAAACATCGCGAGTGGGGAAAAAGACGAGAAATCGGGAGTGAACGTCGATAGTTCTTCTGGTGGCGAAATGGTTGTTGATGAAACACCTAATCAGAGTCCACAACCTTCAGCACCAGCGCCGACAACAACATTCTATCCATTTAGTGCGTTAGGTGTCCATACTGGACCACCACCGGCACCGCCACCTCCAACCTCAGGATCCGCTTCCGCGAGTAAATCTGAACAGATGCAACCGGAGCCTGCGCCATTGCTTTCCGCGCAGTATGAACCGCTTTCCGACGAAGATTGATAGTCTAATCATTTGATAATACCGCTCCGATCAGCATGCTCCGATGATAAGTTTCCTAGAATATTTATGTGATGTCGTTCGCCTTCGCGAAGGGCTTTCATCCCCGACGACGATGCAAATCGAACATTGGACGATAATAAGCGCTTTCGGGCAGTAGCCATAGCGTTCTTACCGGTCGCCAAATTCGGATCTAGTGCATACTATGTATAAACGTACTCTTCTTCTCCTTCTTCTTCTTCTTCTTCTTGCTCCTTCCTGCCCTTTTCCTTTTTATGCGAAACCTCTCGTACTTCTTCTTCTTCTTCTTTTCGTAAGGCAGGGAGGCTGTTCGACATTTTAAAACGAATTTTTCTTACCACTTAGGTCCCTTTTTATGAGCATCGTAATGATCTATTTTTTCTTTTTTTTAGTTAAGGATCATTTCCGCATTATGCAAAATTGTAAATGCAGAAATTATTTTATGTCATTTAGCATGTTGAGTACTTTCGCTTGAACGTAAAGGACATAAAATTACGACTTATTTCGATGAATCGATTAATTTTTTGATACGTTACGTTAACAACAGCGCAATTCATTATTAAACCACTTGTGCACAATTGTAAAGTATGTCGAACGTGTCACATTTTGTCACTTTCCGAATCACTGTCATTTTTTAAGGTATTACATTTTAAATTTTATTTCTCGTTGATCGTTGAGTAATTCAGATCGAACGGGGTTTTAATTTTGATTGTGAAAGAAAGAAAAACCCATTTATGTATCATCATTGCTCTCAACATGATTGGCCAAATTTCTTCCATCAGTCCGAAATGATATTTGATTTCGAAGATTTTGTGCAATTTACTCGCAACGATTCGAATATTGGTGTAGTTGGTAGAAAAGACGGAAAAATATTGCATGTTACAACGATCGGATAGAAGTTGAAGAATTATTTTCTTTCGTATGCGTATTAACGCATTACGTATTTTTCGTATATCGAGATACGAAATGTAGCTATTGTTTTATTCCATATTTGTAGGATATTGTTCATAGTATTCGTGCATTGAAACATCCACATTCACCGATATACATGTACTCCCTAAATTAAAGATTTACAGTCTTTCTTTTCAGCAAATCAATTTCGACTAGAAAAATCGAATCCATAAGAGTGGATATAAATTAGAAAACGACCCGTGGAACGTCTAGGCTAGCCCAAGTTCGCAATAAAGACGCTTTTTTGTACATAATGAATGATATATAATCGTTATATGATAATAACAGCGCTAAACGGCGTGCGTGTTTTTATTTGGAATGAATCTGTGATGTGTCTGGGATTAATAGATTACAACTGTTATACCAGTGCGAAAATGTAGTTTGTAATCCTCCGATAGGTGAAAAAGAAAAAAAATGTAAAATGTGTTGGATAAAACGCATTAATGCATATATATATACACACACGAACATTGCACAGCCTCTTACGAGATCACAATTTAACATCGTTCTCTATTTGGTGAATTGGGATAAAAAAAAAGTGTAACGCTAAGTGTTGTAAATAGTACGTAATATTAATTTTTAAGTTCAGCAAGTAGTTTACGATGGCTAGTTTAATGTATGCTATAATTGTAAAAGTTTAGGTTTAGCCGTAACTGACGTTAGGTAGCATTTAGGGGTTTAGACGCCATGAACTGACTAGGGAAATATTTTTCCCAGACTATGTTCTATTATTAATAAATACGCAGGCGATTAAAATTGGTGAAATCATCCGTACATGGATGAATGTGGATTTATTTTATTTGATTGAATTTAATGAACACGAATGTATGTACGCTCTGACTATCAAAATACACCCGCAAACTACCCGTACAGATACCAAAAAAACGTATGTACACATAAAGACTTTTTATACAGCCTAATTTTATATTTGTATGCAATGCGATTTAAAACCGAGCAGTAACGCGCCTTTGTTTAATCACGGCGACACTCGAAGCGAACCTTGACTCCTTCATATAAAGTAAGGCCTTCCCATCGGAAACACCTTGTAATCCAATTAGCTTCTTTTTATCACTCCATCAGATAATATATTTCGTTTCGTTTTCCCTACTTTCTTCGCTTTATTGCGTTATACTCTATTTAATTCTTACCTTAGTTTAACTCGTGCAATTCTTATCCACCAGTTTACATTGCATTCAGTTTCTCATGGCCTCGTGTTACGCTAGATAGAGGAAATCCTCTACAAAATCATCGTTTTTTTCCCCCCCTCTCGTCTCTTTGCATTTTCCTATATGTATACGTACTATTTCTTTTCTTTGATATTTTTCTCCCGATATTTCGATTTCTCATCTTTTTTCTCTTTTTCTCTAGGGAACTTGTATCAGAAAGAAAATCGTCAACTTAGCTGTGCGAATGGCACACTTTGTCAGTTCTAACACGTGTTCGATATGAGATACTTTCATCGTGATTCCGGGTAGATTGTACGCGCTTCGTTTGTATGATATATCTCTCTTTGTTAGATACACATACAAATTCGTGATCGTTCTATATACTTGGCGGAAGAAGTTGGAACGGTTTCAGATCAACGTGGCAGGAAGATCTCGTGAAGCCTCCTCAATGGGAATGTTCGTTATGCTTCAAGGGTTTCTGTATGTCACGGTCAGCTGCTTTTAAGAAACAAAAAAAAAAATGGAGTTCGATTCTCTTAAACGTTTGTATATGTATAATTAGCACAACGGGATGTCCCACAGTTTATATTCACTCAGCCCGACTAAAAACATTTCAGGATTTCAAGTTAAGTGCGCTCATTAATGGAATATAATGATTCCTTTAGCACGAAACATTCCTGGAATTTTGCTTGTAAATATGGAGCGCCTGTTTTGCGTTTGTACAATAATAATAATAATAATAATAATAATAATAATAATAATAATAATAATAATAATAATAATAATAATAAAAGGGGAAGAAGTTGCATCGTGTTCGTAAAGAGCAGAGTTAGGCCTTTACGTTCATCGCTATTGCCATTTTTACATCTTTTAACGAAAGAAATACAATACTTTTTAAGAATCTTCTCATTACATCTATTAGTGTCGTGCACGGATCCACGCAAGAATATTATCGTAAGTGTGAATTAATCGATGAGCGTATCGGTAATAATGTATCCTGTGTTGCATTGATCATCATAAATGATTATCGTCTTCGCTGTAATTATTATTCATCGTTAGTGTCAAGATAATTATCATACTAATTCTGATTCGCAAGAATTATTATAAATATCATTCCGATTGTTGCAAAAAAATATCATTTCTAAATCGTCCTCACATCGTCATCACAAAATACACGTCACAATAGTTTTTCCCTGTTGAATCGGCTTGAAAAGAATCACCTGAATCACTGAATCGAAGCATACAGATTAGAGATAAATAATTAATGCATACATTATTGTGTATATTAGATCGAAACTCCAATTGAAATATTGGGCGTCGTCATACACGTAGTATATTACGCCTATGCAGAATTCTTTTTCGGCTGTTCATTTTCAGATATACGTATAAGAGTCGACTTTCTCATACAAAATAGCTCGGATCGGAACTTTTATCGAAGCATGTCTTCCCTGCATTAACTTTATAATAAGCTTGTCGTGACCTAATGAAAATTTGTCGCAGTCAAGGGCTCAGAAATGTGTCGCTGAAGAAGTGGAATGTACATTGGCGGTTCTTATCTTACAATTATGTGTATAGCAGAATTGTGTTCAATCTCCTGGCAGAAATGTAACTCGGAAATATTGAAGCTTTCGAAGAAATCCAAAATAATTTCATCATCTCGCTAATTTCATTTGCATTGTAAATTACTTGATTTTAATCCTACTAAATTTTAGACTTTCATTGTCAGTGTTACAACTGATCTTATTGTTGCACTGCTCTTCATAAATCAATTCGTGTGTTGTCAACGATATTTCGAAACTTTACAAAATGTGCTATTTAATTTAAACGATTGAAGCGATTATTTAATGCTTCCAGAATCCCTTCTTGGAAGTCTAGACAACAATTGCAGCGCAATAGTTCCAGCTGTAAAGTACATATTTTTACAAACAAAAAAAAAACAAAATAAAATGTCCCGGGTGTCTGTATGTACTCTTGCAATCTTCAAGTACAATTTGTCTTTTCTATATACAGCTACATAATTGTGTAAAAATTTTGATAATTCTTAATTTACCTTATAAACGCGAGAAACAAGTGACAAAGAAGGAAAGGCAGTACGTGAAACTTTTCTTGTGAGATAAACAATTTAAATGGTATGAAAGAACAATATACCCCGAATCCAGAGTTACTTTACATAAATCGATTTTCGATTTTCTCCAATTTCTTTTAAAACAGATGTATATACAATACATACATATATCACTCAATGCTATGAGAATATTTGGATCAGAAATTTGCTGTCCACTTAAATTCAGGATCTGAGTAAAAGGCAGGAAGTAACTAAGCTCACGTTTTCCAGTGTCGAAAATAATAATCATAAGACGAGTACGTATAGCGAGTGCATTGCTAATATCGCACGGAAGATCACATAGACTAGACCAGACTAGACTAGAAGATGATGCAACGTACCGTATGGCGTTGTACGTATTGTACTTATTCGTTTATAACTTGATGAACGATCGACTAGTTGGTCAATGTGTCTGTCGTTCGATTCCCCTCTACGCAGAGGTGTGTATATAAATAATAATATCGCGGTACTGAGCTCCCTCCTCAACACTGTACAATATTGCATATGACGCGAACATCAGACCGTGATGCAAAGGAAGAAAAAAAATGGAAAAAAAATAATAATAATAATAATAATAACTCAAATGCAGATTCTATCTATTGAAGCGATATTACCTATGAACACGCTACTAATGCGATTACATTAAAACAGATTAACTATACTATTAATAGCGAGCGCATACCACGCCTACAGTAAACTACAGGTGTAGCATACACGATAATATTATTATCAAAACAGTTCAATGTAAATTGTTATTTTTGTTGAAATAAAAACCACCTCCGTTATAATACAAACGTGCATAAGGTGATTCATTAATGAGGAATGTAGAGAACGTACGTAAAGTGAGAAAAAAAATCTCCCATATAGTAAATCCATTGATCTCGGTATATTTTTAAGTCAATTAAAGAAATTTTAAATAATGAAGATAGATTTGTTAAAAACTTCTCTTTTGCATGATCAAATAGTCAAGTTCGAACGATTGTTTTATTTATTGAAATTCTTAGAGTATAGCGCTAGTATACATAGTATACAAGATTTATTCGTAAGTTATTCTTCTGGTATTTCATACAAAAACGCGTACAAAATATACGTATTACGATACTTTAGAATAAGTACGTGAGAGATATGTATAACAATTTTTATTTATCCTACACGGTAACTAATATTTGCACAAAGTTATTTAACGGACATAAATTGAATTTTGTTTTTTAATAAAAATACTATACGTTAATTTTCTTGTTTTACAAGTACTACATTTTTAAGCTCGTATTTCTTTAAATGCAATTGGAGTGTCAACAACGTTGGCACTGTATAAAATATCCCGAATCTTGTATATGACATATCAAGAAATATTTCAATTTAATTTAGAAAATTCCCAAATAGCAGACAAATAAAGAAAATTGTAGCAGTTATATCTAAAGCTTAATCCAACAATAAAAAAATGTTATTGATGATTGATTTCAAGGTAAACTAAGTCTTATTACGCGTTAAATCAAAATAGATTATTCTAAATTACAACAACCACAATAACATTATTTTCAACATTCGTAATATATTTTCCAAACGTTTTTGTCATAACAAAGTATAATACTTCTAACAACATAGTTTTCATTCTTTCGTTCTTCTATTAATTGACTCGTATCAGAAATAAAAGTAAAAGAAAATGACACGATGAGAAATTACATTTACTCTTGCTACTTGTAATTAATTTTTTTGGGTATCTGGAACAGAGTATTGTGCGTTTCCAAAGAAAAAGAAAAAAAAAACATGTACGTATATGGCAGTATATATATTATATTTTGCAACTTAAATTTTTGACAAAATCTCTACACGTTAATTCAAATAATACTGGTTAAAAAATAAAAATTCATATCATGAAATTACCGTAAGACTTGCATTTAAATAATAATAATAACAGTAGTTCACGGACCCTGTGCATTCAATATTAATGCTACTGAATTGAAAAGTAATGATCGATTTAACATGGTGCTAAGCTGCAAATCAGGTACACAAATAAAAAAAAGAAAGAAAAAATGGTTAAACATTGCAATACTAAACTATTATAATCAATTTGATTTCTACAGAGAAAAGAATCCCGATTATTTACGTTTCATTCGAATGAACAAAATACAACACGCTTGGGCCTGTTTGTATGCGTGTTTTAATATCGACGAGTAGTCAAATAAATAGATAATCCGACGTTCGCATTAACGTTTTTCTTAGTTCTCAATCGTATTCAAATTTAATACGGACTTATTATAAGTTAGAACGAAATAATATGTTGAATACTGTTCTCTTTGCTTTACATACTGTTGAAAATTAAGTTTTACGTAAACGTGGCAAGGTTGACGTTCCAATTCGCAAAATATACAAAAGAATGATACCATTATCATAGGAATGAGAATTATTTAACTTATTCTTTCTACCAAATGCTATCTACAATTGGTTTAACTTAAGTCCGTAGATTTAAACGTATGTTAATTTTTTTTGTAATGACTTATAATTCTATAAAAGTCACTCGCATCGTAGTCGAGAAGACAATTGTATACATAAACTAATTCTTGGTAGCATGAAATTGCCCCCAATTAATTAGTGGAAGTAACTGTTACAAAACTTTTTTATAAATATAGTTTTCGTTGTATTAATCTATGAAATTCGATGATAGTAGAAAAATATGCGAATACAGTTTTCTTACTTTTTTTTTAACAACACCCAGATATCAATAGATGAAAAATATTTGTCTTTTACAATATATAAATTTCTTGTTGTATTTTTTTGATAATTATTTCATTTGCAGGATATAAAACTGTTAAATATCACAGTGTCATATAATAATATCTGTCTGAAGTTAGAGCTTAGTCTTAAAAATTCAAGGCAACTATACCAAAATATAATAAAATTCTTCGATTTCTTTCAGTAGTTCCACTCGTATTCGTAATTTCATTCTTATCCTTAAGTTGTGCTTCGTTACATTTTCTCATTGATTCTGTGCGACAGCGAACTCATAAGTGGATTATTCGAAATAAGACGAAACACAAAATAAATACTTCGTAAAGATTAAATGAAATATAACTAATCGTAATAAGACTTATATAAAATATTCCACAAAATTGCAGCTGCCATTAACGCAGTATACGTAATGATACTGGCCCACCAAACAATTTTCTCCCAAGTTTTCACTTCTAGATTACGAAGTACGTTTATACCTACTAGCAGACCAGCAATAGCACCTGCCAAATGAGCGACGTAGCCAACTTGATCGTTGGCTTCTAGTACATAACGATTGTATATTGCTTGTCCAACGTCAACGGTAGTCAATACAAGAAAAACAAGTAATTGAAGGACGGCAAACTCCATTTGCGACCAGTTCATAATAATAGTCGCAACATGAGCAGTAATTAATGCGTATACACCTCCCGATGCACCAGCCAGGTATACGCTTGGGTCTGATACGGATGTACCCAGCGATCCAGCAACCACTCCGGCAAGATATATCACCAAAACTCTCCACCACTTATGTACCATTTCCAAAGGTATGCCCAACATTATTTGGACCAGCAAATTGACTAGTAGATGAAGCACTCTGTTCGCAAAAGTATAACGAGACAAACTTAACGCATATGTTTCTTATAGGGAATTTGTAGATCAACGTTGTAGTTACTTACCCAACGTGTACAAACATATAGGTGAGGTACCTCCAAGCTTGGTACCTTTTATGTGGGTTATAAATGAATAACGTAGCTGCTGGTCCTTCCAACGATAATGCTTTGTGCGCAATGACATCGTAAACGAATAGGACAATTTCCAATATGGATATAATAACCATAGCTATCGCGGGTGGCCTACATGTATATTCTTCTTCGTACTGTCCATCGGGACGGTCGCTCGATTGTAGTGGAGATTGCAACGCACTGGGTCTTTGAGGAACCATAGAATGTACATAACGCTGTACCAAATGTCCAAAGACACCTTGCATGTCTTTTCTATGAATCTTAAAACGTAATACATAGAATTATTTAAAATTTTCAACTGCGCATCTTCGTAGTACATAGTAATATTAGGATGGGAAATAATATTCACCATTGCAATAAATTCTTGATATTCTAAAAATCCAGAGTCATCCAAATCAGCCTTATGCATAATTATACGGACCACTTTTGCTGGTATATCATTTGAATACGCAGAACCGCGTATCATTGCTTTTAATTCTTGGTACGAGATTTTCCCATCTCCGTCAAGATCGTATTTATCAAATATTGCTTTCCAGTGCTGGAACAAATATAATCCATTGTTTTGCGTATTGTAACAACGTATATATCAGAAATATTTTGCAATAGGTTATACATAATTTATTGCCAGAAACAATAATACTACTCACCGAGTCATTATACTGTAAAGGTATAGTTACACCCGATTCTCCTTCTTGCGTGGTAGGCATCCTGACTAATTTGAAACCTCTGCGAATACGTAACAATATTCAATAAATTTCCTTACGATAGATTCTTCACAGAAATATAGTGCTTCTTAAATTAACTTTGTCTCGAAACTTATAAATATTGTACAATTACTGAAAAAAGCTACAATCCTAAAAATGAGTATCTATCACTAAGAAGAATAAAGTTGAAATTAGTCATAATCTTAAATTAAATTATGAAACACGAAAGAAAATATTTCGCGTAAGAAAATTACATTTAGACCGAAGATAAATAAAGAAAAGTAAAAACTACAGGAACGATCGATGCCAAGCCAAATTGCTTTCGTTGTTTGAGGCGAGGCACGCAACAGGCGTTACAGACACTATCGTATGATTCAATTGGCAGTGACACTACAGACTACAGGTGAACTGGTATCATTTAACCGAAGCATCGAATACCTTGGGTCCTAATCTTATCTGATTGATAGATTTCCAGTAAAAACCGACAAAGGGATCCTACGTAATATCCTATGTCGCACTTCATCCGTTTTACAAAAAACTTCACTCATTAACATTTCAGAAGTTTCTTAATGCATTACTATTCTCATTAATACTGTCATTGGTTTAATGATAAAGATAAGAAAAGATTGAAAAGGACTATCGTAAGATTAGTTAAAGAGTGTGGATTCAAAGAGTCAAAGCACTATTCGATATAACGGTGTAACGGTACAACCAGGTACAGCTTATAGCTGACTGTTACTGTCGCAACAGGTAGACTCGACCTGTATAGCTGAAGAATTTACGAATTGGAAGCTGAAAGTATCAGAAGAATATTTCACATTTATTGACACAATTTGTACGAATAATTATTTTTGAAAAATGTTCATAAGAGACTTTTCACTTGAGTTTCACTCTTTTTTCTTTTTGTTAGAAAATCTCGTACCACAAATCTTTAATATTTATCTGTCTACCATTTTCGTGTAACAAGATAATTATTTTATCTTTTTGTCCTTTCACAGTGCAAACCGAACCCGGAACTCCCTGTATCTCTTTCATTTCTGTGAGCAACTGTACCTGTTCTCTTTTTTTTCTTTCTCATAACGCCTAAGTATTTATGGATTAACAGATTTTATATAATTTGTAATATGATATTGAGGTTTTATAATTTTATTCGTTATATAATTTATGCTATAATAATATCGTTTCACGACCTTACACACTTTTTGCGTTTCTTATCCCTGTCCAGTAAGTAATTTTGTCATATTTTCTTGTAATCTTAATATGCATCAAACGAGTAACTACACAATTCAATAGTGGCAATATAATTTTTGTAATTTCGTACTTTATAAGTGATGATATATTCGAACATATTTACATATGGTACAAAGGGATACAATAAACCCTTCATTCGGAAGTTGGAAATGAAGAAATTGACTTTCCTGAGGAGAAATAAATTGAATCAAATTCCATAAGGATTTGAATTTCCTCGAATAGAAAAAATGATCAATTCTTAAGACAGGAAGAAAATTCTGATAGCTTGATACAGTAGCATTCCGTTAAAACGCAAAGTAACCGACCCTGAGAAAAACCAGGTTTCTGTTCATGGGCGCGCAAGCGAAACTTGTTGGCAACGCTTGCATGCACTCCCTGTTTGTTTTTTAGAGGTTGCTAGGTAACATAGTCGAGAACAATTTACTCCCTATCGAATTGTTGACAGTCTATTCGGAACAGCTGAACCCTTTCAGTCGGCATCCAAAAATAGATTTCAGAGACAGAAAACTATACTTTTGACAGTTATCTTTTTCTTTTTTATCGCCTTCTCTCTTACACGCGTAGTCATATGCATCCGCCTCCGTCGTGAAATGTCTATCAAAACCAACCGCAAAAAAATAGCAGGCAATTATAAAGTGAAGGATCCTATAAGTAATTTTCGACTAAGGTCAGTTCTTACTAGTATAAAAATAGATTTGTGGAAATTCCAACGAGTTCTATATAACGTATACAATTAGATACAATTGTAAAGACGATAATTTACAAAATGTGAATATTTTAAATACCACACGTATCTATATTTTACGATTTAATAGTAAAAATGTGTCTTTCTCCGCTGTGAGGAGTGAGCATGAACTCTGTTCGAATTAGATCCGGCCATGTGGCAAAGATTGTTTCCAGTCCCTAAATTATATTTATGTATCGCATGTTTATTGTTCTAGAGTTAAAATCGCTCAGGAGAAGCCTTTGCTTGCCGAACTCCTTGAAAATGAAGAAGATACTAGGGACTCGAACTTTTTGAAAGAAGAAGATCGTGTTTTTAAATGGAATGAAAAAGTTTTTAGTACATTTGAAGTAAAATTCTATGGTGATCCAAAAAATTGTATTACTGACCATCAGAAAGAATATAACGATGAAATTACGGAAAAAAATATTGAAGGCTCTCAATTATACACCTATACAGCCACCGATCCATTTTATACAGAAAATCAATTGCTCATTAAGCCTTATAGATCGCACTTGTCAATTCGAAATCAAAATGCTTTACCGATTCTCCAAAATCGTAAACCATTTAATGAAAGATATAATAAGGCGATTGTTGATAACGCACCTACGGACACCAGAATTCGCTCAAATCACTACCTTTACACGGAATACTCCAGGATGTACGTCATAGCCGATTTATCACGCCGAGACGAAGCATTAGTCACCACGAAGGATGATTTAGAAACTGTTTTGTGTACCGTCACATATGATTGTGTTCACAAAATTTTGACAATCGACCCGGATGTCACGGATTATCGGTGTTATACAGTTGTAAATAGTAGTGGAATCAGGTTTAATTATTGGATCGAAGATGTCTCTCAAAAACAATCCCCACAAGAATTGCAGAAAGAAAAAAAGAATTTGGAACAGGTCAGTGGAAATATTTAATTTACTTTTAATTGTCGATAAATCGGGTTACGAATCAATCTTTCTTCCTTTGACTATCTATCAACTTGATGTTTCCACTCTAACTTGACATTGATCGGCGAATTAAAATCAATTAAATCCACTCATCCAGGAAAAATAGTGTCAACGATGAGCGTAGATCGAAGTATTGAAATTAGCAACAAAAATGACTAATTTACATTTTTTAATAAATTTAAACAAAATATATACAAATTTGGAGAAAACTTACCCTACATAGGAAATTTCCGAAATTTGTCTCATCATCTTTTGAGGATAAAACATATTGTTTCAGCAGAAGTAATTCAATGACTCGACAAATAATAGCATTTTCCGCAAATGGTGCCACACACTAGAATCACTAGATTTTAAGTTTCTCTCCGACCCGATTTCGCAAGTTACGAACGATAACTGCACCGTACTCCATTCTTAATTCATTGCTGTTTATCATTGTACTGATTCATCGGATAATAATGCACTGTAACTTATATATTATCATAACTGATATATTTACGAAGAGAATCACAGTATTGATATACGCAGAGCCAAGTTAACCACAGTAGTCTCCAGGACCAACTGAGGATTCTATAGCTCTAAATGTCTGATTCAACATTCTCTTCCTCTCGTCAGTGCTCGTGTGTTGAGTATCTCTCTCTATACATGTGATATACCGCTTACACGTGCATGTTAGGACAAAACTGTCGTCCGAACATTTTCCGATCAAAATTTACATCTAATACGTTCTTTTTTCTACAATTAATTTTATTGTGTTTGTTAAATACCTGTTTCAAACGAAATCGATTAAACAGAGATAATTAGAAACGAAAATCATTGAAAAAAAAAATGTGTTCTGTCAGTTTTCCAACAGGTAGTCCTGGTTACTACATAAAGCTACTTATTCAGCAAATTTTAAAAGTATCATCGATGAAGTAGTTATACGAGCCTGCTACTCTCGGTTTATCATATTGCATTTTAAATAAAACTCATTCTAAGAAACGTGCTTATATACGCAAGAAAGATTGATGAATTATGGAAAAACATTATGAAATATCAGAGTTATCAGTTTCATAAAACAGAAACATTTCCTTGAATATTACGAGACTGGTCTAATATAAAACGAATAACATGCTACCTTTGATACTCAGGAAATTAAACAACAACTTGCAGTTAGAGAAGCTACAATGCCTCATGGACTTTATATCACACCACCAAATATTCGAAAAGTCTTTTTAACAATGGACATACAATCAGCTTCTAACTTTGACTATAATGGTCTCTTCGTCATGTATTTTCTTGATTTACCTCAAAATTGGCATACTAACGATAAGGAGCGATTATTTGGTCGGACTCAAAGATGCAAGTTACAAAATAAAACTGCATATTTTGGCTATGCGTGTGATATAGCGCTCGAATGTGATTTAAATGATGTTTCTTACGAAACTGGATACTCACCACTTTATCCTCGTTTGTTATTATCCGCTGCATCTTTAGATTCATGGACGAGGTATTCAGAAATTTATTACCATAATCGGGCAATGTTGGTTTCTTACACATATATGCATATATATACACAATATATATGTATGTATGTATGTGTGCATTGTGGAAGAGGATACAATTACATTACTTTTAGATATCGCACTGAAGGCTACGCTGTATTACCGGTACCATTATCAACAGGATCGTATACGTTCGATATTAAAACCTGGAGACCAAGAGGAGGCATTGTTAATACACTTCGAAGATTTTTCACAGGTGGTACATACGAATTAGAAGATATAACATACTGCGGTATTCCATCAACACATACTGGAAAAAGTTTAAAAAAAGAAAATTTGAATGTTGTTCCGAGTGGTTCTTTACAATTGAAAATCAATGTTATTCATCAGGATCATCCGTTAATAGGAGATTCCTTGCATTCGATAAATATTCATCAATTAGGTACCGACACATTTATGAGTAATATTGAAGCTGTTTTTGAAGAGTTCAAAGCAGCGCGAGAACGAATGTTAAAACTTCGAAATTCCAACTTTTGAAGTTAAAATTGAGTTTTATAAACTTTGTAATAATTAATTATTTGTATTTGAAAATAAACTTTTCTATGTTGTAATAGTTACATATTGAGTTGTATTATTATTATTATTATTATTATTATTTATTAAATAGTCATATTTGGAGATAACGTACATTATTTGACAGTTCTGAAATGAACACTGGTAGTTGCGAAGTAGTATAGTGTTTCTCAGTAACGCGCAATAATATATAGTAATTCATAGCAAACATTGAGCGGTAACAGCGGTGAGAGGCGCACGTTTTTATATTATAATGCTATTTACACCTAACTCTTGTTACTCTGCCAGAAGCACATTTTGTGTTAACGTGCATGTGATGTTAGTACTATATTTTGTTTGCATTCTTCATAAAATTTATGTTTTCCGTTCATAACCTCTACGTAACCATACTTCATCAATGTACTATGTAGTTCTTTGGTTTTATAAATTCATATCAGACTGATTTAAACTATTTATTATTAATCATATACACAAATATATTGATAGTTAGTTAAAGAACCAGTATATTATTCAATTCCTCTTAAATTTTTGTTTTATGTTACTTTGAAATATTTCAGTTAGGATACGGCTTCGGACCTATAAATTAAGCTTGTCGAAAGCAAGAAAATGTTAACGCCAAGGTTTGAAATTTCTCAGACCGAACAGGAGGTAACGATAATTATACACGCTCCTTATGCGAACATAAAGGAAACAGAAGTTTACGTGGAAGGAACTGACTTTAGATTCTATTCTACCCCGTATTATTTACAGTAAGTTAATTATGACGATTTTAATTATTCTCATACACGACGATAGGATTAAAGTAAGCGTTTTTAGTCTTCAGCTTCCTGGTGAAATAGAAGAAAATGATTCTTCGTCTGGCTCGTACGAATGTGAAAAAGGTGATTTTACGCTTAAATTCTCAAAAGTGCATAAAGGAGAATACTTTGAGAACCTAGATATGATAACTACGTTATTAACGCCGGCTAAGAGGCCAAATAAGATTGCGCCAAACATAGAAGTCATTGGTAAGTGTACATAAATTACGTACAATTTAAATCAAACCGTATTAGCGAAACAATAGTTTTATAGGCAATCCGTCTGCGAATTTGGAATACGTAAACGAAGAAGCAAATCAAGCACATAACAATACAGATACCGGCGACGAATGGTTTATTCCCCAAAATTGTCCAACGGAGAATATTACCATGTTACCTGGATCGGTTAAATATGGTTTTGCGAATAAAATATCAGAAGCTCTAACAGCGTTTGAGGTAAATTAATTACAATGAAAATTACGAACGATTGAATTATTAGAATACACATTATTTACTAAATCTTTAGGATGCTTGGCTGAAAGAAATAATAGATCTTCCTACACCTGATATTACGCCACAGCAAAAGAGAAGAAGTCTACGAGAACAAAGAGAATGTTTAGATTTTAACGAGGAACATTATTTAGCCGACTTAATGGAACCAGACTATATAGAAGGATACATATCGTTTACGCCTGAATGGGACAAATTAAAAAAGGGAGATATAATCTTGAATGGTACAGAAATAGATTTATTGAAAGAGTTTCCGAACAAGGAATTTTTACTGACTAGTGATGACGTTCACAAGTTATGCTTAAGTTTAGTTGATATTTTATTTGGAAGTTGTTACAATCATAGAACCACATTGGGAGAAAATACTGTTGAGAGTAGTTGGCCCATTAATAAGTTGAGTTCAACATTGTGTTGGTTTGACGTAAGCTGGTTCAAAATGTATTAATTCAAGAATATTGTCATACGAGTAAAAAATTCTTTAAATTAAAAAAAATGTTTCATGTTGTTTTTAGGAGTTTTCTAACATCGAGGACGTAGTGAGAGCTTGTATAAGAAGATCTCTATGTTACCCACTTTTCAGGAACTGGTACCTTTCCATAAAAGTTTTGGAAGATGTTAAAAAAGTCCTTAAATTGGGTATATAAATAATTAACAACAAAATTCTAATGCATATTATCAATTACTCTCGAAACTTTTACTTTCAATATTCCTTCTATTTTATTAACAGGAAAAAAGTACGTTATAAAACGTTTTTGCGAGATACACAGCCTCTTTAATAACGCGTGTGAGCCGCGTTATATATTAAATCAATTGTATATAAGAGACTATTTAATCTGGCTACAACAAATTCCCGAATCTCTGATCGAAAATCTTGAAGCTTCTTTGTCTGCTGTAAGTTCATAATTCATCTAGCTAACTTAATACAAGAAAGTTATTCACAACTTTTTCTAATTCTTTTTTTTCTTTGTTTAAGGTTCATCCTAGTAAAGAAGACATGCAATTAGATTTAATAGAGTTGGAACAGGCTGCTTACTCAGTGGCCGAGGAAGAAGATTTGGTCATCGAAAACACAGTTCATCAAGTAATCGATCAAGTACAAGGATTAACTATTAACGACCACAATAAGGAACCGTGAGTACAATAAATTATTCTTGTCAATTGTTTCATACGGCTGTAATTTATAGTATAGGTAATAAAATTATACTGCAGTTATATAATTTTGTTTCGAAGGCTAAAGCAAATATACTTCGCTAAGGAGAATCGATCTTTCACGTATTTGTAAGTAGAGTGCTAAAACGTCTGTGTTGTTCATATCTCTATAATTTAACTCCAAAGCACTGAAAACTATAACTATATATATATATATTAACTATATATATTAACTATATATATTAACTATATATATAACTATATAGCAACAATATTAACCAGATTTTGGTTTTTAATTGCTTTTTGTATATAATGTTCTAATTGACTAATTTGAGTGTTTCTCTATTTCTCTACCTTGTTTACTCACACGAACGTACACATATATGTATATATACAGCCGAATAACAAGTGAAGTCGCCATTATCGATACGTGTATTGCTTTAATATGTGTACTATATATATATATATATATATTTCTTTTTTTGGTTTCAGGTTATCGGGGTCAAGTGGCCACAATGAGACAGAATCTGACAGTGATTCAGAAAGTAGTACCACTACTACGAGTTCGAGCAGCAACAGTGATACAGAATCTGACAGTGATTCAGCAGGCAGTACCACTAGTTCGAGTGACAGCAACAGTACCGATTCAGAAACTGATTCCGAAGATAGTAATATCGGAGCGAATAAAAAAGCAGATTTAGATTCCGATGATCTCAGTGAACCTGAAGAGAAAGAATGATATTTGCAAGACGAATGGACTTGGAATGTTGAAATTTCTACGTAACATATTTAACGGTTTAATTGCGGTAAGGTGTGGTATGTAAATAATGATAATATCGTGATCGATGTTCTAATAACTTGAAATATGTATTATTTCATCATGTTTGCGTTGAAACAAGATTTATTGTTAATACGAAACCTATCTATTAAGTTTTCATACTAGACGATAATAAATTCCATAAATATTGTATACAAAAGTGTCTAAATATTAATAATAAACAGTTTGTTTATTGTCTTGAATTATTTTGTTTATTATAGAAGATAATATACCCAAGGTAACAATTTTTTGTAGTGATTGATTAATTTTTCTCGTGTTTCACCATTGTCATTTACGTCTTCACCTTTGTTTAATTTTACTTCTTCGAGTTTGATTATATTATACACGGATTCTTCGGAGTTACTCTTCACGTCGGTGTCTTGATCAACTTCCATCTCACCTGGTTCTAACTCGAATTTTAACGAAGATTCCTGATTATTAAATGTGTTACTGACATAGCCGCCTTCATTTTCATTCTGCAAAACAAACTTTCACTGTTACTTCATAAAACTAATTGCAAGATATGATTTTGTTAGAATTGAAATAATTACAGATACATCGGTATAATCAATACTGGATTCGGTGGGACGGTCTTTATTTATGTATTCATCATCGTCGTAATTATTCCAGTGATCCGCAATCTCTCCATAGAGTCCTGGACTCTCGTCACGATTATAAATATATTCGATTAACGTTGGGTCGTGAAAATTGCGTGAAGTTTCGGATTCATGCGACTCAGCTTGTTTTTGCTGGAGAATTAAAAAATTCTATAGTAGCGAATTCTAAATCATAACGGAAGCTTCAATGATATTCAATTACCGAAGTGACGTCTTGCCCGATATCATAGTGTTCATGGTAATCAGGGTTTCCCATTTTTAAAATCAATGAGGTATATTTTTTGTACCCGCCAGCTTCTTCATGTAAATGTGGCATACGCATTATTATTCGCATTGGTAATACCTCGTTGTCTTCATTGGAATTTGATTCTAATTCTTCGGAATCTTTATTTTGAGTCGGATATACTATATCTTCGTGATTAGAATTTAAATTCGCGGTTTTTGCAATCGGCGATTTATCTAAATTTGTATTATTCGCGACTATATTATCGCTGTCATTAACAGGCTTTGACAAATTTTCTAAAACATGGTGTGTAATTTGTGTATAGTTTTCTGTTAATATTGAATCTGTCGTTGACGGATTTCCCGCGTTTGCATTAAAGTTTCCTTCGGATTCAGAAATTGTTGTGACTTCAAAATCTACATCGACTGGTCTATTCGATGTAGCTTTAACTTCGTTATTTCCTTTGCAAATACTCTCCTTACCAACTTCTACTGGAGAATAATTAAATTCTGTTGTTGTTTCAAATTCATTAATAACTTCCGATTTTTCGAAAAATGATGTATTCTCGATTATTGATTTAGCAATTGGCAAATCAAGCATCGTTGGATTATTTTTGTTTTCATCCCTCGAAGTATTCAATGTGAAGGATACATTTTCATTTTTAGCAAAATCTGTTGTGTTATATGTTTCCGTCGTATTTTGTACATTTTCAACAGGGAAATTATTCGAATTATTTTCTTGTTTGGTGGTCATACTTTCGAGCAGATATTCTTCATAATCCATTGGCCTCAATATAGATTTGACCTTTCGTACAGGAGATGGATATTACTGATACAAACTTAATTATAACAGACATATGAAAATTTAGTCTCAAATAAAAACTTACATTACAAGTTCCACAAGGATCTTCCTTATAAGTAGAGAGAATAGCTGCTTTGACGTAAGGAAAGTATAGGATACTCCAAGGTAGTATAATCTGATATGTTAATTTTCCACAACTAAAAAAAAAGGGATATATAGTACATATAATTAAATTAGAATTAATTTAATGAATCAAATTAATTTTCAATCAAATTAACGCAACCTCTTACCGATCTATGATTACTATTTGGTTCTTCGAAGCGCGAAAACGTTCCCACAAACCGAGTTCCGAAGTATCTTGAATAAAGATAATATCCGCTTCAATGTTTGATTCAAAGTCGTTAGATACTATTTTCGCCGAACTTAAAATATCTTCAGACATAAATCCCGAAATTTTTTTCCACGTTTCAATTTCAATTTCATCTCCAGATCTGTCTTCAGCGAAATTTGGCGGTGCTGCTATTGCGAAGAACCAGATATCCAAGAAACCTGCTTTTTCCAATCGTTTTTTCAATAACCGCAACCTTGTGAAAATCGATATAATTATAATACTATAATCATACACGTATTTCTTTCTTTTTTTTTAACATCTTACTGTATCATTATTCTGTAGAAGAATTTGTTTATTTTACCTAAGAAAACACACTTTTTCAAAATCTAACAATTTAACACTTACATGACTGCTTGCCTATAGCTGTATACCGATGAAATACTCAAGAATGCAAAAACATTTACGTATCCTAGTTGCTTGTTCCACGGATTAACATAACGACATTGTTCAACATATAGTTGATCCGGATAGTATTTCTTCGATCTATACAAATTTTCTGATAAACTTGAAATTCGCATAAATTCTGACTCCTCGTTCGCTGCATATACAAAATTTTCGCTCTGCCAAACGTTAACAAGTAGAATAACACTGAATATGAATATAACACTTGATAGTTGACACGGCGAGTTTAAAATCCACATTTTTTTGATTCAATATAAAGATAATGTTTCAAAAGTGAATATTCTATGTTAAATGTATGATACAGATTTTAAGAAGTTAGGTGACTGTCTAGACGTATATTTCAATTTTCTTAAAATACTTATTGCTGGTGTCAACAGTATTACACTCGTTTATAATAATCGCGTTGTTCATTATAATCGAACCGGACCAAAAAGTCAAGAACTCAAGTGCACGACCCAGACGTTCTCGTAAAATTAAATGGACTGCTGGAACAGCTTTGATACGACGAGACTAAAGTGTTTCAACGTTGTAACGACTTTACATGCATGCGAGTCATGTAGAAACTGTTTTTCTGATCTCATGCAGTGCTACTGTGAATCGGTGTTAAACATCCCTTCCACATGTGTCTAACGTAAACATGACACCCTCCTTTGGATACTGTGGCAGAAAGAGAACACGAATACAGTAGACTCTTATACTTCTATAAAGTAGAATCACAATAGTACAACGATGAATCTTTAACAAAGTTTAATATAAACAAATTAGATTTCAATCAAATTCTATGGAAATTTATCGAATATTGTATTAATCAGTTTTTAATAGAAATCTTTAAAATATTTCAAAAGATTCAAATTAGTTATTGAATTTTGTGTTTACGTTCTAACTAATAGATTCATTTGCTCAATATTGATATGTTGAACGTCCGTCCGATTAGTCGACCAACATACACGCATGCGGCAGTATATTACAAATCGAACAGAGAGTTCCTTGTTCTCAAGTTTTCAAAGCTTGGCCAGACTTCCCTCGCGTGTACGATTCCTATATTCTTATCATAACCAGTAGTAGCTAGTCTCGAGTGCGTAACAGTCGACTTTTTACCATTTTATCCGGAAGTTATACGGAAGTGATCAACTTGCTGCATTCCACAGTTCATACCATTCATTTTTTTATATTTCGATTTATTAAACCAGTTCATAACACTATTAACATAAGAATATGTTAACTTTGGATTTAGAACTTTATTCCAAACTGTTTAAATAATTGCGAATCAACATGACGTTGTATTTAAAGCCGAAAACTATTGTGTATAGTATTCAAGTGTTACTATTTTTCTTCGATGCAATTAAATGCTCCAAAAGTTACACGCTTGAAACCGAAGTTTTCCAATTGGACGGAAGTGAAAAGGACAGAAATGGGAATAAAAATGAAACAGTGTATCCTATAAGTTTCAAAGATACGAAGAATGGAAATATAAAAGATTGGTACGATCTTACCGAGTTTCCTGATCAAGGACCGAAAAATAAAGTTTTACTTCAATCACAACTATTAAGGTTGCAGATTAATTATTTAAGGAACCAAACGAATCAGGTACGACACGCTTAACGTCTAACTGCGTATTAATTGAAATCAAAAGCGAATGAAAGAAGAATTGATTGATTAATTTTATTTAGATGGAACTAGTGTTTCTCATAGATGCTTCGGGTTCCGTTGGTCTAACAAACTTCCGCAATGAGCTTGATTTTGTAAAAAAGCTTTTATCAGATTTTACTGTTGAACCTTCGGCAACAAGAGTTGCGATAGTAACATTTGGCGGGAAAAAGAGTGTTCGAAGGGAAGTTGATCAAATATCGCGTATAACGAATACTAATCACAAGTGTTACTTACTTAATAAACAATTTAATAATATTACGTATACTGGAGGAGGAACATACACTCGGGGTGCGCTAATCGAAGCTCTGGTGAGAGGAAGCTTTCTCTTATAAACTTATATTTATCAATAACTTGTGTATGATAACTATAGTTTAATGATAATAATATAATATTCGCTATAATTTTGTTTTTGTTTACGATAAGTGTTATATTCTTGAATTAATATAATAAAGAAATTGCACTGTTACTGGATTAAATATTGAGTGTTAAACATTTTTTATCAGATGATTCTTGAAAAAGGCCGAGTAGAAGCAAAGAAAGTAGTTTTTCTGATAACTGATGGCTTTAGCAATGGTGGAGATCCTCGACCAGCAGCTAATTTATTAAAAAGTGCTGGAGTAACTGTATTTACTTTTGGCATTCGAACTGGCAATGTACAAGAATTACACGATATAGCAAGTACACCTGTTTACAATTATAGCTACTTTCTTGATAGTTTCGCTGAATTCGAAGCTCTAGCGCACCATGCAATGCATCGAGGTAAAAATACTGTTAAAAGAATCATTCTTCTCCATATTGTAAGATAAATGAATTATATATTAAATTTAAATTTACAATTTAATTGATTAATTTTTATAAAATTAAATCTTTATCAAATTCAATTTATTAATTTTTATAAAGTTAAATCTTTATCAAATTTAATTTATTAATTTTTATAAAATCAAATCTTTATCAAACTTAATTTATAATTAATTATACAATATTCAGATTCATATAAATATTCAACTATCATTTCAGATTTAAAAGCTGGACAATATGTCCCAGTAAAATTTCCAGACAAGTGTAATTTTCTTTGTTCGAATGAAAGTATAAATTCGAGTAATGACAGTTGTTGTGACGAGGCAGCTCACTGTGCATGCGGAACAGATACAGGACATTACGCTTGCATTTGTTCAATCGGATATTTCGGCTCAGGATTGAAACAGTCTTGTCAACGTACGTTTGTCTTATCAATACCGATATAAATAATATTTAAATTTCTATTTTATTAACTTGCAAATTCTTCCATCACAACAATTGTCTCTATTTTTTACTTATAGCTTGTCCAAATGGTACTTATGCATCAGGTGAAATCTCAGGTGACTCTGCAGTAATGTGCATTGCTTGTCCCGATATAAATCATGTAACCGTTAAAGTACCAGCTACATCTATAGCACATTGCGTATGTGCTACTGGATTTACTACAGAAAGATATAAATGCGAAGGTAACTAATTATTTATTATTAGGATAATTCAGTTTCGCTTTAACGTATAAATCCTTTGCCAGGAGCAAGAGAAGGTACGTTCCCTCGTAAGTAGATTACATCCGTAAAAGGACTTGGATACCGAATGGTCATTTTGTATTTTTCAATATGAAAGTCAGGTTTTGCCGCGAGCCATCCATACTGAAATAAATAATTTCAATATTGATTCAGGAATTGATTATTGTTCTATTGTTGCGTTAATTTATTTGATAGGAAGATTATTAATTAGTATTACTTCACCATTAGTAGTTATAGGTGCTGGCAAGCACGATTTCTGTTCGGTATAAACAGAGTCAGCAGAAATCGAACACTTCTCCTCACGAAGCTTCTTAATATCTGTTCTCAGTTTGCTTCATGATAAGTTTCGATTTAATAATTTAGTAATTCCATATCGCGTGATTTACAGATTAATATTCTAGTAATAATACGTACTCGTGTTCCTTTAACAACCATTCATATTTCTGCAACCATTTCATCTGCACAAGTCGCCTTTTCTGTATATCTTCTCTCATGTTTATTTCAGCAGCGACAAAGTCTCGAGCTTTATTATCTCGACAGTCCATTTTCAATATTAGATATTAACTTTTCAAATTTGATCTAAAAAACGTTAGAAGTTTCATACGATGAACTTTGGTGTATATTAGAATAATTTTATTAAAAATGAAGTGGGTCCTCATGTGTTTCTTTGTATCGATATTTTAGTTATTACGTGTCCCAAATTGAGAGTGCCAGAAAATGGATATTTAGTGAAAGCCAATGCATGTAGCAATGTGGTGCACGCAGCTTGCGGAATACGCTGTAAAATCGGATTTCATCTCAAGGGAGATAGTATTCGTCTCTGTGGAATTAACGGTACTTGGTCTGGTAACGAACCAGAATGTTTGCGTGAGTATTTAGATATTGAATATTAAATATACTATGAACATTACTCAATACGAATAATATAAATAAAAGTAATATTAAAACATTTTTCATAATTCCCCTTGATTTCATATTAACATAGTTGATAGTTTATAGTTGATTTCACATTAACAGTGAAGACGTGTCCTATTTTGCATGCACCTATGCATGGTCGCGTGCATTGTCAATACGAAGATGATTATAATCATCAGATGAAAAGTGATCCCGCAGAATTAGTTCATCCAATTGATACACGTTGTCAATTCAAATGCGACATGGGTTTTCAACTACGTGGTAGTAAAGTTCGAAATTGTCTCCCGTTAGCTCGATGGGATGGTTTAACAGCAACGTGCAAAGGTGAAACGAATCATCGAAATCTATATCTTAAAAATTCAAATTTCATTATTTCTCTTTTCTCTTTTACGTTTCTTTAACAGCAATAAAGTGTGAACCTTTCAAACAAATTCCACACGGTCACATTATACCAGTTGTGTGTCTTGGACCTGAAAAAGTTCCATTTGCAACTAATTGCACTATATCGTGCGAAAAAGGTTTCCAGTTGGATGGTCCGCGAATCAGATCCTGTGGAGGTCGTGGAGTATGGACACAACGTCATTATGTTAATCGATGTCTAGGTTGCTATATAAAAGTATTCTTCTTCCATCACGAACGAAGCTTCATTTATCATATATTCTATCAATATTCTTTATTTTCATCATAAGATAAAACACCACCATCATTAGTGTGTCCAAGTAACATAACAGTCTCGAGTGCACCTGGTGAAAATTATGCGTATGTCAATTGGAGTATACCAAACGCAACCGACAATACGAATGAAATAGTAAAACTATGGACAAAACCTCATATTACTTTTCCCTGGAAAGTGAAAATTGGCACGCGGACTGTGATTTATGTAGCTCAAGACTTAAGTGGAAATCGAGCCAAATGCAAATTTAAAGTGAAAGTGTTAGGTAAGGTTTGATAATATTATTAATTTAATATATTGGAATATGAAATGAAACAAATATTATATTTGACAGATAAAGAGCCACCCATGATTGAAAATTGTATTGATCCACCGATTTTATTCGTTCATGGAAAAGATAAATTAGTGAACGTATCCTGGGATGAACCGGGATTTTATGATAATTCTAGGACAGCTGTAATAGTAGAACAGAGTCATCATCCTGATGATTCTATATTTTCAGTAGGATCAAGTATAGTTACTTATACTGCGACTGATAAATACAATAATTCAGCAATCTGCGTATTAAATATTACAGTTAAAGGTGGTGTATCTTAATTCTTCGAATAATTGTGTAATTTTCTGATGAATCAGTGTTGATAAAACTTCGTGAATTTCAGATATATGTGACGATATTCCGGTTCCAAGAAAAGGTCATGCGAATTGTTATCCAGCAGATAATGGTGTCGATTGTATTTTAACGTGTCAGGAAGGATTCGATTTCGCATTTACCCCAGATATTTTTCATATTAATAATGACGAATTATTTTTAAAATGCACTGATATTATGCCTACTTGGACTCCCGAAAACTATGTGCCGGATTGTTCAGGTGATGTTTAAATTTGGAAAAACGTTCTCAGTAAATTAAGTTTTTGATAACATCAATATGTAATTAAAATTCATCTAATTAATATGTAACATTTAGAATCAGATATATCGCAAAGTATCTGGCAAGAAGGCAGTGTTGTCCTTGAAGGCAACGAAACTGAAGTTTGCAGCGACGAAACAACATTGCGCGAAGTAAGAATTTCAAGCTTTCAATAAAATCACTGCAATGACACCACAGATTCTTTAAATTTTTTTTCTTTCTTAAATTTCTTGCTAGCTAAGTAATTATATTACTGATGACTTACGCTTGATACTGCTCGACATGTGTGGAAATGATATTGACTGCAATCTTATTAGTTTTGATCCTGAATGTGAAAAAATCCTGCCTGAATTAAATCGCAGTTCAGAAGTCAATCAATCTAACTTCGCGAATGAAGAAAACGCACGCAATAACGTTTTTTATGAAGATGTTAATAAATATCTTCATAGCGAATCGTCAAACTCTATTCTTAGATTAAAACGTGATCTGAAATTAATAAACAAAGCTAAGAACACTGTAAGATCCAAGAAGAGAAAAGAAAGGATCGAAATAAAGTACAAATTCGTAGGTCAGTTAACAATTAGTTTCTTTTATACGTTTTATTAATTTGGAGTGTTATTGACTATAATTTCAAACAGGAAGAATAATCCAAGAAAACTTTGACAACCCTAAAGAAGGGGTGCGGAAATTAAGAGAGAAATTTGAAACACTGACTAATACAGGAAAATTGGATCTATTCAATAATAAAACTAATCAAGAGATCGCTAAACTTGCCTTAAATCTACATCTTGTTTTCAAAAATTTTCAAGAGGTTTGCGATGATGGTAGTGTGCTTAGAAAATATAGTTGTGGTAATTTCCATATATACAATATATCTAACAACAACAATGACTTTGTTTACAAATTAAATAAAAATAGTTTACAAAGATACATTATTTACAGTAAAATGTCCTCATGGTACGTTCTACAATATTTCTACGAAACGCTGTCATCCATGTCCTTTCGGTCGATATCAGGATATAAGTGGAGCTATCGAGTGCAAATTATGTCCAGAACACACATTTACGAAAAAGATGCATGCAAAGTCTTTTCAAGATTGTATACGTAGGTATTTAAATCTCGTGTATACATATACATACATAACTAGAATAAATTTATTGTTATTGTTTTATATTGACACTTTTACAGCAATGTGTCAGCCAGGACATTATTCAAGACGACGACGTTATCAAGGATCACACGTTGGTTTAGAACCCTGTTTGGCTTGTAATTTTGGTTCTTACCAATCCGAGTTTGGACAAACTAAATGTTTACTTTGCCCTACGAATACAACTACTAAATATCGTGGAGCTACAAGTATCACTAATTGTTCGAATCTGTATGAAAGTTCGATTTGCCAAATGGGACCTTGTTTAAACAATGCAAAGTGTATAGAAGAAAACGGCGAATTTAGTTGCGAATGTCGCGATGGTTACATCGGTAAGATATTGAAATTTATTTAAATTATAGTTATTTATTTAATTTTAATTTCATCTAGGTTCGAGATGTGAAATTTTCCGAAATCCTTGTGATTCTTCGCCTTGTTTGCACGAAGGAATCTGTAATGCAGCGAATAACGCAAATGGTACTTCCTCGTATACTTGCACTTGTAATAGTCGTTACACTGGTCACAATTGTGAGGTAAAAGAAAATAGTTTCAAATTTCGAATAAAGTATTAAAACTTCGTAACACTTAAACAAGCTTTTCTACAGACATACGTCGATGAGTGCATCTCGAATCCTTGCCAAAATAATGGAAAATGCATAAGTAATGAGAATGACTATTCTTGTGAATGTGAAAATGGTTTTGAAGGTATATTTATACATATATATAGTTAATAATTCAAATGAATAAAGCTAATAATTTTAATAGTTTTAAAATAATAAATTGATGACAGGACAATTTTGTGAAATGGCTGTAAATCACTGTGAACCGTCACCCTGCGAAGAAGGTTCAACGTGTCGCACAATTAATGAAACTTGGTATTGCTTTTGCAAACCAGGATTTTTGGGACGACATTGTAACTTATTACCTTGTGATTGGCTTCCTTGCTCCAATGGTTCAATTTGCCATAATATTAACGAAGAGCATGCTACTCGAAATAGTTACAGGTACACGACGAATCTCAAGTGTTTTTTTTTTTTATAAAAAAATGAATTTTTTAAATTCTTCTTGTTTATCGAATTCTATTTGTATATTAGGTGTGTCTGTCCTGATGGATATAGTGGTGAGAATTGTACAACAAAAATTGGTGACTGCGATAGTTCTCCATGTTCGAACGGTGGTACCTGTATCAATGGAATCACAGATTATAAGTGCCACTGTGCAATTCCATTCACAGGAAAGAATTGCCAAATTGGAAAGTATTTAAAGCCTATTGAATAATTCCTAATCATTTTTACTATTTTTCGTTTCATTCATAAATTTGCATTTATTTACTTAATTACTTACTTACTTAATTTTACAGAATTATCATCCGATTACATTCTATATTTTACTAAATCAGGAATTACTGACTATGTTATGATAGCAGGTCACAGAGAAGAACTGTCCGAGGTAAAATCAGATTAAACCTTTCCACTGTTAAATTTGCTTTTATACCACGCCTCTTTTGTATTTCAGTTCTCAGTTTGTTTCTGGATACAATCGAGCGATATTTTTAATTATGGCACGGTATTATCATACGCCACACAGTATTCCGATAATGCGTTAACTTTAACCGATTACAATGGGTGAGTGACTTTCGATCGAGTCGCATACTTCATTATTTTATTTATTTATTTTACAAATTTGTAGATTCGTATTGTACATTAATGGAAAAAAAATAGTTACCGATATTAAAGTGAACGATGGTAATTGGCACTTTCTTTGTGTCACTTGGAAAAGCGAAAACGGTGCGTGGAATATATTCGTTGATGGATCTTTGAGAGACAGTGGCAATGGATTAGCAAAAGGAACAACTATTCAGGGTGAATAATGATATTAAAAATAAAAATTATGGTGCTATGATAACGAATGTTGAAAATTTAATATGATTTTAATAATTACAGCTAATGGAACTTTTGTTATTGGCCAAGAACAAGATCGCGATGGTAGTGGATTTTCTGAATCAGAATCGTTCTTAGGAAAACTTACGTTACTAGATATTTGGGATCTAGTTTTGACAGAGAGAGACGTAAAATACTATATGAATAGTTGTAAAGAATATTTTGGCACCGTGATTGCTTGGGTGCAAATGCAGAACTACATACATGGTGATATAATGGTAATCAACTTAATTGAATATTAATTAACTCACAATGACTATTAATATAAATTTACAAGATTTACTAATTATTTATATTTTTTTTTATTATTTTCAAGGTGACAAATAGTACATTCTGCCGTGGCTGTCCTTTACCAGTAGCACCATTTAAGGGAAGTATTAATGTTAGTGATGATCTTTCCGAGATAACGTATTATTGCGAAGCAGGTCACTCTATTAGGTTTCGCAATAAGGAATATTCATTTCTAAAGCTTAAATGCCTTAAACAAGGACATTGGGAAGGATATTCGTTGCCAAAATGTATCAGTAAGTCAGAATTCTAAATATAATCTTCAAAAATTAAACATGATTTAATAATAAATAATTTATCGTAATATTTATCTTCGACTATTGTAGGAAAGTCCTGTGGATTCCCAGGACATTTGCCAAGAGGTCGTTTGCAAGGAGGATCCTACTTGTTCGGTGATGAAATACATTATTCCTGCATTGCTGGATATGAACTTCGTGGTCATTCACGACGAAGATGCACTTCGGAAGGAAAATGGACTGGACAACCTCCGATTTGCATTGGTAATTATGTATATTAATTTGATTTAATAAAAGATAATTATTCAAGAAACTTTATAACATACTATATAAATGAAATCAGCAGATACCATCTTCTTTATGTCAGGTCGCACATGCAAAAATTTATTAGCTCCGGAAAATGGTGATATTGAATATATCATTGAAGAAAACGAACGAGACGACGAATCAGTTTTACAGGTGTATAAAAGTTTTACATATATGTAATTGTAATTTTAAATGTAAAGAATCTTTTGTATAGTTTAATTATTTTAGGCAGGACAACAACTTGAATTCAAATGCAATTCGGGTTTCAAGTTGATGGGTGAAAAATATTTAACTTGCTTGGAATCAGGTGTATGGGATCATGACACACCATCTTGCGTTGTGTTTGGATGCTCGCAGCCTAAACAGTAATTATTTTTATTAAAAAATAATTTTCTTCTTTTTTAAGAATTATAACAGAATTTTTATATTTGCTTTGCAGAATCAAAAACGGTTACATAATATCGGACCGAAGAAGCGGAAAAGAAGAAAAAAAAGTTTCTACGGAAGAAAGTTATTTCTTTGGCGATGTAGTAGGATTTTCTTGCTTTCGGGGATTCAAGTTTAGTGGCAATAATAATTTAATGGCAGAATTCAAGCTCCAGTGCTCAAACAATGGCACGTGGAATGGCTTTGTTCCCGATTGCGTTCCTTTGCAATGTTCCTGGCCGAATACGATCGTTAATGCAAAAATGTTCTTGATGTTGGAAAGAAATTCTACACAACAGTTTACATCGGAAACTGTTTTAGAAAATCTTAACGATACAGGGATTACGGATACGATGAACAAGGATCAAGAAAACGATGAAAAAATAGCTACGTTTTATCCGGGAACGTACATCAAGATAATTTGTGATGTAGGATTTAATTTAATTGGTAATGATACTATTACGTGTACGGAGCGAGAAGAATGGTCTTCAACATTTCCTTCGTGCGAAGCTGTTAAATGTTCCTTAAAGAATCACCCAATTTTTCACATCATAGAAAATGAGAAATATGAAAATATAAATGAAAATAGTTCGAGTGTGCTTTCGAAGCATCAAGAACTAGAATGGGACAATATTAAAAACTATAGTAATTCGTACGAAGAGCTCAAATATTTCATCGAAGGAAACACTTATAAAGATCAGATATCATTAACATGCAAGAAAAGCAAGAATCTAAATTTGAAAACATTGAATTTAACACTTACCAATATAACTTGGTTTTGCAGTGAGCATGCAACTTGGAAATTAGCACCTAAATCATTGATAAATAATAAAGAAGCTGAATTTCTTTTAACTGATATAGGAAATCATCTTTGCGAAGATATAGTTGCATGCTCTCAACCCATGGTACAATTAAATTCAATTAATATAACTGTAATAACATAGTTTCGTTAGTAAACAATTAATAACAGCGAAATTATTTTCCTCTCAGATCCTAGAACATGGATATATTTTTGGTGCCACCACAAGTAGTAACCAGGATTTACATCCTGTTAACGGTTCTATAAAATTCAAGTGTCACAATGGTTATCAGCTCGAAGGTAACGAAAGTTCCATATGTTTACCATCTGGTTTATGGTCTACCATTCCTTCTTGCAAACGTAAGTTAGACATATATTTTCTTTTTTTCGTATATACACGTAACTTTACACATATATAGTGTAAATACAATACATAATTTTGTAGCTGTAAAATGTGGTCCTCCACCCACACTCCCAAACGCGGTATTAAATGATCAGATTAAGACAAATATATTTGAGTTTGGAAACTTAATTACGTACGATTGTAATCGTGGATATATATTGTTTGGCCAAGCAAGTTCAAAATGTTTGGCAAATGGCAAGTGGTCTAGGATATATGGCAAATGTTCGAGTATGTATCAGTCAATTTAAATATACAATATAGTACAATATTTATGGTAAATTAAACAATTCGAATATTGTTCATTTTCGAAGAACTCTCCTGCAATAAACCAAAACTTCCTCCTGGAGTAACTGTCTACGGTCGATCGTACTTGTATCAAGATCAGTTAATATACATATGTCCAAATGGGGAACAAGGAGGGTCTATTACATGCCAGGCTGATGGTAATTGGAGTGATGCACCACCGTGTAATCTCGTATAATCTCTTGTAATACAATGCAATTGATTCTGCATTGTGAATATAAATCAAAGTAAGTCTAGGAAAATCCATTAATAAAACATATTCAAATCGAAAAATATTTTCTTTCTTACTTGGTCACTCGCCAATAGTGTTTTTATTATTGAATATTAATACTTACTATTACACTATTTTGTTGGAAGATTGTTTTTTCACATTTTACGTAGGTCTTCGTATAGTCTCAAATCATTGGTATAATTGTTGTGTTGCAGTACAAAGAAACGTGTCTTATAATTGAATATTACATTTAAAAAAGGTATCGTCAACACTTATGTTAGAGTATTATGATGTTGGCCCTCGTTAGAATTATCGTTAATCAAGCGTATGTATGTATATGTATTTTGAATATTAGAACAGAGAAAATGGATAAAAAATATATATTTTATTTTTATTGTGTGAGGCAAACCTAATAAGAGACTGCCAAATTTATAATAATAACAGAAAATTTTTTATATATTTTTGTAATCATTAATACTATTAATGATGCATCACATGTACACGATCACTGACATAATTATGCTCTATTTCGATATAAATAACATTCAGACATTAGTTATATTTTGTATTTCATTAATCTCTGAGGAAGAACAATTAAAGATAACTCTGTGATATTGAGATAGGTTGTACCAAAAATTGAATGTAGCTATATTTTGTATCTAGTATCGATATTACAAAATTGGAGCACCATTTCTAAACATTGAAACTTTATTTTAGCATGGCTATACAAAAAGAAGTCACACTTTCAATTGTAGTACTCCAGATTATTCCAAGTTTCATGTAATTAATTTAAATAAATCAATACCAATTATACTACTTGTGTCGATGTAGTAGTGTTTTTTAGGATACTGGATTTGAAAAATTTTCAATTACAACGATTATCTTAGACGATGGATATGTCTAAGTATCAAAATTTTTGATAGAAATTAAAAGTTACGAAAGATCCAGCCATACTAACAGAATAATTTTCCTAAATTATTCAATACATTTCAGAGTTCTGTTTTTGAGCTACGAGAGTGTTGCGGTTTCAGTTCTTCGATTCGTTTAATAAAGTCTGTTTTCTCGATGCAACCTTCGCACGTTTCGTCCCAATCACTTAAAATTTTCTTTAAATCGCGTACTTTTAGTTTCTTCAGATCTACCGTATCCAAGTCGATTTGCTTTTCTGTAATGAAAAATTAGAATATAGCAGAAGTTTTAATGGTTCAAATAAGTCATTGAGTAACACGATAAATAATGTTCATACCAAATCGTAAATCACAAATTTGGGCATCTTTTTTCTTTAATTTTTCGCAAACTTTGTCCGCTGGCATGGACCATGAAATTGGCTTACTGAGTTCGCCTAGGATTCCCGTTGCAGATTCTTCGAGCCCGCCCAAGTAATAACACTGAAATATATAAAAATGCGGTAAAACCTATCCTTATAATTAACGCACACCTTAAGAAATTTATAAGAAACCTTAAAGTACTTTGAGAAACAAACAGAAAAAAAATTATACGGATACATACAAATCTATTTTCTTTAGATTTTGTTCCTTTACAAAAGTCTTTAAATGCAGCCTCTATCTTCTTTGTGTCTTTTTTAACATCGTCCGACAGTGTATTTATAAACTTATTCACCGTCGACACGCATACTGTAAAAATCGTAAATGTTATTACAACTCGTATGTCTAACATAGACGATATAAAATCATATAATAAGTACGATGATATATTTACCTTCGCAGTCATCATTTCTTAAAGCTGTGACTGTACTTATGATACCAACGATAATACAAGTAGTCAATAATACAGAGATATTCATCTTTGGACACTGTAAACATAGAAACAGCTCATGTTCAAAAGAAATCGCAAACGATTTATGTATCTTAACAAAAACGATGGAAAACAAAGAAACATCAAACATTATCATTTTCAACACTTCATTTGAAGATTAAAACAATCAAAATTCTAACTGTTTATTCTATTGTAATATAAATAGTTATGATAATATTAATCAAAGTTAATAAGAAAGTATTTGAAATAATATAAAACGTTTTACATCGTTGGAGGTTAATATTAAATAACATATATTCAAAATTACATACCTTCATTATGAACAATATACTTAAATTATTAAATATAAAATTATCTGAGAAATGTTTAGGACAAGTACAACACGCTTCTTAATTCAATTTTCAATACTTTCAAGATTCTTTAAGAACAACACATTGGCCCTTAGCCACGCACCGTTTTATACACGTTGGATTCTGTCAAAATCCCGGAATCCCAGCTGGCGTAAGCTGATTGGTCTAAACGGCCATGACAACCATAGTGGGTAGTTCAAGTGAGTTTGCGCGCCATCTATAGTATCCACCAATCACTATCAGTCACACGAGCATGAATGCCATGTGAGTTGATGACAAAAGTTACTTAACCTCAAATATAAAGTCGCTGTCGATAAATTCCGGCGCAAAATGTGTATAAAGTTGTATGATAAAATCAAGAATTAAATAAAGTATAGAAATATAGTATTGTGATTATCGACTAAACCTAATCAAAGGTGTTAACAATTAAATCGTATGTATTTCTTGCTTCGTCTACAATGTTGTTTCACGAAACAAACTCACACCTGTGATAAGATAAATAAACGCAGTAGTATTGTTGAATATTTCAGGAGTTTTGCGAGTTGCAGACAACGGAGATATTGTAATCATGAGTAAATATCACAGGCCACGTTTAACTCCAAAACACTTAGACCCAAAGTGTCTAATGTTTTCGATGTTTACTTCTGATGATATACGAAAGTTGAGCGTTACAAAAATTCGGACACCACTGTCATTCAACATCTTGGGACATCCATTGAAAGGTGGATTGTACGACCCTGCGTTAGGTAAATAAATTCTTATAAATATATATGTAATACTGCTGACGATACTTCAGCGTTATCTTCCTTTTCCCGGGTGTTTAAGGTCCATTGTCAGAATCATCGGATCCATGTGGGACTTGTGGCTGCAACGTATTCAAATGCCCCGGCCATTTTGGGCATATAGAACTGCCAATGCCAGTCGTCAATCCTTTATTCCACAGAGGATTAGCTATGCTCATGAAATTGGCGTGTTTGAAATGTTTTACGCTGCAGATACCCGCTTATATGAAGCTATTATTATCCGCCAAACTGAAATTGCTCCAACAAGGTTACTTGACCGATCTCGAAGGTCTAGATCAGGAAGTGATGGCTGTAGTATCGAATTCTGGCGTTTCGAACGATGGAGAAACTGAATATATCAGAGATATCATTGACACCTACATGCAAAATCTCATTAACAGATCTCAATTCAGACAAGCGCTTGTCCCTATCGATCAAGTTCAAGTTCAAACGAAAAATGTCAATACGCAATGGCATTTGTACGTGGATAGTGTCTTAAAGCAACACGCTACTCCGAAGGTTTGTCTATACTGTCAGAAGCCAATACCTAAGGTTACAACGTTGAAAACGAAAATCATGACTACGAGAATGCCAGATTCGAATTACGAATCACCTGGGTCTCGCGAAGTAGTTCACCGCTTGCAGATGGTGATGATCATGCCGGATCAATTGAAAGAGTATCTTAGAAAACTTTGGCACAACGAAAGAGATTTCATGAAGGTCATTATTCCATGCTTTGGCGCAGTGGATATCGAATATCCTACGGATGTCTTTTTCTTCGAAGTTGTACCAGTTTTACCACCGATTGTTCGACCAGTCAACTTTGTAAATGGGCAATTGGTGGAGCATCCGCAGTCGCAAGTCTACAAGAGTATCATACAAGATTGTTTGGTCCTTCGCAACATTATTCAAACCATACAAGACGGAAACACTCATCAACTTCCGGACGAAGGCAGATTAGTGTTTGAACAGATCAGAGGAAGCACTCCTGTTGAGAAACTCCATAATGCATGGCAGCTTCTACAGATGAACGTGGACCACTTAATGGACCGAGACATGAACAAGACGACTGAGTCAGCGAATTGTCAAGGCTTAAAGCAAGTTATGGAAAAGAAGGAAGGAGTCATCAGAATGCACATGATGGGAAAGAGAGTGAATTTTGCAGCTAGATCAGTCATTACACCTGATCCAAATTTAAACATCGATGAGATTGGAGTTCCAGAAGCTTTCGCTATTAAGCTCACTTATCCCACTCCAGTTACGCCTTGGAACGTTGTCCACTTGCGACAGTTAGTGTTAAACGGTCCTGACGTTCATCCGGGTGCTGTGATGATCGAGAACGAAGATGGGTCGGTTCAGCGTATCAGCAGTGACAATCCAGTTCAAAGAGAAGCTATCGCAAAGCGTCTCTTGACAACCAGTGATAAAGCCAACAAGTTTTTCAAAGGGATCAAAATCATCCATCGACATCTTCAGAACGGAGATATTTTACTATTGAACCGACAGCCAACTTTGCACAAGCCTAGTATAATGGCGCACAAAGCAAGGATTCTGAAAGGAGAGAAAACTCTCCGATTGCATTATGCAAATTGCAAAGCGTACAATGCTGATTTCGACGGTGACGAAATGAACGCTCACTTTCCACAGAACGAACTGGCAAGAAGCGAAGGATACAATATAGCCAATGTTTCGAATCAGTATCTCGTACCAAAAGATGGAACACCTTTGAGCGGTCTTATTCAAGATCACGTAGTGTCTGGAGTACGATTGACCCTTCGAGGAAATTTCTTTCCTCGCGAAGATTACATGCAGTTGGTTTACTCTGCGCTCTCAATGATCCAAGAGAATATAATAACTCTACCACCCGCGATACTGAAGCCAAGAGCCTTATGGTCCGGGAAACAAGTGATCTCAACCATAATAATCAATCTGATACCACCGAATCAAGCTCGCATACACCTTCGAGCTAGCGCAAAGATTAACGCGAAGGAATGGCAAACGGGACATCGACGCAAGTGGAAATGTGGCGTTGAATTTTCGAATCCAAAAACTATGTCCGAAGCAGAAGTAATAATAAGGAATGGCGAGCTTCTATGCGGAGTGTTGGATAAAACGCACTACGGTGCAACTCCCTACGGTCTCATTCACTGTGTGTACGAGTTGTATGGTGGGACGTGTTCCACTAAGCTTCTAAGTGCCTTTGGTAAAGTATTCCAAGCATATCTCCAAAGACACGGCTTTACTTTGGGCATCGAAGATATTTTGCTCCTGAAAGAAGCGGATATAAAGCGAAGAGAGATCATTGAGAGATGCAGGCAAATTGGTGACGAAATTCAGAAGTCAGTTTTGGAGTTACCCGAGAATACAACTATGGACGTTGTCGCGGCGCAGATGGAAGAATCACATTTTACGAATCCGAAATTCCGGGCGCAAGTTGATCGGAAATATAAGACTGGATTAGACGTTTTTACGAATGATATTAATAAAGCTTGCGTGCCGGCTGGATTGTACAAGAAGTTTCCTGATAATAATTTACAGCTGATGGTTCAATCTGGTGCAAAAGGTTCCACTGTTAATACTATGCAGATTTCATGTTTGTTAGGTCAAATTGAATTAGAAGGTAAACGACCACCTTTGATGATCAGTGGAAAAAGTTTACCAAGTTTTCCACCTTATGATCCAACACCAAGAGCCGGTGGCTTTATCGATGGTAGATTCATGACGGGCATTAAACCGCAAGAATTTTTCTTCCATTGTATGGCTGGTCGCGAAGGACTCATAGATACCGCTGTGAAGACCAGTCGATCAGGATATTTGCAAAGATGTTTGATAAAGCATCTCGAAGGCTTAGTTGTTAGTTATGACTCGACTGTCAGAGATTCGGATGGCAGTTTAATACAGATTAATTACGGCGAGGATGGTCTGGACATTCCCAGTTCGCGTTTCCTGCGCAAAGAGCAAATGGAGTTTCTTGTTGACAATAAGGACGCCATTATAAACGAGACCATTTTAAAGCACCTTAAAGAAGACTCTGATCTGGAAAGTGTTTTGAAATTGGCGAAAAGGATTAAGAAATGGGAAAAGAAAAATGGTAGCTCCGTACGAAAGAGACGAGTGAGCAGTTTCGCAAAGTTCTCGGGTGAGAATTACAACGCGAACAATCCGAAGAATAAAGTTATCGATCTGAATTGCGGTAGAAGCAAAGCAGTACTCTCATTAATGAGGAAATGGATCAGAGCCGACGAAAGTGTGAAAAATTCAATGAAAAGCCATTGCGCCAGATGTCCAGATCCAGTTATATCGAAATATCGACAGGATATTGATTTTGGTGTACTGTCGGAACGATTGGAATGTTTAATAGAGGATTACGTCGCTAGTAGATCTCAGAATTGCACTACACCTATAAGTAAAAGCGAATTACGAGATTTGCTATCGACAAAAGTCATGAGAGCTGTTTGCCCACCCGGGGAACCAGTCGGTTTATTAGCAGCACAATCGATCGGTGAACCTTCCACACAAATGACATTGAATACCTTTCATTTCGCTGGTCGTGGTGAAATGAACGTGACTCTAGGTATTCCGAGATTAAGAGAAATTCTGATGATGGCATCGAAGACAATCAAAACTCCAAGTATGGAAATTCCATTTAAGAAAGACTTGAAGAATGTCGCTAAGCGTTCGAATAAACTACGATTAAAGTTAACGAAATGTGTCTTATCGAACGTTTTACATAAGATTACTATTGACAGGAAAATGGAACACGATCCAAGCAGACAGTTAGTATACTCGATGAAAGTTGAATTTCTACCTCACAAATTGTACAAAGGAGACTTCTCGGTTCAGCCGCAAGATATTTTAACGCAAACGGAAGAAGTATTCTTTAATGCCGTCTTTAGACAGATAAAGAGAGAAGCTAAGGCAGCTGGAGCATTATTGCACATTGAAGAAGAAAAAAAGCGTCCAGTAGATGAGAATTTATTGTTGGATCAAGTGGATGGTGATGATCCACCAGAACCAAGACAAACATCGTCGAAAGTAGACTTAGGTGAGATGCATGAATCTTCCGACGAAGAAGAAGCAGCGGAAGATGCGGATGCCACAGTAGCTCGAAGCATTTCTCGACACAGAGAGAATCAGGAATACGAAGATCCTGAAGAAGAGGAAGAAGAGGTTGAAGAAGTCGCTGATAAGGATGACGAAGGACGCAAGGAAGATAGAAGCAATATTCAAACAGACGATGAGAACGATGACGACACAGGCGGAAGCAGAAATGGAAGATCCGTGAAAGATGAAACTTACGGTGAACACAGAAGAAAGAACGTCACTGCTCTGTATAGTAATGCGATTTCTTACGAATATGATGAAGAAGAATTCTTATGGTGCACTTTAACATTTTCGGTTGGTAAAAATTTCTTTGGAAAGTATTCCAGTTTATTTTCAAACTACGTTCGAAAAATATTTTGTTAACTTTTTCAGTTGCCACTTCAAATGACGAAGATAGATTTGCCGACTGTTATAAAGACTGTCGCTGAGAGGGTAGTTTTATGGGAGACGCCTTGTATAAAACGCGCCTTCACTTTCCAAAATCCAGAGGGTGAAACTATTCTCAAAACCGATGGAATTAATATAGTTGTAAGTAAAATCAAAAAATTACTCTCATCAATACAATATATCTAATTCGATTATCCTTCTTTATAGGAAATGTTTAAATACGACAAAGTGTTGGATTTGAACCGATTGTACACGAACGACATATACGTGATATCTCGGACTCACGGGATCGAAGCTGCTAACAGAGTGATTCAAAAAGAAGTGAGAGACGTGTTCAAAATGTACGGTATTACGGTGGATCCTCGGCATCTCTCGCTAGTCGCCGATTACATGACTTTCGATGGGACATTCCAGCCGCTCAATCGTACTGGAATGCAAGATTCCGCATCGCCATTGCAGCAAATGAGTTTTGAAAGTTCCTTGACCTTTTTGAAGAATGCCACCATGCAAGGTAGCTGAGAAATTACGCGATAGAATTATTTTTTTTTTTTTCAAATAACTTATAAACAATTTGATATAACTTTATCAAATTCCAGGAAAGCAAGATAATCTACAGTCACCGTCCAGCAGACTAATGCTAGGTCAACCGTGCAGATCTGGAACTGGTGCTTGTTCTCTGCTAGTTAGAATACAAAATCTATCAGAGACTTCTCTATCGGTCGGTGCATAAAAGAAAAAAAACATGTCTACATTAGGAAACATAATTGCCATCATTAGAAGGAACTTCTGTAAATAAAAGATATTTTATAACGTTTAATAAAGCTTCTTTTTTAATATCCAAATGAAAGAATCAGTGGCGAAGAATCTTGTACACCAATATACACTTTTGTATGGTTCTTTAAAATTTTATTTGCAACAGAAATGATTGACATAAGAAAATTATCAAGGCATCATGAAAAAATTCTGGATTGTGTTGGTAAGTTCTCGCGCCATGTTAACTAGGCGGAAGTCCAATGCTTATATTATTACAAGGCTTTTGCAAGTTACTCGTGTGTAACGGTGTGCTAATCTATAGAAATGTTCTGCTTAAAAATACAATTATTTTATGGCCATATTTGTCAGGCTCTTCACTTGTGCTGTTGAACTGCGTTTTTCAGCCTTTCGTAATTAGCGCCAGCGAAGTTTTCCACCTGGGAATAGAATTTAAAGTTGATTAGAGAAACTGTAGTTTAATTTAATAGATACGCACAACTGCGAATACATACCACTTTTCCTTCTTTGATAAAAACAAAGGTGGGCATACTGCTTATGTTGTATTCCGCAGCGATGTCTTCGCATTCGTCAACGTCAACTTTTACGAATACTACGTCCGTCATCTCCTATAAAGGAAAGGAGAATGTTATCGTCCATCGAAGATGATACGTATTATATTCATGTTAACGGTGATTACAAACTTTTGACAGCTCCTCGACTTTGGGGCCAATAGACTTGCAAGGTCCGCACCAAGTTGCAAAGAAGTCAATTACGACTAATTTGCTTCCAGCATTCTTCAGCTGGGTCTTCAAGTCATCCTGAAAAATATGAGAAATAACACTAACAATTTATAATCACAGTTTGAGACTCATTAAGAATTATATGCATATTCGCGATAATTAAGAGATAAGTTTAGAATTCTTAGGACAGGTTACTAGCATTACAGCAACCTTGAAAATAGTACGTGAGTCATGATTTTATTCTATGAACTCAGATACTGTATATGTATTGCCAGTAGATTTCCTCATAGACTATTAAAAATGACTTCATCAGTCCCAAAGTGACTATTAAAATTTGAATTTTTTCACTGCAAATTCTAAAACATCTTATTCCTCTTCAAGATAAAACTAAACAGTCTCATTCTGATTTTTCTTACATTTTTAACGAATCATTCTCTTCTAGTTCATAAAATCGCAAATCCTTGAATCTACATTCTGTACAGCAATAAAATAAGTGCACATGGAGAATCGGACCTGCGTGGTTCGTTAGATTACAATCTCACGCGGGTAACCAGAATTTTCCTACATTGACGTAAGCATCGATGCTTCTGTCTTTTTCGCACCCGGCATCGGCTCTTGCTCTTCGCAACCGAGAGAATCTCAAGTATGCGAAGTGCATGGTGGCATTGATTGAACCGGGCAAAAAGCAGGTTAGTCACAGTGAGTTGCCGAGTTAGCGAGGAAAGAGTTTCGAGGAAGAAAGTGGTTGCGACGTGGCGCAACGCGCCACGAGTTACAATCCACAGAATCGAGTCGAGATCAATTCCTCCAAGGACGCGCTTGGTTTGCGGGAAAAGCAATCAGATTGCTTCCGCAAGGTTATTGCGATCTAAACACCCAAGGATCCTTGGCTCCATATGCACTTACGTCACTATGGACGAGATTCTTCTTATTAGTCGTAAGGAATTTGACGAATATTTTCACTTACAGAATCCTTGATGTGGCTAACCATCTTCGATGAGTTATGCGAGTTCGCGGAGAAGTGTTGAAGGAATGTGCAGGACGTATGTTCACGTCCAAAGCGAAATAGGAATCGACTGAACAAGAGTGAACAGTGATGCCGTGATACTAGAGTGCCGGAGTGACTGAAGAACCGGTAGATGTGGTGCTTCCTTTGAGACTAACCCATCCTGACCACTCTACTGACTCCCTCTTTACATCAACTTACCCCTTCCAATAGTGTTCACAATTCGTTCCATCTCACTCTTCTATACTGTTGTTCTACTCAATCTATTCTTTTCCATACGTTCAACTCCCATTTGGACTCCCTCTGGCCTCACCACACCTCTTTGCCATGTATTACTCGCTTACTTATTTCCCACTTTAGTTGGGCTCCACTATTTCTGCAGATTTTCGACCTGATATAGTTACGTGCGAACGGACCTATGCGATAATATGTATAACATGCAATAATACAACGATACTCGATAATATAATTTGATTTCGGTGATATTTGTTATTCTTCTCTTACTGATTTTACTACTTCTTATTCTTCTCCTTTTTCTTCTTCCGGTGATTTGCATCTTGGTAAATCGGTGGTTCCATCTAATTTATCATAATAAATAGTAGTTCAGTTAATTGATGCAGATTTCAGCAATCAGGCTGAGGCCTTGTTAGCTTCGAAGCTTCAAGACGCGTATTCTCAGTCAATGTGCACAATAAGGAAAAGAAACGACTTGCTGTCGTTCTGTTGCGAAGAAGAATCGCTGCGTAGCAGAGTGATTGAACATATTGTACCCATATGTAATATTGTATTTATATGGAATGCAATAATTGATCTTCCGAATTTCTATCGAATTCAATATGATAGTATCACACACATCGTAAAAGAAGTATACGTCGGATTGGTCACCAGTTCCAGGAATTCGATGAACGTCGTGTACACCATTTACGATTACGAGCGTTATCAACGCTTTCCAGATACAACCTTTGCCGCTCTTACCATTCGCCTTTACCGTCTCCCAGTTTTTCCCTTAACATTCAAGATATTAAGACAAAATTATTGCTCCTAACTCCCTTAAATCCTGCCAATGTTCCTACCGTGCAATAATCCAATCGTTTATCAGACAGTACGGTTTCTCGTGAACTTTTGATTGGATCAGAATTTATAATAAAACAAGTAAAACGTTTAATGGAATTCTTAGGTTTAGATTGTCCCATACGTTCCAGGTTCGTTTATCGCTTGATACTTTAATTGTATCGGTCAAATCGAGCGAACAGTCTGCCGAGCAATTCCACTTAACAATTTAGTATTTATTAATCCACACTTCTTTCCCGTATAAAACAGTCGCTTTCCCATTCTACTTGGCGTATTCTACCACAAGCATTTATGCTATATTGATTAAGCTAGGAACAAGTAACCTTGACACACAGCTACATATCTTTATGTGTTATCCGTTCCGAACATGGTACTGCTCGCTTATTTCCTTATCTTCTCGTGCATCTGCTTTCATCATAATAACACAAACCCCAAGAAAGGATTCGTCGAAATGTTAGGTTTCTGGAATTAGGTCAACCTGAGAACGCTCGAAAAAGATGAATGATTCGGAGTAGAATAATTTCTCTCATGATGCGTAATGCCAATGAATCCTTGCTTACGAAAACCCATGACGTCAGAATGACATCACGCGATTTCACTAGACAATTACATTTCCGTTTGATTGAATGAAATTCGCACACGTGACCATCGGTTGGTATGTATGTATGTATGTATGTATGTACGTTAGACTGATTATGAGAGTGGTCTAACATAAGTAGTTTAATTAATTATACCACTATTTTCTGCATATGGGTTTTACGCGGTCGTCGAGAGTCAATGATAGAGATCGGAGAGAGATAGTCAACTATTGTCACTTCACTGACAATTCTATGGTTCCAGTGGATGATAGCATCTATACTGTCAGCGAGACTATAATAATAAGCCGGACACGATCAATAAGTTTGCAGCTTGACAAATCAATGTTTCCTCATCCTCGAGTTCCGCAACATAATTTCCTAACTGCCCTCAAAACGCTCAATACCAACCGAGAAATATTTCCCGCATTGCAATGCGCAGAGATATGAGTAATATTCAGTCTCTGCATTAATTTTTCGCATTTCATGGTAATTGATATATCAAGCCAGTGTCATCTTATCTTACTCATATACGAGGTTTATTTATTGTTTACAATGTACATATAGTGTACTATTCTTCCGATCACGCCTGCCAAAGTATGCAGGTAGTACATACATACATGTATATAGTTTGCACATTGCCAAGTTACGTGTGTATGTAGAAAAGTCAATGTATATTTGAACGCTGCTGTTTTTTGAGAGTAGCTTATAAGCTTCGTATTAATCAGCCGAATAGCATGAGTGTAACATTTTTCTCGTATGTTCGCCAGGAACAATTCTTCCGGCACGTGATTAGATTTGAAGTACAAGTAGAGTGCGTGATATGGCTCATTCATTGGAATTATCGATACCTAATCCCGGAGGTATTAAACGTAATGTGTCAATAGGAAGGATAATATTGGACGATGCACTTTTTCCTACAATTACTGCTCTCGCTTTATCACCCTCTCGACACCGTTCAAGTTCACACATGCGTATTTACAACTTCTGCACATGTAGAAATATTTACTCACGCCCACACGTAAAGGTAGAGTGGAACTTTAACTCGAGCAGGTGGGAGTGTGTATCGCGAACGATGACGCAGTGGATTTTATCTATATTCTGGAATACTTACATCCGATCGAGAATTATCGATAATATCGCAAGATCTCACTCGTTTTCGCCTAATCGTTATCGAACGGGATACTAAGAGATAGAGCACCTTTCGTTTGATACTCGATCGAAAAATACATGTATAAGGAGATAGATCATTGCAAAGTGTAATGAAGAAATTCGGTTTATTCTGTGAAATTTGTAGTTAAGAGCACAAATAGCGGATAAGAGAGGATCTCTTGTCACTAAAGATTATATACATCATAACTGAAAATTCTTATGAGTATCGAAGATAATACTACATTTTGAAATACAACTTGCAATGTACCCCTAGCGGATAAAAATGGTACTGGTAAGAATAAAAACTTGTTAGCGTGAGTAATGTTGTTTTCTATTTTATCCACCGGCGATCGAGAAGATATTCCGTCACAAATTTACCATCATTCATTTACCGACTGTGTGTGATTCCTTTCACATGTGAATACGCAATCTTTTTCCACATGTGTAATTAGTAATTATACAATATTCTTTTCCTTATATTTACTTTATTAATTTTTATGAATTTATGATTTCGAAGCTAATTTATAGTAGTAAAGTTAATTTATAATTGTAGAAACGTAAGTGTTTTGAACCTATGCAATCTGCGATTGTCATTTTTACAGTACAATAGATAGTTCTAGCAATAATAATCAATAATGATGAACAATACGCTGTTTAGGCGGGACTGAATGTTCAATACTGAACAATGTACTATTCCGAACAACCGTCGCTACTTCCTGACCCTGTTTGCGGAATTATACGTGACACGCGAATTTATATCTCTCGTTTGGATTACGTGCAAAATGAGGATTGAATACGGATGTTTACATAAGGAACACGGAAGAAACGTGTGTGCTAGGAAACCAATCGATCCAGCGTGCTCCAGGAGTCGACGACCTCGACGTCTGCTCCTCGAGCTTATTCTCAACACTAAACCTTTCGTCTTCCGTAAATGTTCGTCTCCAGCGGTTTTTTTTATCATTATATCTCCTACGGGCATGCTTACAATTACCGTAGCACTACGATTAGCTAAAAGTAACAATAATATAAAAGTACTTATTGTACTTAAATTGCAGTAAGCTAGTCCCCACACAGTTTACAATTATTAGACCTATCATAACCGAAATAAATCTTTATTTTACAAACTAAATCTCAAAAGGATCCGAATGATCCAATGAATCCTTCCCGTAGCTTCATCGATCCTAGGAACCTGGTGAGCTACATTTGGGGTTCATCACACATGACATATAAGGGGGGGGAGAGCGACACGGAAACCGATTGAGAAAATCGGCCATCGGTTCGGTGCCCGGGGCACAATATAAACATAGAGTATAAGCAGAAATCGATAATCACTCCGAGCGATAGTGCAATGTGTAAGTCCCGCGTGCTGTTCGCGCCGGTCTGTTCGCGGGGAGATGAGGATGGTGCGGTGGTGGTAGCGATAGGACCGATGCGCAGGTCCGTCGAGGTCGGGGGCGCGGACGTCGGCATGAGGCGAAGCGAGGCGAAGCCTGGCGAGGTACACAAGCAAACGGCGGAATCAAACGACACGGCACGGGTCAGCATTGCTAAATATAATACGCGGAGGTACATAGTTAGGAAGTCAAGTAAGGCAGACAGACACGCGGTTTTATCGTGCGGCTAGGGGCACCAGGATGACGCTCTTCTCAACGTAGTGTCCGTGTCGTGATCGAGTGCGCGCCCAAGACCTTCGCCAAGGCCCAAGCTCTACCACCGCTACCCTCTTTTTAAAACCTATCGCTACCCTTATTTTTCGACGACTCGTCCGTCACATTCTACTGTTCTAACAGCGCCAGGAAAAATCGAAACGCGTCTCTCTCTCACTCCCGTCGACCCTATACACTTCCCTCAACGGGGTGAAGAACGCGATCCGTAGGTGCCGTCATATACATCACACACACCGCCGCCGCTTCGCTGATGTCGACTCTCTCACGTGGTCGTCGCTCGAATATCAAGTGAGTAGTACTACTACGTGCGTTCGCTCGTGTGTACAGTGTTGCGTGCGGGACAGGGTGTACTTTCCGACTCACCCTCCGAGTGTAACAACCCTTCGGTGTAGAAAACCGAGTGGAAAGAACGGAGATGGAGGTGGATCACGATTACGACAACGGATTGCGCAAGAGGTCTTTCTCCTGTTACTCGGTGGAATGTGGCAGTGAGTGGCCGCCGAAGGGGTGTTTTTAGATCGTGAACTGGAAGAGAGGGGCAAGCTGTGCTTCGGAAGAACCGGCGGTTGGATTTTATTCCGACAGCTGACTCAATCTCATATCAGCTTCTTCTTCTCTTTTACTTTTGTCTCGTTTAAGAGAAAGTCTGTGTTTCATTGCACCAGCTGGACCGTGTGCTAGACTTCGATGAAATTTGCTATTCCGTTTCGACAGCCTTTCAATACACATACATATATAGAGCTTCCGAAACCTACTACGTACTTTTATCGCGATTTGTTCTGGTCTCGGAACGGATAATCCCGCGGGGTGTAGAATTACGCAGAAGTAAAGGATTTTTTATACCGTGTGCTAAGCAAAACGTGAAACTTGAGGTGCGTTCTGCGAAACGTTCTTGCGCAGTTTCGGGACGAAACCAAAGAGGATTTCTTGTGTGCTTAGTCAGTAAAATATGCCAAGTGTGCGCTCATAAATGTCGCTCTTTTCTACTGCGCAATTATTCCACCTACCTGAGTTGTTAATGACTACTCGAGAGCTTTGGTAGATTCAGTTACAATTGTTTTCAGCGATTGTAAATTTTGCAGTTGCAACGTTAATGAGCAAGAGAGTTTGTAGGCATGTTACTTTAGTCGAATTCTCGCTAAATATGCTAGTTTCTTCGGGCAAGCTTCAGTTCGCATGATGCAAGAATCTTCCGTTAGAAATCACTTGGGAACTGATGAAATTTGACGGAAAGACATGTGGACTCGAGGAATATGTACCTTATTTATCTGTCTCAAGAATATTCGTATTGTTCCTATGTCCTAAATCAACTATTCTTCCATTTTTTACGTAATTCTTATGTAACGTAACGTTCTTGAAATTACATACAGGTTTTCGCGATCAAGGATAATCAGCACAAAGTTCAAAGAAAAATCCATTCGTGGGTATAGTTCTCGTGGAAGTTTGTGGATCGACAGTCGTAGAGACAGTTGGCATTTCGGTCGCATGAATAGAGTCGCTTGTCGACGGCGACGAATGGCGATTCAATGAACCACTTGTATTATGTATGTATGTATGCATCGCGAGCAATATGATCTGATTGCGAGCATCGATATCTCAGGATTCATAAAAACCTTGCCCGAATTCTCTTTAACATCAATAATTCGACAAAGTTAAATTCACAAGTCAGATTTTCATACTGGAAAATAATTGTTTATTTAAAAGTTAGTTCAAAGATACTAATTGTTCTCTTAATTATCAACCGGAAATGAGATTGAACCAGGATCATACGTTAAAATTAATTGCTTCTAAAATGAAACGATTTTGAAAATCGTACCGAAAATAGATGCATATGGTAAAAAAACACAAAGAGTCACGCGTGAGTGTTCGCACACGATGATAGAACAAGAAGTGTGCATAAGTCGAGCTATACTGCCGAAAAGGAAGGGGAAGCTTCGATCTCAATCTTTCGGTAGTCTGAGACTATAGTGAGTTGGTCTCGTGTCTGTCACGCCCAACGCAAATAGACGGTCTTCGAATTGCAGCAAGATACGATATTAGTGTTTCCGTTGAATGAAACTGCACTTTCAATAAACATTGTTATTCATCAATTGGACATATGTGAAAAAAGCGTCTACAAGTTTGCTTATTTTTATCTCACAGAGATGAATATGCAGAAGCCTGACGGTCTTTTGTCAGCGGTTTTGCCCATTGAATTGCCTTCCTCGGACAGCTCGAGGCGCCTCTTTATAAATCAGGACCAACAGGTGCGTTCGACACAGATAACGCTTCTTTTCGTTTCATACTTTGTCTCGCTTTTTTTTTCTCTCTCTTTTGCCCTGGTGACTACGCTTATTTGGCAGCTTTCTGTCAACCTTTATCCACTTCACTAATATTGTCGAGTTATTTATCTAGAATTTGTACTTCAAACTTATCTAAAATACTTTACTAAAAGAGTTATTACCATATCTGCTACATTATGTGTTGTAGATTATTAAGCAGTAGAAATAAAAAAAAAAATAAAATAATGAAGATAGATAAAACATTAGGAGAATTTTTTCTTCGACTTAAAAGTAAGATAAATAAAAAATTATAGGAAACTATAATTGCACTTCTGTTTTATTCCGTTCTATACTTTGCTGATAATTGCACTGTTCCCCCACTTATCCTGTCCCTTCCCTTCTATTTCTTGCCATTATCATTGCTTTGTCTGGGCTTCTTTTGTGTCGTCTTCGCGGTTGAAATATCCGTCAACAAAGCGGTTATTTGAGAAAGAATGGTTCAGAAGTGTCGTTCGATAGGACGAGGAGGCGTCGGATTGTCCGCTTCTGACGCCGAGTCCACCACCGATCCAGGCGAACGATACTCTACCGTCCGGTCCAATTTTCGCCCCAATGGAAAACGCACCCTTAGAAACCATCCCCACGCCAACTCTCGACAACATCAACACCGAAGATGGACTGAATGTCTACATAAACATTATGAACAGTTCCAGCAAGCCTCTACACGATGGTATGTTTAACTTTCTTTTTATATAAAATTCAATTCTCATATAAATAAATGACGTATGCGAATCACAACAGATCCAAAGAAAAAAAAAGTTTTCTGCTAATCGTATTAAATATAACTCTATATTAGAATCGTTGGAAAATTCATAGATTCAATTTCACGAAGAAAAAGGGGTGGAGATTTACGCGGAAATGAGTGAAGATTTGTCGGACGATACTTGTCCGGGTCGCAAGCTTATATAATCTAGTGTCGCGTCGGACGAATGATAATACGCTTAATAGGATCCAGTTTCAATTTAAGCGACGATTAATCTTAACGAAGTCGCGACGCGTGCGCTCGTCACACGAATTGCTCCGCGAGATCTCGAGGACTCGACTCGAGACGCGGGGTCGCTCGCACGAGGCGCCAAAGTATCTTGATAGAGTTTCTAACAGTCAGTGGTGAAATTTTCGTCGTGAATCACTTATATATATATATATATACTTTTTTTTTTTTTTATTATTTTTCTCACTTGTAGAGCCAAGTTCGCGTGACCCAATGGTGGAGTCGACTACCAGTGGTAGTAGCAGCGATACCAATGAACCGGTGTGCGCACAACTGTTAACACAGTTGAACACGGCGTACCAGCATCTCGCTCCGGATGCTCAAGCACTCGTAAGTAATATAAATAGTTCCACACACTCTGTCGCTCGTTAACTATTCGTGTAAAGCACGTTTTCTCATTCGAACAATCTGCCGAAATGTGCTCGAGGGCTCGTTTACAGCGGCGATTCAACTCGTGGATTTCTTCTCTTTGTCAACCACCGAGAGTCGTACACACTTGACCGAGATTCTAATAGAAGTCAGAAAATATAAACCACCGTCTTTTTTACTCGGCTTCTTTTTTAACTTTTCCTTTTTATTTTTAATCGCCGATTTAAACGACTTTCGTTACTTAACATTGAAAAATGTTTTGCTATACTCTATGTTTTCTTTTTACTTTTTAATTAATGTATTTGATTTTATCGAATATGTTAACGAAATATGAGGAAATATGAGAAAAGGTGATGATCTTCACGCGATAGAAATTTCGGCTGCGGAATTGTTGCATTGATGTAATAGTATGCTATGCACCCTGCAGAGTAAGAATGAATCTATCATCCGGTGAGGAAGGGAAAATAGGTTTGCGATTGCTTTGGATGCACGAAACATTTGTTTGAGAAGTGCTTCGCGCTGTACTCTATTCTGTCGCAGTCACATGTGTCGTTAATTTTCTTGCGTGTAGCACACAATTCTACTTGAGCTCCGTTGCGACTTAATTCTCGGTGTCTTGGTTCAACCTCCGTATCTTGATTCGCATTGATGATTACCTTTGTTAAGCAAGAGCACAGAAATAATGAGCCACAGAGCTCTCGCACTTGCCAACTACAATTCGTATTTATATCGTGCGTGAGAAAAGCTGCACAATCCTTTTGGCCTCTGGATTACCGTTGCTTATTGTCGACAAAGAAAGTCGTTGTTCGAGATCGTCAATCAGGTTCCAAGATCAATCAATTTTAAGTTAACGAATCTCGTCTCGTATTCTCGGAATATTTTTTATTGATCTGAATTGATGATTGCCGAATCAAATTAGCTACCGTTTAAGTTCCGAATAATGATCAATACGAATTATACACAATGTTTGATTATTATTATTATTATATATTGATTTTATATAAAATATATTGATATATTGATCTAATGTTGAATAATGATGTATTAAGAAATTGAATCGGAAAACGTTAGTGTTGAATTTTATTGAGCGTGAGAACCGATTGAGAAAATCGTGATTTATCGATATTGATATTGATTTTGGCAAATGCTAATATCTATTTGCAAAGCGCATCTTGTGGACCAGTTAAACAGACACCTGTCGGTTCTCGGCCACGGCCGATCACCCGATCCACCTTCGATCTAAATGCGTCAAGTTCAATTACGACCACTCTTGCTTCTTTATTTCCACCGACGACGTCGCGACGCCACGCGACGCGACGATAAGCCTTATGCCGTCGGGAATCCGGGCTCTCGATCCTCGCAGACCGATCACATGCCTCGACGATCAAACGCGTGATGCTCTACTGCTACATTGCATTGAAAAGTTTAGCTATATTTTTAGATGCGTTCCGGCCAATTATAGCGCATTGTTATTAGTACAAGCTACCGACGATTGTCTAGATCCGAATTTTCTGCTGGCAGTAGGCTCAGTTCTACAAATTATTCATCTATTTTAAACTAAATCAGCAATTTTTAATCGATACATCATTTATAATGCAATAGAATAGAATTGATTTTTTTCTCTAATTATTTATCGAATCACGTATAAGTTGTATACGCATAATAATTATTGAACCAGATTCAGATATGAAACACACATGCAAAACTTGCCGTGTTAGTTTTCATCCGCGAGAGGATTTTAATTGGAGTTGAGTGATACTTTGCGGTTTCTAGATGATATTTTTATACGAAGCTTTACCACACCGTTTCTTCTCTCATTCACCAAGCGAGACTGGATCTCAAGAGACTCAAGTACACACAATATTAGTTACTTATATCGTACCTCTTGCTCTACATGTTATATATATTCTTCTATTAAGCTTCTGCCGCGTGATTAACGCCACCGTCATCCCACCGTCGCGTAATAATACTCAACGGCTCTTTACGATTCCCAGTGCTAACACACGTCATTCCTTGTCAAGTGCGCGCAGGGCGCTTGGCACCACCGATGCGCACTGCCTCACTAGCGAATAACACTTCCAAGGTACGTTCAGTCATGAGTGACTGAATTATTGTTCACCGTTGCATTCTGCGATGCTCAATTTCACTCACTGCATCAAGAATTTATCGTTGACGGGTGTTTTGATAGTTTCGCAGAATTCGGCTGCAAGAAGACGGTTCGAAATGTTCATGCCAAACTTGAGATGTTCTCGTTCATGTATATTGCATTCATCGATACAAAGTGCTTCTAACTTTTAAATTCTATTTATTTATATCGATCATTTTGACTTTAATTTCTAATTTCAATTTTTCTAATTTTTATTTTATTATATTTTGCTGATGAAGATATGGTACCAGTGTTTTATTAGAAGCTGATGATTGAAACAAACTTGTCGAAGTATCTTGTAGATCTGTAAGATCGTTTTCTTGGCAGTTTTACGACTGCTCATTCATCGATGCAAGCGGGGGCAGACGAGAAAATTGTTACGATCGAAGGCAGCGCTGACTTGTAAACAAGTCGAGAACTATGTACAGTCGCGAATACGTATAAATAGAGGAAAAGACTGCGGGGTGTAATGTACAAGGATTCGATAATTTCGCGGTTAGTCAAATTCATCTGCCAACCCTTTAGTCAAGGGTAGCTGTACTTTGTCATAACATAGTCATGTTTCGTGCTCAAGGAGAAAACGCATCTGGCGACATCAGTGTCGCCAATAGCACACTAATTCACCGCTTGTCGCTTTCTAACGTTGTTATAAATCTACCCTGTAACTCTTTAGTTTTACAACCAGGAGAACGGTGGAAAACCACCGCTGGTTGGTATACAGCTCGTGGTGCCGAAACCACCGAAGGATTATCGTTTTATGAAATGGAACTGGCCACTCATACAGAAGACTTGTTTTTGGTCTCTGATGTCCATCCTCGCCGGATGCACCGCCCTCGTCACTGGCATTATCGCAACGATGCCGAAAAAGTGAGTCGATCATCAAATTACATTTTATGCAATTTTCCTATTTTACAATCTAATTTATACAAATTCCACAAGTAAATTCTTGTAGTCTTCATCAATCAAACTACAGTTATAAAATAGTGTTTTTCTCCAATTTCTCCTTACATAATTTTTTTAAAACACTGTAAAGTTTTCAAAAAACAAACAAACTTCGAGTTCGAATATTTTCCGCCCACGAGGCTATTCTATAACATTCTTCGAGTAGTAGAGGTAATCTTGGCCGAGTTCCAGGCCCTCCTATGTGCTTCGTAATTGACGATAGCGATCAGCGTGTTGACAGTCTATATTGGTCACGAGGATCAATACGGGAAGAGTCGTTTAAGTCGATTAATTGCAGACTAACTACATGTATGTATCTTGAACTTGCACAGGTGTGACCCACAGGTCGAGTGGTGGCAGGGAAGCATTTTTTACGAGATCTTCCCAGCTTCATTCCAAGATTGGTCAAAGAACGAAGATGGAATCGGAGATCTACGAGGGATCACTATGCGATTGGACTACATAAAGAATCTCGGTGTTCAAGGTGTCCGTTTGAATTCCATATTCCCAGCGAAGCATTATCCCGAGTATTACAATGATATCGAGAATCTAACGGGTCTAAACGAGCACTTGGGTACTCTGGATGACTTTGATATCCTCGTGCGCGAGATCCACCGGCGTAACATGAGCTTGATTCTTGATCTACCCTTGCATCCGTTCGTCAAGAGCATTTACGACGAGAACGTCCCATCGCCGAAGCCAAACAAGACCGACAAAGCCGTGCGCGAGAGAAGAGGGGTGAGCGAAGATCTCCCCGAAACACTGCCGACGCCGGTATCGACGACAGCCGAAGCGATCCGACAGGTTTTGGGGCCAAGTTTGCCAGCGCCGTTGGTTGAATCCGAAGAGCCACGGCACGAAGCGTTGTCGTCGAATTACGTCAATGACGCGATGGAACACCCGGTTACCGGGGCGATCAGAGTTTGGTTGAAACGCGGCGTTGATGGTTTTTACTTGAAGGGATTGGAGCATTATGTACACGAAGAATCCTTCGGCAGGACTCTTAGATATTGGAAATCTCTTCTAGGACCAAATAAGATTCTAATAGCTCACATGGACGCGCTAAATGCTGCTGCGAATACTCCTGCGAGGAATTCGATCTTGACGAGGATAGATCTTGTGGATGTAACTTTGCACCTGGCGAATGGGACTAAGGCGATCAAGGAACAGGTCGAGGATACTACGAAAGGGCTGCTTTTCGAGAAACCTGGGTATCCTTGGGTTCATTGGTCAATTGGAAGCGTTGATTCCAATCGAATTGCTTCGATGATGAATGTCAAGAATTCTAGCATCGCTGCTACTCTACTCGGAATGATGCTACCGGGAACTCCTAGCATATTCTATGGGGACGAGGTATGTAGACAATGTACATACATGATTTTAAGTTAGACATTTAGACAAATTCCTGCCAATAATCCTAAGCAATAATCTTGAACAGTCTTTTGAGTAACAAACGCAAGAAACAACTGTCTACTTTGAAAATTGTAGATTCTTTTTTTGTATACTTGAATTATTAAAAAAAAGAAGAATATGTTTCTTCGGTAACTCAAGTAACAAGAGATAAAATTTTTATCGATACCTAATGATTGGCGAGAAAATTGTATACGTATCTTTGTCGCGCGCTAATCAGTTCTAATTCAATTAGATAGGTATCCCCGACTGCGTATGCGAGGATCACAAGGATTTGGCTCACGTCCACAATCTAGCTCCAATGTACTGGGAGAAGAAAGACGCTGCCGATAGTAAATTCGCTTCGATAGGTGTCACAGCCTGGTTACCGGAAGCAACGAAACCCATGCAGACGAGTCTAACTGGCACCATTGCCGAAATGGCGTATCTCAGGTCGCAAACGACTCCAATATACGTTAACGCCGTACTGAAAGGGTCTGAAGTAGTCGCAAACTGTGATGTTAGGTAGGTAAAAAATACCCTCTTCGGTGTATTTATAAAAATTCTTGCAATTTCTGCTTGATTAACGGACGATCCTATTTTTTTTATCCAATATAGGTACACTGATGACGAAGTGATAGTGATAGAGCGATGGTATCCGCGAAGGAATTCCTATGTTTTTGTAGCGAACTTCGGGACTCAGACGCAGATAAAGGATTTATCGTCCCTTTACTATGGCGGTCACGTGGTCGTAGGACCAAAAAACAGGCTCAACAAAGATATTTATTTCAAAGAGCTGATGGTATCGCCAGGAGAAGCATTCGTCATAAAATTGGATAAATGAATTTCGTTCGATCGGCCGATCCTGAGTTTCCATGACACTACTTCAAGTACGTTTAAGCCAGCGATTTTCAATCTCTCTATCTTGTGTATAGCTTTTGGCATTCGGTGAAGAAATTAGATATAATTTTCAGCCATTCGTAGAAACACAATTGTTTCTTTATAAATAATAATGGCGGTTACTGCGATTAAAAATCGCTGGGTTAAAGGATCGATGGCCTTATGGTCGCAGTTCGATACAACGAAAATCCACGAAGAAAGTTCCTATTGATCGTAAATCAAAAGAATGAAAATCGTAGGAACCGGTAAGAAGAAGAAGCACTTTGGAATCTCAAGAGAGAAAAGACTCCAGTTGTTAGAGAGAAAAATCAGATCCGGATTCGGATTGTATATATCCGTGTCGTTCGATATATCAATAGTAATTCTCATAGTTGGACTGTGGATTTTTATGCGAAATATCCAAAAAAACTCTCAAAATCGTATCGACAAATTATTCTGTAATATACAGTATATATACATATATGTATATATGTATACATCTATATGTATACAGTATATATGTATATATACATATTGTATATATATATATATAACGATTCGAAGATATTTGCACGAACAACGAAATCTATTATTTGTATAAAGATCCGCAGTTTGTCGATGATGTTTGAAGACGAGTGAAATGTGCCTGGGCAGGTCATAGAAGAAATCGGTATACACAAAACGACGATATATTAATTCTTTGTACCCGAAGATTATCTTTCGAACATATTATTTTAAGCGAAATGATACAACAATGAAAATAATTACACCGTTTGACTAATATTCAGATTGATGGATTTTGCTACAAGTTTTTAACGATATATTAATTCAGAGGCTTTTTTTCCAACCCTTGGCTGGGACTTCGAGTGCAAAGGGTTAATTACACAGAATCGAGTGACTCTGTTGAATTTGTACAGAATGAAACTTAAGACGTTGGTGTTGTTGGTAGTAGTTGTCGCGGGAATAAGACAGAAGCAGAACGAACGTTTGCGCATTTCACATTCCAAACATATATACAATACATATACTATTACAAGGCATATGTGCAAAAGTACATGCAAGACGTAAAAAAGACGTTGCCACAGTGACCTCATGTTCGTCTATGTGTTCATTTTAATCTCCAAAGCCAAAAATCTGTACTGCGTGCTTAGGGATCTCGCAATTTTTCTATCTTTTGATCCTTTTTAACGACAAAGTTCGATGATTCTTCCAGCACTACCAGCGATCGAAAAACGTAAGCATCGTTCGATTTCAAGCTCTGAATCTTTTCGATGATCGAAGTTTTAGCAGTACGCGCGAACGCGCATGAAAGTGGAAAATTTTAATCTCACCTCCCCCCCCCAAAAAAACGTTACCCAAACAAAGAACAAAGAAATGTGTTAAATATTTTTGTAATAAAGTTTACCTTGCCCTTCCGCGTTGGTTAAAAGAAGTTTTTATAGTAATTTTCTTGCCGAAACCGAATCTCTGCAGGAACCTGGTGCGCGAAGTACATACATGGTGCTGATGTGCGATAGCTTTTTGTATCTGTAAAGGAAAGCGCGATGTTAAGAGAAAGAAGCATGATGAAAAATCGTAGGCGAAGGAATAAATAAAAAAAAAAACAGAATAAAAATCATATGAAAACGGAGATTAACAGTCGAGGAGGATCTTTTTCTTCTTCTTCTTCTACGTCTTTTCTTCCGTTCGCGTAAACTTGTTGGAAGTAATCTTCATATTTAAGTCTTATACCACATTGTTTCTAATAAAATACTTTTACTACGGTTACTTGGCGTCTTTTATGAATTACTCAATTTTGGCTTAATATGTCATTACGAATGGAGAATCAACACTGCGCTAATTTCGAGCTGATTTAGTACGATATACGTAATTAATGTATATTCGCAGAGTTTAGGGAACAGTTCGAATCAAAGCTCTAGTTGCTCTATAAGTTTACGAACTCCACGACACGAAAGAACTCGTGTTACGAGAATATGACGTAATTCCACTTACATATGAGAAAAAAACCGTCCTAGAATCAATCTCGAGAAAACTCTATCACTAAAACTACCAAATATTACAGAGACTTATTGTTAGACTTTTCTTTTCGCAAGTATCTTCTCCAACCCCACTTAGCCTAAACTTCCGACAGAAATCTTGCTCGAGGCATTTTATCAGATTTGGTAGTTCTAGTGCCGAGAATAGTGTGTACATATGAGCGTCGCAAACATCGATGTCGTATTTGTAAAATAATTCTTAAGTTACTGTACCTTAAATGGTATGTTGAATAAATCAGCTGTGGTATTCGGGTTCTTTCCATTTCCGCGCGTAGATTCACTAAAGACTTACTTCCACTGCAATGAGATTCGAGAGTCTAGAGGGCACTAGTATCGTTGTCCGTTTCCCGCGAGTACTCGTAGTCCCATGATGATCGTATATAAGAGGAATCGAAGTTGAAGTTTCGGACGGAAGTTCCCTCGAGTAACACCGCGGAGCTACGATCGGAGTCCATTTAGTGACTCACTCGCTCTGAGGCAAGTCCCTGGACCCCTGGCAGAGAGTGCCGTAGCGCAATCGCTACTAGCCTTGGCCGTCTTCCCAATTTGGACAGGAAGCCTTTTTCTGGCTGATCCTTGGGATGGGTTGGAGCGTATTGGTCAAAGTAAAGTAATGTGTTTAGAATTTAGGATTTTTCCTTTCATTGGCGAAATCCATTTCAACTCAACAGGGCTTCTCACCGAGGAAACTTCTTCTCTATCTTTTATTATTTTATGTTGCATGTTTTAACTGCGACACTTTTATACACACAGAGATTACACGGTATTATAACATCGAGCAAAATTGTGATATGTGTATCAGAATATGCGAATGTTAGTTGTCAATAAATCTAGCGTTAGAGATTGTTTTTTATTACTGTCTATAGACATCCTTCCGATCCTATGGTTCAGACAACACTGTCTGGAGTACGAGACCGATGCGAAAGTCGATCAATTACTGTCTTACTATTGGTGGCAGAAAAAGAATAAATGTGTAATGCACGATTTGTCCGACGAAATTGACGGTAATTATCTTCAACTTCGAGATAAGTAAAGGTATAGACAGATAAGTGAAGTACAGTGAAGTTTGAACTCCAAGACGAAAGCAATTACGAGTCTAAAAAACGGTCTTAATATAAAGCTGCATGTAATTTCGTGTTTAATTCGTCGCTTATGCGACTCCCCACTGACCGACCAGCGACAAAAGCGATTATAAGAGCGCTTATACCCAGCTCGTCGCTGACAATATACACTTTAAAAACTTATGCGTTCGGCGCCAATTTATCGCGAATATAACTTTGTCTCGTTCATGGCACAAGAAATGTCTGCCGGTCAGATCTAATCTCCACCGAGTACCACCAGTCTATTTAGGTTTCCCGTGAGAGTAACTTGTTAGAAAGGAACAAAATGAAAGTAAGTTTTGCTACGGGAATGTCAAATACATACGTCCTAATTTTTCTTCACACATAACGAATCAGAAATAAACCGTCTGAACCTTAAATATGATATTGCTAAAAAAGCAATTTTTAACTTTGAAATTTTCCCTTTTGAAATATAGGGTTTGGAAGATAAGTCGATTGAGATGAAAGACGTTTTCTTTTTGAACGAACGAATCTTTTCGTTAGTCGGCGTTTGGCCGCTGGAGCCAAATTACGTAAAATTCGGATTTACTGCGATATATATTGGCCTTCAAGTGGTCATGCAGTTCGCGAAACTGATCGAGCTTACAGGGAACCTCGAGTTTCTCATACAGTGTCTTATGGAGTGGACAGTCGTCGCTACAACCTATTGTATGATCTTCATGGTACGCTATACCAAACAGTTACCTCAGATCATATTATTGGAGCGGCGTGAAATCGCACAATTTCAATACGAGAATATTGGAGAAGCGATGTTGTATTATTCGTACAATCGTTTCTCCTGGAGATTTGGTAAGATTATCGTCGGTTCTGTATTCGCAACTGCTGTTCTCATATACGTGCGGCCTTTAGCAACAATTCTACGAGCTGGCGCAGGTACACTAATTAATACTAAATTGATTTTTCATTGATTTAAACGTAATACGATATTATATATATACAGTGTCAATAAATCATGTATATATATAAAGATTTTTCTCGTTTTATATGTATATTTGACATTTTGTATACAATATTTATGTTTCATAATATTGTACTATTGTTTTTAGGTGCCAGGAATAAATCGGAATCCTACGAACTACCAATCCACATAAATGTCTTCTTTGATTATAGCGATCTTTGGAAGTACGTGCTAGTTTACCTATACGAGTTCCCAATGCTGTATGTCGCGTTTTTACATATTAGTACGATCAGTTTGATAGTCAACGTAGTCTTGCACATTTCTGGCCGAATGACAGTACTTGCTTATCGTATTCGAAATCTCACCTCGTTTAGTCAAGCTGGCAAGTTCAACCATGCGATTGTGGAACTGGTGCAAGTTCATCTGAACATCCTTCGGTGGGTGTGATTTTTTTCCAGTGTATAAATAAATACTAATTATGTTGAAGTTTAATCAATTTATTATTTTTCTGTATTGAGTAGTTTATCACGATAATAATAATAATAATAATAATAATAATAATAATAATAATAATGTAAGAAAAATACTTTGTAGACTGGGGAAAGCTATTAACAGTACATTTAGCTTCATCCTGTTAGTGGAACTAGGCGAAATTAGTATAAGATTAGCCCTTTCAATGTACATTCTTTCAACAGTAGGTAAAGTTTAATTCCTCGAAGCAACTAAAATTTTTCAATATCCCCATAAATAGATTGCACAGATTCTCTATATTTCAGATATCTCGAGTGTGGAAGTGGTTAGTATCTTCATTATGTACGTTGTTATAATGTTCTTGATTCTCTACTGTTATTGCTACGTTGGCGAAGAATGGATCCAAGCGGTGAGTTAGAAAAAAATGAGTATAATGAATTTGGAATTATTTCTCCGATAACAATTTTTCTTATATGCTGCTTATCGTACGCAGTGTAATGATGTGCAGAACGCGTATTTCGATTGTAATTGGTATGCGTTACCGAATAATTGCAAGAAGTTATTATTAATCTGTATGATTTGCGGGCAAAAACCTTTGAACATAACTGCAGGTGGCTATTACGTCTTTTCGCTATATGGCTTCACGAATGTGAGTCTCCATTTCAATTTTGATTTCAAACTTGAAACTCGAGATTTCAATCTCCTTTGTAAACAGCTCATCAAAAGCTGCTTGGCTTACGTATCCGTGCTGCAGACTATAGTGTGAAGAAAAATTCGCCAATTTCCTACGAGCCGCCACCCCAATACCCCAGACAATCGCTTTCCGTAATTATAATCGAATTTAAACACATGTGTATAGAAAGTATTTACAGCAAAGATGTATATAGAATATATTTGTTTAATAGTATTTTCTTAAATAGTTCTCACCATAATTTTCACTATTCTGTATAGTATTTTTCTTATGCAATTAATCTTCTTCTCAAGATGTAACATTATAAACTCCCACTGTTGACTCTCTGCAAAGATAAACGAATAAAAATGTTATGATCCGATACATAATGTTTCTGCATTAATTTCTTAATTATAGTTTCAATGTCGCCATTTACACTCGTTACAATTCTTTTTTTCTGGTAGAAAATTGCTGTCGATGGTCTCTACTCTGGAAACTTCTTCCATCTTTTATTCCAGTTGCCATTATCGTATTTCTATTTTTATTATTATATAACAGTCAATGTATTATGTGCCATTTTCACGTGGCCTCGTGGATTGTGAAAATGGCACATAATACATTGACTGTTATAAACTACACCAATCCAAGTAACCAAGCTACTAATTTATTATTTTATGTTGCATGTTTTAACTGCGACACTTTTATACACACAGAGATTACACGGTATTATAACATCGAGCAGAATTGTGATATGTGTATCAGAATATGCGAATGTTAGTTGTCAATAAATCTAGCGTTACAGATTGTTTTTTATTACAGTCTATAGACATCCTTCCGATCCTATGGTTCAGACAACACTGTCTGGAGTACGAGACCGATGCGAAAGTCGATCAATTACTGTCTTACTATTGGTGGCAGAAAAGACTAAATGTACAATGAACATTTGTCCACCGTAATTGACGGTAATTACCTTCAACTTCGAGATAAGTGAAGGTATAGACAGATAAGTACAGTGAAGTTTGAATTCGAAGACAGAAGCACTTACGACTCTAAAAAACAGTCTTAATATGTTATAAAGCTGCGTGTAATTTCCTGTTTAATTCGTCGCTTATACGACTCTGCACTGATCGACCAACGACTAAAGCTATTATGTACAGCGCTTATACCCTGCGGCATCGCCGGCAATATATGCATTTTAGATACTTGTACTTTCGACGCCGATTCATCGTAAATGCAATTTTGTTTAGTTCGTGGTACAAAAAATGTCTGCTGGTCGGATCTAATCCCTACCACGTATCACCAGTCTGTTTAGGTTTCCCGCGAGAGTAGCTTGTTGTTCGGAACAACATGAAAGTAAGTTTTGCTATGGAAATCTACAGAAATGGCAGAAACTTAGGTTTCAGAATTATACAAAAGTGGCAATTTTTCTTTAAAAGTAAAAATTAGAAAAGAGCCATGTGAAGATCAAATAATTTTTGTAATTTTTCCGTTTGAAGGATAAGTCGATTGAAATGAAAGATGTCTTCTCTCTGCACGAACGAATCTTTTCTGTTGTCGGCGCTTGGCCGATGCAGCCAAATTATATAAAATTCAGACTCATTGTGATATATATGTGTCTTCAAGTGGTTCTGGAGTTCGCAGAATTGTCGAAGCTATCCGGCAACCTCGAGCTTCTCACAGAGAACCTTACGGAGTCGATATTAGTCGCCGCAACCTGCTGCATGATCATCGCGGTCCGCTATACGAAGCAGTTACCTCAGATCGTATCGTTAGAGCGGCGGGAAATCGCAAATTTCGAGTACGCGAATATTGCAGAAGCGATGCTGTATTATTCGTATAATCGTTTCTCATGGCGATTCGGTAGGATTATCATATTTTTTGTACTCATAACTGCTATTCTCCTGTATTTTCGACCTTTGGTGGCAATTCTACGAGTTGGCGCAGGTACATTAATTAATTCAAATCTGATTTTTCATTGATTTAAATAAAATACCATATGTATAATCTAACGGACTCTTTTCTATGTATAAGTATATTTTTCTGTAGAATTAGATACTTGCATGTTACAAATACTTTTCCGATTTTATATATTCTATGATTCGTATATAATATATTTATGTTTCACACTATCGCACTGATTGCATTGATTCTAGGTGCCACGAATAATTCGGAACTCTATCAGCTACCTTTCCACATAAATGTCTTCTTTGATTATAGCGATCTCTGGAAGTACTTGCTACTGTACCTCTATCAGTTACCCCTGATGTATTTAGGGATTTTACATATCACTACGATCAGCTTGATAGTAAGCGTAATCACGCACATTTCTGGCCGAATGACAGTACTTGCTTTTCGTATTCGAAATCTCACCAGATTTAGTCAAACCGATTGTGAGTTTAACGATGCAATTAAGAAACTGGTGCAAGATCATCTGAACATCCTTCGGTGAGTTTGATTTTTGCCAGTGTATAAATAAATACTAATTATGTTAAAGAAAAACACTTTGTAGACTGACGAGAGCTATTAACAGTACATTTAGCTTCATCCTGTTTGTGGAAGTATGCGAAATTAGTATAAGATTAGCCCTTTCAATGTACATTCTTACAACAATAGGTAAAGTTTGATTCCTCGATGCAATTGAATTTTTCTAATACTCGCATGAACAGATTACACCGACTCTTCACATTTCAGATCCCTCGAGAGTGGAAATGATTAGTAGCTTCATTCTGTACGTTATTTTAATGTTGTCTATTCTCTACTGTTATTGCTATATTGGCCAAGAATGGATCCAAGCGGTGAGTAAAATGAAAATGAATATTATTTCGGATTATTTCTCTGATAACAATGTTTCTTATGTGCTGCTTATCGTACACAGTGCAAGGATGTGCAGACCGCATTTTTCGATTGCGATTGGTATGCGTTACCGCATAGTTCCAAGAAGTTATTACTAATTTGTATGGTTTGCGGGCAAAAACCTTTGAACATAACTGCAGGTGGCTATTACGTCTTTTCGTTATATGGCTTCACGAATGTGAGTCTTTAATTCAATTTTGATTTCAAATTTGAAACTCGAGATTTCAATCTTCTTTGTAAACAGCTCGTCAAAAGCTGCGTGGCTTACGTCTCCGTGCTGCAGACTATGGAGTGATGAAAAGTTCGCCTATTTCCTACGAGCCGCCACCCCAACAACCCAGACAATCGCTTTTCGTAATTATAATCGAATTTAAACATTTGTGTATAGAAAGTATTTATAGCAAAGATGTACATATATAGAATATATTTGTTTAATAGTATTTTCTTTAATTGTTCTCACCATAATTTTCACTATTCTGTATAATAATTTTCTTATACAATTAATCTTCCGTTCAAGATGTAACATTTTAAATTCGCACTGTTGACACTCTGCAAAGATAAACGAATAGAAATGTTATGATCCGGTACATAATGTTTCTGCATTATTTTCTTAATTATAGTTTCAATGTCGCCATTTACACTCGTTACAATTCTTTTTTTCTGGTAGAAAATTGCCGTCGACGGTCTCTACTCTGGAAATTTCTTCTATCTTTTATTCCAGTAGCCATTATCGTACTTCCATTTTTATTATTTTATAACAGTCAATGTATTATGTGCCATTTTCAAAATCCACGAGGCCACGTGAAAATGGCACATAATACATTGACTGTTAAAAACTACACCAATCCAAGTAACCAAGCTACTAATTTATTATTTTATGTTGCATGTTTTAACTGCGACACTTTTATACACACAGAGATTACACGGTATTATAACATCGAGCAGAATTGTGATATGTGTATCAGAATATGCGAATGTTAGTTGTCAATAAATCTAGCGTTACAGATTGTTTTTTATTACAGTCTATAGACATCCTTCCGATCCTATGGTTCAGACAACACTGTCTGGAGTACGAGACCGATGCGAAAGTCGATCAATTACTGTCTTACTATTGGTGGCAGAAAAAGAATAAATGTGTAATGCACATTTGTCCGACGAAATTGACGGTAATTATCTTCAACTTCGAGATAAGTGAAGGTATAGACAGATAAGTGAAGTACAGTGAAGTTTGAACTCCAATACAAAAGCAATTACGAGTCTAAAAAACGGTCTTAATATAAAGCTGCATGTAATTTCGTGTTTAATTCGTCGCTTATGCGACTCCCCACTGACCGACCACCGACTAAAGCAATTATAAGAGCGCTTATACCCAGCGCGTCGCCGACAATATACACTTTAAAAACTTGTGCGTTCGGCGCCAATTCATCGCGAATATAACTTTGTCTCGTTCACGGCACAAGAAATGTCTGCCGGTCAGATCTAATCCCCACCAGGTATCGCCAGTCTGTTTAGGTTTCCCGCGAGAGTAGCTTGTTGTTTCGGAACAAAATGAAAGTAAGTTCTGCTATGGGTATTCAAAAAGTGGCAATTTTTCTTCAAAAGTAAAAATCAGAAAAAAATCCCGTGAAACTCAAATAATTTTTGTAATTTTTCCGTTCGAAGGATAAGTCGATTGAGATGAAAGATGTCTTTTCTGTCCACGAACGAGTCTTTTCGGTTATCGGCGCTTGGCCGGTGCAGCCAAGTTACGTAAAATTCAGATTCGTTGTGATATATTTGAGTATTCAAATGATCTTGGAGTGCGCAGAATTGTCGAACCTTTCCGGGAACCTCGAGCTTCTCACAGAGAACCTTACGGAATCGATATTAGTCGTCGCAACCTCCTGCATGATCTTCGCGATCCGCTATACGAAGCAGTTACCTCAGATCGTATCGTTAGAGCGGCGGGAAATTGCAAATTTCGAGTACGTCAATATTACAGAAGCGATGCTGTATTATTCGTATAATCGTTTCTCATGGCGATTCGGTAGGATTATCCTGTATTTTGTATCCACAAATGCTATGCTTCTGTATTTGCGGCCTTTGGTGGCAATTCTACGAGCTGGCGCAGGTACATTAATTAATTCAAATCTGATTTTTCATTGATTTAAATAAAATACCATATGTATAATCTAACGGACTCTTTTCTATGTATAAGTATATTTTTCTGTAGAATTAGATACTTGCATGTTACAAATACTTTTCCGATTTTATATAGTCTATGATTCGTATATAATATATTTATGTTTCACACTATTGCACTGATTGCATTGATTCTAGGTGCCACGAATAATTCGGAACTCTATCAGCTACCTTTCCACATAAATGTCTTCTTTGATTATAGCGATCTCTGGAAGTACTTGCTACTGTACCTCTATCAGTTACCCCTGATGTATTTAGCGATTTTACATGTTACAACGATCAGTTTAATAGTAAGCGTAGTTTCGCACATTTCTGGCCGAATGACAGTACTTGCTTTTCGTATTCGAAATCTCACCGGATTTAGTCAAACCGATTGTGAGTTTAACGATGCAATTAAGAAACTGGTGCAAGATCATCTGAACATCCTTCGGTGGGTTTGATTTTTGTCAGTGTATAAATAAATACTAATTATGTTAAAGAAAAACACTTTGTAGACTGACGAGAGCTATTAACAGTACATTTAGCTTCATCCTGTTTGTGGAACTAGGCGAAATTAGTATAAGATTAGCTCTTTCAATGTACATTCTTACAACAATAGGTAAAGTTTGATTCCTCGAAGCAATTGAATTTTTGTAATATTCGCGCGAACAAATTACAACGATTCTCCACATTTCAGATCCCTCGAGAGTGGAAATGTTGAGTAGCTTCATTGGCTACGTTATTTTAATGTTGTCTATTCTCTACTGTTATTGCTATATTGGCCAAGAATGGATCCAAGCGGTGAGTTAAAAAGAAATGAATATTATTTCGAATTATTTCTCTGATAACAATGTTTCTTATGTGCTGATTACCGTACACAGTGCAAGGATGTCCAGAACGCGTATTTCGATTGCGATTGGTATACGTTACCGAATAGTTCCAAGAAATTATTATTAATTTGCATGACTTGCGGGCAAAAACCTGTGAACATAACTGCAGGTGGCTATTACGTCTTTTCGTTATTTGGTTTCACGAATGTGAGTCTTTATTCCAATTTTAATTTCAAATTTGAAACTCGAGATTTCAATCTCCTTTGTAAACAGCTCGTCAAAAGCTGCGTGGCTTACGTCTCCGTGCTGCAGACTATAGAGTGAAGAAAAGCCCGTCAAATTCCTACGAAACGTCACCCCAATACTCCAGACAATCGCTTTTCCTAATTATACTCGAATTTAAGCACATGTTATAGCAAAAATGTATATAGAATATATATGTTTAATAGTATTTTCTTTAATACTTCTCACCACAATTTTCACTATTCCATATAGTAATATTCTTATCCAATTAATCTTCTTTTCAATATGCAACGTTATAAATTCCCACTGTTGACTCTCTGCAAAGATAAACGAATAAAAACGTTACGATCCAATGAATAATGTTTCTGCAATATTTTCTTAATTATAATTTCAATGTCACAATTTTCACTCGTTACGATTCTTATTTTCCGTTAGAAAATTACTGTCAATGGTCTCTACCCTTCGCGCAAAGTTCCCCAGTCAAGTGTATGTATGTACTTACGATGTCAATTGCTTTCCTTGGATAAGGCTCCGAAGTGAAGTACGAAAAGAAGTGAAAAGAACCATGCGCATCGTGGGATCATGCAAGTTCACTGACTCGACGTAGAAATAATCTATCACTAGCAGTACACTAAGTGCTATAAAAAATTGTCGAGAGTCCATTATTAAATTATTCCAAATGATTGCGTTGGTCTACCAATATTAATGCGTTTCCACGCATACACACACGTCAATGCTCGCATCACCCCTCTATTCCACCTGCATTTCCGAGTTGATCAATATAATGCGAGCGCATAATCAGCATAATGCAAGCTAGGACACATTTGCGAGGGTAATCTTTGAGCGACCCGTGGCCCACAAAAACCAGTAAACCACCCTACAATTGCTCGAGCTCCTCTACTATAATCTTCGCTACTTATAATTAGAGGAAATATGTACATCCGTTTGACATATAATTCAGCCTCGATATCATTCGTCTCTCCCTCGAGCGATTGAAACACTCACTACTCGCCGATACTCCCCTTATTCTGCAACTGACAACAACCAAGAGTACAATGTCTAAACCGGTAGTCTATTTTCTCAATTTATCTATTCGAAAAATCAGAACTTTATCTTCGCAAATTCACATTAAGATTTTTAATTAGATTTAATCAAACTATTAAACAAGTTTTCCTGTTATAATTGAGATATATATTTTGTAGTATAAAATATGTTCGATCGTGGTAAAATAATAATAGTGCAAAAGTTTGTTAAGCATCTTGGATTAAGTTGCAGGATAAATCATTCTTAAGGGAGGATCTATTTGTTCCATTGGAGAAAATATTTTCTCTCGGTGGAATATGGCCATTGAAACCTACGTACATTCGTTTCACTATCTGCATCACTTATTTCACCCTGCATTTGGCAATGGCTTACGCTGACTTCTTCTTCATCTTCGGTAATCTCGAGTTAATGATCATCGATATCGTCGAGAGTCTCATTTATTCGGTGACTTATACGATGGTCTGGGTAATTCGGTGCAGTACAGCACTCCGTCGCATAATCGCTATTGTGAAACAAGATATCTCGACCCGCAAAGCTGAGTCTGTCGAGGAAGAGAATCTTTATTACAACTTTTATTACATTTCGAAGATGTTCGCCAAAGGCTCGATCATCGGAATTGCTGTTAGTGTCATTGGCCTTTATTTGCGACCAATTCTAACGCATACTTGGATGATACCAGGTAATTAAATCTTTTTTCTGAGACTTCGATTAAATTGAATTGAATTATTCCGAAGATCATATTTTTTAATATCTACTATAATAACTTAACAATGTTGCTCCTGTTTTTCTTCAGTGTTAAATATAACACGAAATATTCTACACATTAATTACTAGTGGTTTTTGGATTTATTTTCAGTTTTATTTTTAGTTTTATCTAGAAAAAAATATATCACGTTTTTAAAATGAATTTGAGTTACAGGGGAGAATGGTACTGTTGAGTACACGTTACCTTTTAGAATTCGATTGTTCTTCCCTTTGAACAATTTTCGCACCTTCGTCCTTACTTATCTTTATCTAAGTCCCATGATGTACATGTCTGTCTGCCATATGACCTCGATATCGGTTTTGGTGCTTCTGGTACTGCACGTCTGTGGCGAAATGGCAGTTCTATCTTCCCGAATTCGCAATATCAATACTGACTCTGCTGAAGTCGCTACAAATAGCATTCGCAGATTCGTTAAAGCTCATCTCAAAATCACAGGGTAATTGATTACAACTTTGCTCGAACTATCATAGTAAAGTCACCCTGATTTTAATTATTTTATTATAATTATCATAGTTCGATTTAAGTAATAAGTTTTTTACAGGAAAACATACATAAATGTGTGTATATTGTGTATCGAAATTTCAGGATGGCCAAATCCTTGGACGAAACATTTAATATTGTATTGTTGGACGAACTCTTGGGAAATAGTATAATTCTAGCCATCTGTATGTACTATGTCCTTTTGGTAAGACTTTACTATATTTATTATAATATTCTATTATTTATACTACTTGTGATTACTATTTATGAAAATTTACTGGTTTCTTATTATAGAACTTGGAAGCGTCAAAACTAACTGATACTGCTACCTTCGGACTTAATGCCGCCATGGCACTCATTATGCTTTACGGTTATTGTTTAGTGGGAGAACAATTGCTCCAGCAGGTAATTGCAAGTTGACGAAATTTCTTTCAAACTGAGATTCAATGGCATATCACTCTTAAAAAAAAAATTCGGGTAACATTGTTAGAAAAAGTTTCTTAATATTATTCTAATTTTTGTAGAGTTTGACAATGCAAGATGCATATTATCACTGCAATTGGCAGATCCTGCCAACCGAGTGTAAGAAATCTATGCTCATATGTATGATACGCTCGAAATTAATGCTGCAATTAACCGCCGGGAAATTCTACGTCTTTTGTTTGAGTGGTTTTACCGATGTAAGTAACTTGTTGCAATTTTTTCATATTTATTCAACATTAATAATTAACATTCCTCGAATCGCAGGTCGTGAAAAGTTCGATGGCATATTTATCTATGATAAAAACTATGCTAATGAGATGAGTCTTTTATATTGTTGCACGGAGATAGTTTGTAGTACAGCTTCTAAACAATGTTGCACAAACAGACAAATTTTGAATATGCTTAACGTAACGAATTATTTTTCTATCTTATTTTCGACTCACTTGTATTTCTATCTTCTCGTCACAGATGTAGTTATAGATATCAACTTTGTGCTTTGCGTGAAGATTCGCAATTTTCTGACTAGCTACGTTTTGCTAATTTTCTTCTGAACATTGTTGCTTTAGAAAATCCCTTCGCGACGCCTCGCGAACGACTGACTACTGCAATATTTTAAGAAATCAATTCGAAAGCAATTCTGAGGGTGAAAGGAACAAACTTTAGTTTAATTGACACTTATAGCGGAGGGTCGATTTGGAGGTAAATCTGAAGTGAAGAAGTCGAATGAAGAAACTTTGGAAAGTTTCTCGCGGTAATAGCGAGTCACCGAAGCCGAATTTATAATAACTAGATCGCTTGCTGAAACCTGCAATTATTCTCGATTTCGTTTTTCTCTCATTCGCGCTATATCCCCAGCAATATTCCTGCGCTTTAGGATTCCTGTCTACGAACATACACAACTGTCAGTCGGTTCTTATCTCTCGGAGTGATCGCATCAAGGCAGAAATGCAAGTGAGCAAAAATTGTGCTTAAAAAAATGGATAGATAGAAGTTTATTAAACTGCCAATAATTTTAATAAATTTTTGCTTCTTCTTAAAAGCAATTGAAATTTTTGTAAAAATTAAACAATTTTTAATCAGTATAAATTGTTGAAATTGATCATTTCATCGTTAGAATCAGGAAGAATTCAATCGCGCGGCTGAAATCCTTCAATGGAACAAGCGATTGATGTCGACGTTGGGTCTCTGGCCGGATCGTCGTAACAATTATCGTTTCTACCTCAATTTCGGGTATTTCACCATTTTTATGATCCTCGAGTATTTAGATCTATTTCTTTTCATCAATAATCTTGAACACGTGGTGATGAATCTCACGGAGAACATGGCCTTTTCTCAAATATTCGTGAGGATGAGTATGCTGCGTTTGCACAATGATCAACTGGGTCAAGTTATTCGAGATGCGACCAAGGATTACGATTTTAATCTCTATAAAAATTCCGAGGAACGAAAAGCTTTTCTCACGTATGTCGCTCGGTCAAAAATATTTGTCAAGCTGCTCATGGCGTTTGTTGCTTTGACTGCATCGTCTTATTACTTGACACCGATACTTATTCAATTGGGAAGTGGTAAGATCTTACATCCTCTTCTTTTTTTTAATTTAATTTTTTTAAACTCATTCTTGCATTCATCTTTCAACAAAATTAACAATAATCTTTACTTTGACCTAAAAAGGTCTTTCCACGCATTCTTGTATTTTTCAAAACAAGAATTTTACTTTTAAGATTTCTTTTTTGAATTCTTTTTCTTTTAGGACTTCCGCAGATTAGCATAAGCGAAAATGAGTCTCGAGTGTTATACATATTGCCCTATCGGTTTCACATGTTCCATCCAGTGGAAGATACTCAAACGTACGTCTTGACGTACGCGATTCAACTACCCTTCGTTTTTGTCAGTGGTTTCGGGCAAAGTGCTGCCGACTGCATAATGGTCACTCTCGTTTTTCACATCTGCGGACAACTGTCCACGCTCGCATTAAGAATCAACAGTATCGGCACCGATCCGACGAATTGTCACAAGGAACTTTGCAATGTTGTGAAAACACACGTGAAGCTACTAAGGTAAGAATTTTATAATTAAAAAGAGAAAGAAGAAAAAAACAAACTTACTTTGTATTTATAAGAATATTTCGAAAAAAATTAGGAAAAATTTCCTGATTATTTATTACTTGAATTATTTGAGTAAGTTAAAATATTTTCGTGTGTTTAATTCGCGACGCGGTTTAGAATGGGAAAAGTGATAGAAGAAGCATTCAACGTGACGTTATTGGCTCACTTATTCGGAGCGACGTCGTTAGTCTGCATCCTTGGTTATCAGATCTTGACGGTGAGGATTTCTAACTCTTCTATTTCCCTAAAATTCCAAATTCCCACTTGGAAACATTGCCAGGCAAAAATTCAGATTCTCCTTAATTCCATGTTGCTCGGACTGACTGCTACTCTACGAAGAATTTTTCAAACGGAGACAACACTACTTTGCTGACATTCGTGACGTTTCAGTTTCTTGTTTTACTGATCCTATACGCTCATTGTACCGTTGGAGAGAGTCTCTTGACCGAGGTGAATATCATCTTAATTCTAAAATTTACTCAAATCATCAGAATTCTTTCTTCGATCGCTGCTTCCAGAGTGCAAAAGTTTGCGCAGCGTTCTACGATTGCAAATGGTACGAAATGCCGGTTGAAAGTGCTCGGTGTGTTGTTCTATGCATGATCAGAGCTCAGAAGCCTCTTTGTCTAACAGCAGGCAAATTTGCGATGTTCAGCTTGAGCACCTTAACCGACGTGAGTATTCCATTTCTACCAATGTGAAAAAAGAAAAAGAAACAAATCGCATAGATTTATTTTCCAGGTGTTGAGAACATCCATGGGATATCTCTCGGTCTTGCGATCCTTCTTGCATTAATTCATATTGATTCATACGTGGAATATTAAAGTAACGATGAAGGATCAGATAAATTCTGCGAGTATCGGAAATACTTAAGATTGGATTAGAGAAACATTTCTTCGGACAGATATTTTCAAAGTTTGATGGTTCATTATAAAAAAAAAAGAGTTTATTATTTGTAGCTGAGGTGGCGCGTGGTAGATCATACATGGGGTTTTACACATGATTTACTCTATCGACTCTATCGCACTATAATTTCACGCGATTCTATGTACAGTGGGGGGGAAAAAAGGGGGGGGGGCGGAGTATGGGGATCGTAGTTTTGACATTTTCGTCTAGTATTACTTTATATAAGTCAATGTTACAGCTAAAATATTACCCATTACATTACGAGCTATGATTAATGTGTGCAAGATCCGCGACGCGTGACGGATCTCTCCAATTGAAACTTGGATTGTTCCGCGTTACTTTTCTCGGATATTTTACGTATTCTGCATAATTGCGGGAGTCTCTGATTCGTGTTGTAGAAAATTGATAACAGAGACTTAACCAAGCTACACTTTGTCTCATCCTCGTCTCGTTCGTTTCTCGACGTAAAAAAATATCTGCGTAATTAGTAACTAGAAACATCTATCCTTCTTTCTCGCGAAGAAGAGAGAAAAGAGAGAGAAAGAGAGAGAGAGAGAGAGTGAGTAAAAATCTCGAGGAGGGTACACGCGTCTCTCACGTTACTCGGGAATGACAAGTTAACCGCATTTCTCAAAAGTTCCATCGCGCCAACCGCTTATTTGAGCAAAAAAGGTATACATAAAGACACTTTACCATCGGAGTTACATACTATTCTACGTACGATAGCCGGTCGCTTCGAAGATACGATCGTTGGGAGGAGCAGTGGAGAGATCATAAGGGTGAAAGATGAAGCTGGCGTAAGAAAACACGCCTCCTTCTCTTCGTTGCATACCTTTACGAGCGCTCTTTATTTTCTTTTTTCTTTTTTTTTTTGTACGCAGGATGAGTCACTAATAACTACCTTCGTGAGAAAATATTTCGCTAGCGATTTTCTCTCTGCGAAAGAGCAACTCTCCAAGGTCATCTTGGTAGAGTTTCGATAATGTCGGAGAGAAATAAATCATAATTAATGAATCGCAAGGTATTCTCGAGACGATAGTTTCTTAATTACTCAAACTTTGCGTGTGTGTGTGCATGTTTGACGGGGTTCGAGGCTTCGGGAAAGCTTTTCTTTTTTTCTTACACTCTCCTGGCTGCCATCGGACCACACTTGAGTATTAGCAACGTGTAGAAGAATAGTAAAGAGTAAAATGGCACCCTGAGTTGAAGAAGCACGGTCTGTGGAAACGATAGTTAAGTACTTAGAGGTCTCAGACTCTTCTCACCGTTATCTACATACGTCGAACGCGGCCGGTAGTTCAACCACTTACTCTACGCGAAATAGTTCGTTTTCTTCATTAACGCTTTGACTGCCAAGCGTAATTCAATACGATTCAAAGCAGTTGCGTTGTTCTACAAAATGATTTCGAATCTCTTTTATCCTCTAATTTCAATTAGAGTGATTCAAAAATAATTGAGTTATGAAAATTCAGTATAATTCGAAACATTAAATAAAATTATCATTAACGCGGCAGTCAAAGTATTAAGCACCGTTTTCACAGGTTCCTGATGGTAGAGTTTCGCACGAGTGGTTACCGCCGAATCCCTTACTACACATGGAATGTACTTTCATCGAGGTATAAGAAGTATTCCGGGATTCGAGGAGTTTTTTTCGAGGGTCTCGAACCTCATGAGAGTGGGTTACGAGTGCGAGGCTCGCGTAGGATCCTTTTTCGCCTGCGGCACACTCGTCGAATTAGTAACCTTGTACGCATTGCCCTTTACCTCAGCGGGATGTTTATGAGTACTCGTCGACGATTTCCTTGGAGGTTTAGTGATCTGGGTCGTCGATAAACCGCTCACCGGATACTTGTTACGATTGGAACCAGTCGCGCCATTCGTGCTTCTCGATTCTCTACCATTCTTAGTGGGAGTCGAGGAACCGGACTCCGTTGGATGCTTCGGCATGACGAATGCCTTCGTTTGTTTGAGTAAGTACCGATCGTTGCAGAGTGCTGATATAAGCGGTAAATCCAGATTGCGGCTTTTCTCGCGAAGCGTGCGGATATCTAACATCCCATCCTCCTTTCCTTCCTCGCGAGCTTCGGCCGCAGAGATTATGCCCACTGTATTGGTGGCAGTAGGCGCAGTCGGCTTAGTCATCTTCTTCAAGGAATTCGACGTTGCTGGTGAGGATGACGCTGATGGCAGTGGTTGATTCTTCTCCAGGTTCTGTAATAGAAAATTTCAATATTGTGGTGAGTATTAATAAATGAAATATAAAGTGTAAATTGTATTGTTTAAAATATGAAATTTTGGATAAAAATTGATAATCTTTACCTGTATCTCATAGGGCGGCGGTGGCGGTGGCGGTGGGAGTCTTCGATGTTTCATTTGTGGCAGTGATTGCATCTTCGAATTAACGGGCGAATCGAAACACTTGAGAATATTCTCATCGCTCCTGGTTCTTGAGAACGTATGTAACGTGTGCGGATGACTCGGTGCAGGTGGTTCTCTTCTCAAGCTTTGACTTCCGGAGGAGCAAGTAGCCCCACTGTAAAGGGAGCTGGTGCTTGCAGCATAGTGGCTGCTCAAATTACTATGTAGAAGATAATTACTGGAACTCGTGTCACTGGTGCTTAGATTCTGATTCGAGGCGTACCTCGATGGCGAGGAAAATGAGGAACCAGGTAGGTAAGGAGTGCTTCGATACATTACCGAAGCTTTATTGTTAAAGGAAGGATATGGTGGAGGAGGATACGCTGCCATTGCCGCTAACAAAGAACCTTGCTTCGCGTCGATATACTCTTGCTTCGATACCGCAGGATCTTTTAACGGAAACATAACATAATCGACGTCGGAGTAGAGTTGTTGCTTGTACTGTTCGATCTGGGATCTCGCGACTTGACTGGTATAAACGGTCGCGAGACTGGGTGGAGGAGGTGGCGGCTGTCTCGGATGCACCATAGGCGGCGGAGGCGGTGGCGGTGGTGGTGGTGGGGTTGTCAGATAGGGAAGTAAGACGGGAGCACCTCGGGACGCGTGTACGTCCAGGTAGTTATTTGGACCGACGACGAGAGCCGCGACTGGCGCGTGAACCGGCGTGGGTTTCATCTTATCTCCAGGATAAGTGGGCGGTTGGATTCTAGGCGGTGGCTTCGGGGCGACTGACTGAACATCGACAGCTGGCAAATTCGAGACGCTCGTCTTCGGCGGTAAAATACCGTGATTTGGTTTGCTACTCGCGCAACTCGATTGTATTTTTGTTGAGGTGATTCTTGGGACTATCTCCTCGGCGGCAGGTGGATATAGGGTTGAAATGGCTTCTTGTCGACTGACTTCCGATACTTCGGGATAAGGCGGCGGTGGAGGTGGTGGCTCCCTTGGCGTTACTGCGTCGTTTCTTGGTGGCGTTGGCGGTGGGATTTGGATTCTTTCTCGGGGTGATGTGTATGGAGGTGGTGGGGGTGGCTCGGTTCTTCTTGGTGGCAGTGGAACAAAGTCGGCTCGGGTTGCGTTGTAGGGTGGCGGGGGCGGTGGTTCCCGCTCGATTTCCGGGATCTTCGGTCTCGATGAATTTATAGTCGCGTAATCCATGCTTACGGGATATGGTGGTGGTGGTGGAAGCTGCCGGTCACTGTCGGTTCTAGGTGGTGGAGGAGGTGGAGGCATGGTAACGTAGTCGCAGTCGGAATCCATTGAGTTACTGATAGTCTTTCGCGGTGGATAACGACCGACTATCAAGTCGGAAAGTTCGTCGGCGGACAGGAGAGGTCCTGCGTTCGAAGGATCGCTACCGTCGCCTCGGAAACTTCCCGCACTCAATATACTATTACTTCGCGAGCGTGAATCTTCCAGCGGCTGATCCAGAGAGACTCCTGTCATGGTGCACACGCCGTTCGAAACGTGATCGTCGTCCTTGCACACACTGTATATTGGTTCCTGATTTTCCGCGCCAGTGTCTTCGGTATAAACGTCGCTGGTCTCGGATCTGAGACCACTGTGAATCGTGTAAAAGCCAGACGTGACTGAGGCCTCGTCGGTGGTTGACTGGACGGAACTTAAGGCACAGACATCGCTCGCTGCTGAAGATTCGTTTGCGTCCCCAGTTGGAGAGTACAAATCGCCCATCCTCTCATCTTGCATCTCGCTACTTCTCAAGGTATACACGCCACTTGTTTCACTGGCAATGTCTGTTCCTGAACACAAATACAAGATACCTCTCTTACAGCACCTTTCTCAATTCTCTACACCCCAATTTCCTTTCCCATCCAATGAATATTCATACGGCATGAATCTTCAACATCTACTTTCCACTTTTTACTAACTTCCCTATATTTTATTCCAATCAACTGTTATAGCTCGTATTATTACTGTTACTCCTCGTTGCGAAAGAGCAAAATAAAATTTACCGGGAGATACATTAAAACGGTGCCTGGGTCCTCACCTGCATACTTTCCAGATTTTTTACACCTGTCGTAAATAGCACCAGGGAAGCTGGCGGTTTCCGAAGAGACTGCCGAGTTCTGTGCCGTGTGAGAATAGCCGAGTTCCAAACTGGAGGTGGCGGAGGTGCGGCGCATTCGGGTCGGTCCACCACCCGCAGGTGCATTGACGACGACCGTGCTGCAGCTGCTGCTACACTGCGAACCCTCAGCAGCGGTCGCTGTACCCGAGGCCAGCCGGTGTGCACCGCTCGTTGGAGTCGTATCGGCGCCGTCGACCTCTGAAAATCGTCCTACAATCACATCCCACTTTCTTCTTACTATACTGCCACTTGATCGCTTTTGACCACTCGCTCCTTGATTGCGCCAACGGCGGGATACGTATCGGACTAAAACCGCGATCTACGTAGACGGTTAGTAGAAAGTGAAAGAAACCCAGTCTACCTTATATAAACGATTTCTAATATACAGCTTTGCGACTTCGAGGGATACAGAATTTTAAGGGAAAAAATGATTTTTCTTTAAAAACTAGCAATTTTGATACTTTTCTTGCAGGAGAACTCAATATAGGATTCAGACTACGCTCAGACTTCCGATGTAAAAATAATAATAATTATTCTTCATTGTTTAGGGCAATGTCTAGGAAACTCACCATCGACGGTTGAGACCGGCGACGACGGCATGGAATGATCCTCCACATCAGCATCTCCACCATTAACGATGCCACATTGCCCCGTCGAATGAGACGTGTTTTCAGTGAGGCGTGGTAAACACTCCGTGGAAGCTGGTGCCGTATCAGGCTCATCCTCGCTGTGCACTCGATCGCTGACGATCCCAGAGGTTGTATTGGAAGATGTGCTCGAGATGACGGAGATTCGCTGATCGCCGCGTCCTCCTCGTCCCGTCAGGCTTAACTTGCATCGCGCCGGATACATGTAGCAATCGCGAAGCACCTTCCTCTCTGCAAAAAGAACGATTCAACCGTATGAAAAAAAAAAAAGGGAAAAAGTGTAAAGGCAGATGGAATAAACTGTGCCTTAAATATGCAATAAAGTAGAGGTAATACTGTGCGGAAAAAGGGGCTCACCTTCTTCTTCCCGCCTCTTTGCCTCGTTGACTCTTGGCGCTATAGCCATGGAGAACTGGTGGGTGTCGCGGCAAAGTCCCAAGAGGAGCTTGCTCTTGTCATCGCAGCCGCTGTAGAGGGTAAGCTTATCCGGCTGATCGACCGCTCGTATTTCAAACTTCTTACGCTGAACACAACAAAAGACCTCTATTAATCCTTACTTTTCCTTTATTTAGTAAGTAAATACAATTGTGAAACTAATATATATATATATATACAACATTTTCTTTTATACATACTTATATATATATATTTGATATATACACAACATTTTCTTTTTTCTTTAGTATCTCGAGTGGATAATGAAGTTTGGGGATAAAATGAGATAAATCGTAGAATATAAGGAAGAAAACTAACGTCGAAGCAGAGCTTCCCAATGTTGTTCCAGGCGAAGACTCGCGGCGTCTCCTCCTCAGCGTAGACTCGCACCCCGCGAGCACAAATTGCGAGGAGGATGCGTCCTGGACCTGCCTCGTTTTTGCTTCGCCGGAGACGATAGAGGTGAGCGTTGAGCGGCGCCTCCAGCAACACCGCCTCCCTGATGTACTGCAATTCTGCCTCCTCCCTCGACAACCCCCGGTTGTTCCTATGCTGAGCCGCGAGCACGGAGAGCACATTCGGCTCCAGGCACATCTATTCATGAAAAAAAAAAAAAAAAAATAAGCAATACCATTATCGATCCAGTCGAAAGGAAGTAAAATCTATCATGAATTGCATTATTAATTTCTTTTAACTCAAAAGAAAATTCCAAAGAAATATTCAGTATAAAAATGAGGAAAAGAATAATTGAAGGAAAATTTCACTTAATTTGCATAGTCGGATGTCGTAGGAAGAGGGGGTGAGAGAGTGGAAGGAAAGCTATTTCCGTCAGGGAGAATCTCACGATTAATTCACTGCGATTCTCCACGCAACGAGTAAGGTATTCGGGGTCCGTCGTAAATTCGACTTACGTGAGGCGGAAGGTAATCCGTGGGTTTACAGTAGCCCACGGATCCTGCGTGTGGCCGGTGCCGCTCCTCGGAATAGTCGCCAAGATCGGCTTGCAGAGCCAAACCCGCGAGCTGGAGGAGTGGTGTGACGATGGAAGACTCGTGCAAGGGATGATGGGGGTGCAAGCTTTCCACTCCCCCTCCATGCCTGACGACATTGTCCCGCAGTTGCAAGTAATAATGGTGACGCGTCGTCTCATCGCTGAAATCAACAAATTTTTCATCCCTTTTATTACTAATTATTATTATTATTATTATTATTACATCGTGCATTCGATCTTGAATACGAATAATACAATTCTACCATAAAATTGACTATTTCTAGAGACATTTTAAAATCAATTACAATTTCGATATTTTTGCTAAACAAATTTCTTGTTCGTTTTTATGAATAAATATTAATGCTATGAATTATTTATTGAGCAATGAGTGATATATTGATTGAAGTAAAATGATGTAAGGCAATTTTGTTATACGTTTCGAGAAGTATATTAATTCCGAGGTTCTTGTGTCTCCTGGAAGTAACTTTCAGTTGGAAGGGTTAATAGTTCCAGTGTTAAGTGTACCAGGAGCCACAATCATTAAATAATGAAATTGCAATTACTCAAGATCTCAGCCGTAGGGTGCGAATAATATTCGAGTTACTTAAAGAGAAAGCGAGACAGTAAGCAAGCAAGAGCGAGTCAAAAGAAAATGAAGAAGACGAAGACGAAGAAGAAGAAGAAGAAAAGAAGAATAATCGGAGAAGAGATTCTTTCACGCCATCGTGAACATCGCAGCCAGCGGGGACCACGAGTGAGTGGATATCGATTAAGATTTTTCGTAAGCTTCTCGAGTGGCCGTAATTGGCGATATACGCGTCACGTCCAAGGGCGGTAGCCCGAAGCGATATGCAGTCTACGCCATTAGTTTAATGATTAGTTGTAGCTTGACCACCGAGAATGCATTAGACTATTAGAGGAAGCTTCGAGTTCTCAATGTGTACGCTTCTCGAACATAGCTATTGGTCTTTCGTCGATGATATACAATTTCCACGTGGTATTCGGTCAAAACAAACCTTGGAACATTCCCGTTAACTTCTAGCGTTTCGAGCAACGTGTATACATTTGCGTATGTACTGGAGATATTCGAATCTACTTACGTACATCTACATTGCTCGAAACTAGCGGAAATTTACTCTTACGTAAGCCAATTGCACGAGCGTTTCGCTGCCGCTCACGAGAAGCTAGCATTTAATCCTAACCTCACTTCCTCGTCGCCAATGGAAATCCATCAAGCTTATCGCATACAAGTTTACGAGAGTATTAATATATGTGTTGTTCTATTTTTGCAGATGATTTTCTACTATAACTTATCACGTTTTCCCACGTTTTTCCACATTTTTCATCCTTAGAAGAATAAATAATTCTTCTCATTATATTTTTTATTTTTCGAATGACTAAGATTACGAGAGAATGTATATTATAGGAAATTAAGTTAAAGTTTGTTTCAAAATGCGACAAAGTGTGTGCTTCGATTGTCAATGGAACGGCTCAATTATGTCTACGTTCCTTCTGCTAGTAATCGTTCTTTCAGGAATATTGGAACGAGAAGCGATCAGTCGTCGCGGTGCTTCTCAGGAATTCGACATATTGAGAAACTGGTTCTCGCAAAAGTTCCAAGTCGAATTGTTCGGAGCTCGTGACATGCGGTTAATTCCCGTCGACGAGCGTGTCGTCGTAATACGTTCGACGTCTCTCGACGTAGTTCTTGGTGCGGATGTGCCAGCGTGAGAAGCATATCTCACGGCAACGACAGGCTATTATTATTAATTATGCAAATTGCTTGCCGCGATTCGCCACGCTGTCCGTTATGCGGAAAGGCGACCACGATGTGTACCATGTTCGTATCGTGTTCACTTGACGCTGGGTTATGATTTCCGTCGCAGAGACGTTGGATCTTTATGATCAATTTTATAACGGATTAATTTAATTTTAATTGGAAAAACAATATAATATATAATATCGGAATTATGTTCGAAATTCGTGAGTAATAATGTTTAATTCATTATGCTTGGAATTATATTGAATGATAAAAGGAGAAGCTGATTCAAATATGTTAATGATAATCAGTTAATGTTTCCTAGAAGTTAATTAAGAAGAAGATACTATGGTTCGAAGAAGTTAGTGACAATTGGAGGTCGATAATTATTAATCAAGGTCGAACCAATGGAGGAAGAAAGAAGACTGAAAACTGGGGAAATAAAAAGAAGAAGAAAAAGAGATAAGGGAGAAGATAGTCAATCTCAAGGAGAGGGTTCCTCCGTTCACGAACGAAGGGCGGCGGCATAGTCGACGCGAACGTGCGGCGAATACGGGGTCCACGTCGAGCCAGGCCCCGCGGCAAATCACTGGTTTCGGCTGGAAATCAGAAAGCAACCACGGATCGGTATAATTACCGAGGACGAGTGCTTTCATTTACTGCGGACAGTCTATCTATCACGCGCCACGTAATAATTAATAATTACAAGAGTTGGTAGCACAGAGCTACCGGACTGAGGAGTCGAGATTTCGTCTCGAGAGGAGGATCATGCTGATCCACTACCTTCTTTATTTCTCTTTCTCTCTTATTTCTACCATTCTTCTTCTTCTTCTTCTTCTTCTTCTTCTTCTTCTCCCTACCCCCCACCCTTGCTCCCCAAGCTGACCACTTAGCCCAGGGGGCTGGTCAAGATTATCCTAATTAAAAAAAAATTCAAAAGGAATAAAAGATTCTTTGTAATATTCACCAGTTGGCCATGAGGAAATATTTCAACTGTTATGTGATTAATTCTCTGATCCAATAGAAGTGTCTATTAAAATAGATCGGTTTCAGTGGAGAAAATTGACTGAGTAAAATGAAGAGTAAAAACAAAGGTAAAGCAAAGGTAGAAAAGATGTGAATTTTCATAAACAATGATCACTTACCTCAAAAGTAATGGTGTATCCACGTAATAGCGCACGCGAAAGTAGAGTACGAAGGCTGGTCGGCCACTGCTGTCCAAACCCTGTAAACAGAAAAAGCAAAACTTTACTATAACAATCAGAATTATTTTCAAAAATAGATTCTTCTATTATATTTTAGGATTCTTGTTTAGATGAAATAAAAAACCGACGCATTCGTATTGTATATATTTAATCTTCAGAATTATTTAGAATTTTTTCAGGGATGATTAGATCTTTATCCTATCGTGCTTGTAACACATTTACAGATGTCAATTTCGGCATGCTCGGAAGCTACCGGCACGACGACTCAAAGTCAATACTGCACACGTGGGCGCAACACTGCCCAATGGTGAGTCCACCCACGCGCCCTTCAACCCACGCTGTACGAAGCACAGTAGCCGAATGCATTCAGGACTCGACCCCAAAGTCTTCGATACATGACGTGCGTTCAAAGCAGACAATGCTGTAAGAAAAGCTGTTTTTCAAGTTATTTCTTCTTTTACGAATATTCTGTTCGTTTTCATGAAATCTGGAAATGTGGAATGTGTCTTTAATCAGTTGGAAGATTAGCGTGGCTTTTTTCGTGATATTTCGAATGTAATGTTTATCATGAGAGTGGATGGAATATTCGACAGATCGTTGAACAAAGAAGAAGAAGAAGAAGAAGAAGAAGAATGGAGCAGACAGAAGCAGGAAGATCCCTGAAGAAAGGAAGGTCATGAAAGAAGGACGGAAGGCCGTAAGCGAGGATCAGAGGCAGGGCCCAATAACGAAGTCCACTCCAAATTCGGTAGCCGAAAATTAAACCGGGAAGGGTCCGGTTGCGTCTAGACCTAGACCCTCCGGTCAAATCGTAGCAAATTATACCGTCGTCGGAGCTATCCGCATATTTTACCAATCATAAATATTAATCCACCACGGTGCTTGGCATGCTACTCATTCTGTCTTCCAAACTTCTTCTTCTCCCTCTCTCTCTCTCTCTCACTTTTTTTCTGTCTCTCTTTCTGTCGACATGGGCCCCCCGGGTACAGTCGCCACTAAAATCGACTCTGGTCCAACATTCGAATATGCTCGCGTGTGCCAGGTATTAGATTGGCAGGAATGTAATTGCTAATTTTACATATCGAATGCAAAAGATTTATTGCTCAAAATAATGACCAATCGCAGGTCTTCAGATTTTGTATCTGAAATCTTTCATTTCGACTACTTCTTTTTCTTTCTCAATTTAACAAGCTACGTATTATATGTCGAAAAGAAGAAAGACGCAAACTATAGTTACTTTTGTAATTACTAAAACAGAATTTTAATTGAAATTCTTTAAATGAAAGTCTCATTGATTTAGGAATAGTTCCAGCAAGATTTTGAAGTGTAGATGAGAGATTGAATTATATTTTGCAATATAGATTGTCACTTAATAAGGATCGTCGCGTTTTATGGGGTGAATACATATTTCGCAATTGTATTCGGGATGTAACTCGTGTCAGAAATGGGACAGACAAAGTTGAACGTATAGAACCAGATCACGAGTCTCCCTTATGTTAGCGTAACGTGTTATTCGCAACCTACTCATGCAGCTATTGACTTAGCTTGCACTTTACATAAGCGATTCTGCAATTCAGCGGATCGCAACTCTATTCAATCAGCATCGGAATGCCTCGGTACCATTTCTTCGACACACCCATCGAATGCAACTCGAATGCGACCCGGAACAGAAATCAAAATAACCAACCCGAGAAAATATTTTCCTGTCATAATCAATTTCTTTTAATCTTCTGTATCTTCTTTATTTTAACAATTTGAAAACTAATGATTTTTTTATAAAAATCGAATTTCCCTTAAATTTAATATAACTTGAAAAAATCGAATCATGGTTTTGGGAATTTATTAATATTACAGTGATGACTTGATATTGGCTGAAAAAGAGACAGTCAGCGACGCAGTAAAGTTAGAGAGGGAGAGAGAGAGAGTATGAAGGGTTAAATCCTGGCAGTTGTTGCCTTTCTGGGTGTCGCGGGTTTCGCGCTGGCCTGTTACGTCGCACCGGGTGCTATCTCCCAAGCGGAGGATGCGCGCGAACCAGGGGGAAGAAAGGTGGGGCAAAGGGACCGAGTAAAAGAAGGGGACGAACTCGAGTAACCGAGAGAGACAGAGAAGGGGCCCAGTTTTAATAGCCGAGGAGCTCTCGCGTGGCCGCAGAAAATCCTCGCGGCCGATATTCCTCGGAGATAAGCACGTAGTCCGGTAGCCCGGTTTTACCCAGCCAGTATTTATTGGTTATTGGTGTGGACCGTCATTAGCGAAACGGGGGTCCCGGTGTTCGGGCCAGATACAAAGATATCGCGTCGGGTGGCACGCTCTCCTTCTCTCTTCTTCTTCTTCATCTTCTACTTCTTCCTCTTCTTTTTCTTCTTTTCTCTTAAGACTACGGGGCCCCGACTGCAACAGGACCCAAGTAATTTCTCCGACGAATCTCGCCCGTCGGTTTGTCCGCCTTCCGCGATCGGACCGTCGCGCTTCTCGCCGAAGCTCCATTACGCGAACTCGACAAATTTCAACCCTTTCCGATTGTACCGTCAACCGAACACTGTTCTCAAAAACACCCTCATTATTTAAACTCAAAATTCCATTTAAAGGTTTACAATCAAATCACTTTAATCAATTTTCTATTTATTTTCACATTCAATTTACTTTTACTTATCAATTTATTTAATAAATTAATTACTGTTATTTAATATTTAATAATTACTGTTTAATTTCCGTTAGTTTTCCAATTTTTTTATATATAAAACGAGATTTCGACGTACTTTACTTAGAAGTTGCTTCTGTTGGTGGATTTTTTGGCGGACGGTGTGAAAGGAGACCAAGGTGTCGATAGGTATATTTAGAAAAGCGGGGAAAGAGGATTGGGCCAGACTATACTGGCGAGAAGCTACTCGTCTTAAGGAGAGAGCTGCTGGTGTACGCTCGTTTAGCGCTACCCTCGGGGCAAAACCACGGCCGCCATCCTGTACTCGCGGATGGAAATGCTAATTTGACCGAAGAGGGCCTTCTACGCACCCACCACCTTCTTCTCCCCGTGCCCCAGGCTATATTCTTCCTTCTTTCCCTCTTAAATCCTCCTGGCTATCGTACACCGTTTCAGTTCTCTCGCCCAATTCTACACGGTCCAACCTCATACTTCCGTCGTCTTTCGACCCGGTGACACGCGCGATCTCTCAATGCTTTATCACTGCTCAACCAACACTTACGTATGTGTGAGAACTCCGCCAGTTCTTCGGCGCGTACTTGCTCAGTTTATTCTCGGGGTCCACGAACAGATATTCTCCGTCTGAAACAAGGGGAAAAACAAATAGATTGATATGTAGATATATATATATATATAGAACAATGAGTTATTTTATTCAATTATTATCACGGGTACTAAATTATGCCAGATTTTAAACAACAAACAATTTCATTGAATCATTATAAATACACTGATATTTATTTAATTAGTAATTGATGAGAAATTGGAAGAAAGTGTTTTTGGGTTGTTAATGGAAGAAATAATCGAGCTTCTCATTATTCTGACTGTTTTGATAGCTTCCTAGCATAGCGAGTGGAGCGAAGGAGACCTTAAGTAGATAGGGGCGCGTTTTGGTCAGGTGAAAAGGTGCTGGCGATCTTGAAGCAGTACGCAGTGGCCCGATATGGTCGCGTCATTGGTCCGTTGCAACGGCTGCATCGAAGCGATGCAACGCGGGCCCATTCTCCTCGCTCGACTTTTTGCACGGGCGATGCTCTGAAATGCCGATACCCCTAAACGAGCGAAACAATGAAAGAGCTTGTCGACGAAGAGACGTTCGTGAATGAGAGGGCCTCCAAACCTGTCCTGCCCACATGGGGCCAGACACTCGGCTCCCAGAGGCTCGCGACAACGCGACGCGCTTTCCGACCTGGAACTCGATCTGGAACCTGCAACTGCCTCTCCTCTCTCTTTCGACCCCTCGCGGATCACCTACTACGCTGAACACCACCGACGCCAATCCGCGAGGGCTTCCTCTTCGTACTTAACTACATACCAAACGAAATCCGATAATTGTGCGCGTTCATCGTGATAAACTGAAATCTTGAATGCGCTTTGCAACCAACCCCCTTTTTAGCAATAAATTTCCTAATTCTCTTTGCTTCCGAAATTAGGATATTGCATATTAAGTTGTTGCGGGTTTTATTGAATAAACTACCAGAGAATTTATTTATTAAGAAAAAGATTCTTAGCAGATTGTTTAGTGTTACATACTTGGAGAGTATGTATGTTGCAGGAAAAAAAAGGCTGGCTGACGTTACTCAAATATAATCGTCGACAGCAATCGTCACTTTAAGTTAGCCAGTCTTCTAGCTGCCGAGCTGAACATGTTTGATTCGAGGATACTAAAGATCATGAAGTATGCTGGAAACCCTCGTAAACCTGGGATCTATGTTCTATAAAGAAGAGTGGAAATACCGCTTGCACCGTTTGTCGCTGAGTTCTGGCAAGCGTTATCGTTCAAGGGACAATAAACCATGTTATCGTGACGCGCTTCTTCACCGGCCAACAGAGCGAGAGAGAGAGAGAGAGATAGAGAGAGAAGGAGAAGCATAAACCCGTGCGTCCATCTAAGAGAATGTGTTGTAGCGCGCGTATAAGCGCGGATTCATTATAGGTTACGTTTCAAACATCTGCTCCTCAATAAAACTCCACGTCGCGGAGCCGGTCCTGGGTAGAGAGAAAAAGAGAGAGAGAGAGAGCGGGTTGGTACTCTGGTAGAGAGCCGCACCTCGATTCTTCTCCTCTCCTCTTTCTCCATTCTCTCGCGATACAGCAGACTCTCCCTCCTTTTCCCTCCCACACTTCATTCCTACCAACCTATCTCTCTCTCTCTTTCATTCTTCAAATCCTTCTCTTCCCTCTCCATCGGCCGTTTCCTTCTCGCGTTTACACCCGGCGCACGCAGGAGTCGAGGATTCTCGAACACCCTGTATTTAGCATATTTCGATTTGCCCGAGATATATACAGAGAGCCGTCCCGGCTCGTCGACGTCCGGTGCCACGTGTGGCACACGGTGCCTTTCAGACACGAACGAGCGAATCGCGAGCCACATTCCGCGGTGGAGCCAGCCAAGGATGAAAGAAGAACGCAAGATGGGGGGATATAATGCACCTCTCCTTCTTTCTCTCTTTCTCTCCCTGTCTCTCTTCGTTGTGACGGCAACTCGCCGAGAAGATGCCCAGGTTGTGCCTTTGCGCCTGTGGCCGGCTGGTTCGCAATGCCTCTGCCTTCCTTTCTGCACCAGAGGTAGAGCACCACCACCACCACCACCACCCCACCACCACTACCACTACCACTACCACTACTACCACCACCATCACTACCATCGCCAGGAAGAGAGAGAGAACCTGGCGAAGGAGGAAGCCAGATGAACCAAACGAAGCAAGGGAACCAAGCGCGCGGGACGGAAGAGGAAAACGGAGCGGGAGTCTCGACGAGAGGGCTGGCGACCTAAGAAGGTCGGAACATCGTATTTCTTGTGGCAGGGAAGTCAGCAGCGTCGTTAAAAAGGGAAGCTTTTGAGGTAGCTTCACCGGTGCGAAGATCCTACGAAAAGTGTTTGATGAATCGTTCCTGGGATCCATCCAAGATAAATTCTTTCGAATTCTAAACCAAAATCCAATAACACACTTTTCAATGAATTTCATCCAGTTTACTCGTTCATTATTAATCCTATTTAATTGATTCTACTGGCTCATTAATCTCTCGATCAAGATCAACTTTGGTAAGTATTCATTACTGCTACTTAATTAATTCCGTTTGATTTGCATTGTGCCTCTGAAACAAACAGCTGATTTTGGGGGTCAGGAAATCTGGCTGCTGTATCCCAACAAATGACATTACATTATCCATGTAACGTGCAAAAATGCGCCAAGTAGATATAGCACAGAGAAATGCTTCAAAATCTTAAATAGTATTATAGCGTAAAAAAGTAGTGAAATTAATGTTTACCAAGTATGTGCGCCAATCGGCAGCACCGGTATACTTGGTTTTCCGGATCAGGAAATTTGGGCGCTCTATGAGCAGCTTAAAATTTCTGATCCGCCGAAATCAGAAGGAAGAATCAGGAGGGATAGAGAGATGTGTATTCCGCGGTGGAGAGATTGGAGGGACTGTTCGCGGAGAGTCAGGCCCCGAGTTCTTCTCTCGTTGCGCTGGCTCTCTCCCCGTAGCGGAGGGCACCTGTGTTACCCGAGGTATAACCCGACCATTACCGGGGAATGTTGCCCGAGGGCTAACCCCGACCCTCCTGTAACCAGCCATCGGGCCCATGGGGTCCATCCTATCCCAGTGGAGAATTCCTGCTCTCTTTCTCTTTCTCTCGCACATACACATATTCATACACTCGTTTCTTTCTTCCCCATCTCATTCTTACTCTCCTTCCACCTACTGCGATCTCCCATCTCCATCTCGAGATCCTTTCTACCTTCTCTTTCCTCCTCATTCGTCGCCTAGCTAACTCTTACTTTTATACGAGCGCGCCAAGAGAGAGAGAGAGAGAGAGAGAGAGAGAGAGAAGAAAGAAGGCGCTCGAGAAAAATTACTGGCCCCTGGGGCGTTTACTTCAATGAAGTAAAGTCACTAGGCCTGTGGAACAACTCAGCAACAAGCAATACAACAAGCACTGTTTCAACAGTTTATTACTAATTTCATTTCTAAGATGAAACCTTCCATCCTACTTTTTATAGTTATTTTATTAGTTATTATTATTCTATTTTTTTTGCTGTCAATATTAGTAGTTTTATTTATAATTGAAGATGAAAAAAGAGGTGACACGAATGGCTCGAGTATCCTCTTGCTGAATCCTAGTAAAGTATCCCGTAGAGTCTTTGGTTTCCCAGAAAGAAACAATGTTCTCTGTTGGACGGCGTGGCAGAGCAATCCGCCGTAACCGTAATTACAGCCGTAATCACCCCTGATTGCCGAGAGAGGGCTCGGTTTGGCTCGTCTCTCTCTCTCTCTCCCTATCTTTTCGAAGGCTTCTCTTGGGACTGAGGTACATAAGCTTCTCTCTCGAAGGCCTCGATCGCAGTCTGATCGCCCCGTCGAACGCCCTTTTCGAGGAATTCGCCAAACGTGCCAGCGTGACTCGCCTTCATCCTTGTAATTATGGGAAAGGTATGATGTCTAATAAATATTGGAGGACGTATCATTCGACCCGCAGGTGGCTCTCGCTCGGTCCATCGCCCCCCCCCCCCCCCCCACTGTATTTTTCCTCCTCTTACAATCAAATCCTTGGAACCCAGCTACTCGTATTGACACTCGAACTAATCGTTATCCACCGATATTAATTAGGCTCGCGCAAAAATTACCGCAATTTTTATTCATCGATTTACCAATATAGAATTTATTAATTGAAGAGTCATCAAGAGTATTCAATTTGATGATAAAAAATAATATTGAAAATTAGCCACTTTCAGGAGTAAATGAACGTAATTTTGTAAAGTAGTTATCGCGACACTTAGCAAAGGTAAACTACGCGTCCGATGGAAGAGCTAGACGAATGGCGCCATTAATCCCTAAGCTGGCGTTATAATCTAATTTATTACCGGCGCGTGAACGATGGGATTTTAAGTCGATTTAATGCCATCGCGCTCGGCATTACGTCCGAATTAAATATTCATTAGGATCATCCTCGCGACGCTTTTGGTCGAGTCATTCATAATAAAGACTCAAACTGATCTTGTAACGATGCGAGACGCCATTACGCCATTGAACCCCACCCGCGGTTCTTTGCGATGAATGGCCCTCTTTCTTTTCTTGTATTCCGCAGGATTCGCGTGGACAGAGCTTTTTTACTTGGAAGAACTTTCGGAATCGGAGCTCCATCCCATTCTCTCCTCTATTTTCTTCTTCTTTTTCTTTTTGCCTTTCTACCTGTAGCTTCTTCTTCTTCTTCTTCTTCTTTTGCTTCTTCCTTCGCGATCTCCGTGCAGAATGGCCGATGCGCCGGCTTTCCAGTGGCATTCCGCATTAGTCTCGCCACCCCATCATCGAGCAACAGTCACCACAGTCGAACGATCTACAATTCATCCGCTACGTGGACTGTATGACTTGTACAGCACGTCAAAACTATTTCATTTCAAGTATAACACGTTTTTTTTCAATCGGCATATTTACAGAAATACAGCAAAAAAAAATTAATGATTTTATTCTTATTACTGAATATTTCTTCCCACATTTGATCCCATTTTTATTTACTAATACGAATTTACTAAGAAGCAACCCTTGCAGTTAGTAAGGGTTGAGCAGCAACATTATCTTCCCCAAGAATCTCGCGGGTTATAATTGGTTCAAAGTTGACCGAACGTCAACAGGACAGTAGCAGACTGAACGAGTTCCCGTCATCGGCTTTTTATACCTCGCGGTCAAAGAATGAAGGGGCAAGAACGGCGAGGCGCGTGCAACAATGTTGGCACAATGTGCCATTGTATCGATGGGGAGTAGGTCAATATATTTTTAAGGTTGTTTGGAAAGTTGCCAGGATGGAAACAGAAATATCTTCAAAATGACCTATTCCACGCGAAGTTCGAAAAATCGGTCGAGAAGATAATGCTATCTTGAATGAAGAAAATAGTTTAATGGAAAATTGAGTGTTGATTGGAAATATTAATTGGAAAATAATGTGTGCCAATATCGTAGATAGCGTTAGCCAAACGTTAGTAAATACACGACCATGGCCGTGCACGGTGCATTGCGGAAGATGGATGGAGTTTCGTCCAGCGGAAGGGGATAAAATGTAGCTTTCACCGACATCGTCACACGCAACCATTGCTAGTAACCCCGTCTGGTAACCTCCGTGTCAAGAGTACCATCGACTGGGTCTCGATGAAATTTCTATTCCTAAAACTCTCCTCTTTTTTCCCCCCCAACTTTGTTTCCCAAAACAAATTCCTTTTATCTCTATCAACTAATTACACTCAGGCCAATCAATTTTTACCTCTTTTTCCACATGATCCTTTCACACGTTTAATTTTGCATTTTATTTATTTGCAATTTTGCGTGATTTTGAAAGCTAGTTAAATATTTAATTTGTTAAAGGATTGCTACATATCGAGTTAAACCTTAAAACTGCTTTTGAATCAGGCGTCGCGTCGTCTCCACCCCTTTTGCGCATCTTCAATTTCGCCGATCTCCTTTGCGGCTCTCCTTCTCCCTCGTTCCTCGTACCGGAGTACACGCTTGTACGGAGCTTCATCAGCGATCGCTTAATATAAATCAAACGGCGACGCGCTTTAATTTATACAACGCCATTACCCTTTATGAATGAGCCATTCATGCGAAGGCCCTCGCTTCTCGCGGACACGTGTCTCCGGTGCTGCGACGACCGTAACGCTTCGCTGCTCGGAGAACGACGATGAGAGAGAAACGAAGACCGAGCGAGAGACCACGAAGTTGCAACGCAAAAAAAAAAAAATTACGATGGAACCTGTGGAGAGATGGAAGGACGTCCAATGTGCACCACGAAAGGACCAGGAGAAAAAGAAGAACTCCCGTGAGACCTTCGATGAAGGAATTTTCTCTTGAGCGTGAATCGATGCCTTGCAGGAGATTCTAAGGAAAAGGGGCCCAATTTTCGAATTTCCAATTTTAATCCAAAATCCGAATATTGTATACTTTAACACAGATTCTTTCAAAATTTCACTTTAAAATATGTCATCTTCTTGCTTCATTTTTGCACAACAAACAAAACATTTTCTTTTACTTCATTTACGAATCTGTGTATTTTCATTTTTTACAGAATTCTTCATTTTGTTGTAAGAAAGGGTTTTTTTCGTTGACAGAGTAGATAATTGTTGAAGTCAGAAAATAAAGAATCAATTGGAGACAGCGTTGGACAATGGGTCGAAGATTCCCTATTTACCAGGAAAACCAAATCAGAGGACCCAAAGGGGTCCAGAAGAGAAGTAAGGACGTTGTGGGCCTGTTATGACGCAGGCGAGTCTACTCAAAGCGTATACGTATATCCAGTGGACCTTCTGTAAGGCCCATTCTCCACTGGCTCTTCTCTCTTGCCTTCAGGCATGCGTCTCTTCTTTCTCTCCTTCTCTTTTTCTCGCTCGTCTCGAGCCCTTTTCCCTTCGCTATGCCCCGACCCCCACCATTTGGGCCTGAGTCCCGCGTCGGCGATTCCTGTCCTCGGTCGAGTGCTCCTTCCACATTCCTGCTTGGCTCCCGAGTCGCCGTTCTATGCCGGATCGGACGATGCAGGGCCAGGTTGGGCCCGGTTGGGCCAGACCGAGACGGGCAGCGCCAGGCGGTGGCAGAGATGCCTGGGCGGGAGGTGGAATACGAGAGGCCCTATACAAATCACCGGGCTACCGTCTTACCCGAGCTCATTCTTTCTCCTTCTTTCTCTCTTCTTCACTTTGGGCCCTCTCCTTTCAATCTTCTCGACCGCGCGCACGCACTTGGCTCACCCTTTTACTTCTCCTTTTCTTCTCCTTCTTCAACTTCTTCTTCTCCTTCTTCTTCGTCTTCTTCATCTTCTGCTTGGGCCCCTGGAATCTCTCCCCACTCCTTCCTTTCGCCCTTTTTCTATCTGCGTCTTGGTCCCTCTTGCTTGCCGAGTAGTGTGTTATCTTTCTCATTTATCGTGCTGTCCTTCTCGAGCTCTTGTCCTGCCTCGGTTGAGAGTTGGGGCCCTTTTCGCTTGTCTCCGTTCTTCCTTCCGTCTATTATACACACGAGAACTGAGATTCTTTCTCTTTCTCTGTCTGCTTCTCCTCGCGGGACTCGCCCCTTCCTTCCTCCTGCATCTCTTCTCTCTCGGGGCCCCTTCTTCCTGCACTTTCATGTCCTTTTCGTCAATTCCTTTTTCTCTCGCTGCAAACAACACGTACTTGCAGAGAAATCCCCCTCGCCACGTCGCACCCCGCCTCCACCGCGTCTACGTCCGCGCATTGACGCCCAAAAAATTTGACACTTCGTATAAATTATTCCTGGCATCGACTAATACTGTACGAGAGGTAGTTCGAGAGGAGTTTAACATAATTTTTTCCAGTAATCAATAATCTTGATGATTTTGGTTTAAAACTGTCTACGAAGGTTGTTACGGAAATACAAATATCCTTTTGCTCGTTTGGCTAATTAATTTGACAGATGTAAAACTATTCGTACGTACAATTTATAAGAGATTTAATAACCGAGGGATAACCGTGCGTACCGGTTTCCAGTGGAGATGCAGGTGCAAATGACTTTCGGCTTTTAAAAATGATTTACTTCAAGGATGGCTGATCCTTAATTTCCATATAAAGTACAAATACCATTAAGCTACTGACTTCTAAGGTCTCGCTTGGTCATCGAAGTTCTTGGTCTTCTCCCGCTGGAGACGATTTATAATTATCCGAAAGAATTCCAACGATCCCCGAAACACCCTCGGGGCAAGAGAGGAGTCTCGAAGGCGCGCTGTACGCTGGCTGCGCCCGAAGGGACGTTCCTCGAGGTCTATTTTTAGCATCGTGCCTCGGAGAAAGAGGCGGGGAGGGAGACACGGGGCAAGGATACAACGGTGATTACAAAATTGCAAGAGCGATTGGCTCGTGTCATTCCTCCACGCCATACAGGTTGAGAGAGAGACCAAAAAGTAGAGGCCGTTGCTGGGGCTCTGGCCAACCGCCTCGTCATCCACTTTTGATCGCCAAGAAACCAAACCAGCCGATATTGACAAAACCTTTAACCTTTCCTGCTACACGGGAGAAACTAAACGCCAAAACTGAAAAAAAACCCCGAAATCATTTGCATTAACCTTCAAGTTACAATGCGCTCTACTGAGTTTCAATATTAAAATCATTATTGATATACATATTTCATGTGTTTAATGCGCTTAGGATATTACAAAATATATTCTCCACACTTTCGTTATACTTTCTTCTTTTATGATAAATGATCCTTTTATAAAAGCGGAGCAATTTCGTTCGAGTTTTCTTTCTGAAGAATGAAAAACGATTGTAATAATCACCCACGCTGAGTGAACCTTGCAAAGGGCACATGCAAGGGTGTGAGAGGTCTTTTCCTTCTTATTCCTGTTTTTCAGGTGCATTTTTTTCCTGTCGTTGACTGAACGGCGCGGCGCGAGCGAAGGAGCGTGGCTCGAAACCCAGCGAACTCTCGCGTTGCGCTGGGCCGTGATGGGGCCTTGCTGGAATGTAGGAGGGAGGGGTCCCGCGTGCAGGGCCCTGCAAAGCCCAGGAAGGGTCCAGGAATGGTGGGGATATACCAGTCGGACCGGCTTGTCATGACTGGTGGGAAAGCAGAGTAGAGCGAGGGTAGTACCCAACGAAGCTCCAAGGGACAGACCAACAGGAAAAAGAGCGCGCGGTATGCAGAAAGATCCTTTAGATTAGTTAAAAGCCTTCCAACTCTTCAATTTAATTTCTATGCAATTTCCGATCGACTTTCTCTCGCTTCCTGATTAATATCCATTCCGATTTGCGAATCACAAATCCAACGACGAGAACTCATAATATCTATTCTATTCCTATCTGCCAATTCCGATCAATTGAAATTAGAAAAAATTAAGAAGAAGAAAGTTTGGCAAATTATTAAGAATTATTATTATTATATTTTTGTATTGTAATTTAATTTAAGCTTGTTTAAAGAAAGAAATTGGTATTGATGTTGTTCTTTCGAGTAGTCAAAGTGACGGAGAAAATTGAATTTGGTGTGAAGAGCAAATGCTTTGTGCACCCTTCGGTATTTCAATGCGCGTAGCTAGTACCTCCCAAGGGGGGGCAACCCTCAGTCTCGACACTGCTTAAGAGGCTTCCCCCAGGCCTGGAGATTTCGAGCGATAGAATGTCCAACTACGCTGTTTAAAAAGGCTCTCTTCGCCTTTCCTCTCTCCACTTTGACTATCCGAGGGTGAGCAAGTGCCCCGACACGCGCGAGGCTGCTCAGCCGGACAAAGACTGCTGGAATGCCATAATTAACGGTCTCATGCCATAGTTAACCCTTCCTTATCTTAATAAAATCTCAAGATTTCCTCAAAAAATCATCCTCAATAGAAAGCTTGGATTTAAATTCGTACAGATAGAATTTGGATTATGTGGAACAAGTTATAATTAGCATAAGGGTATTATAACGATTAAAAGTGGGTCTGATCGAAGAGTACATATTGGGGTCTCGATCAATCGGTCTCGCCCACCGGACGAAACGTCAACATCACGGGAAGCGACTCGGTTGCACATCGGTAACCCGATCTACTCGATCTGCTTTAGGAGAAGGTTGAAAAGTGGCGCAGGGTAATTCGAAGTGGATATAAGTATACGCGCTACCCTGCTGGTCATTCACGATGCTCACCCACCCGTCTGACAAGATTTCGTCGATTGGACGAAGAAAAACACCAGAGACGACAAGCTTCAATTTAAATCCTCTCATCATTCGTCCAATTATAAAACAAACTATTATATTTCAATATTATTTTTCCAGGATTGAATTTTTGATCAATGCGAAAAGAGGGGATAGAAATTAGGAGGAAATGAGAAGGAAATGAGAAGGAAATGAGAAAAGCTTACTCACCGGACAGTATTGCCAGGCCGAACAGTTCGCAGTCTCGCATGCCCTGTTGGCCGAGAAGCACGCATGTCTGCGCGTAGACCTCCTTCACTCTCGACTTGGCCTGCAACAGCAAGAAGAATCACATATGTATAATGTACACATACACATATACGTAGTATACGACTGTCTATGACTTGGCGAGAAATGAGCAAAAGCTCTGCGATGAAAGTTCCGCTCACTCTCTCTCTCTCTTCTAACATAAAGAGACTCGTGGTTACTTATCATCAGTGTGTCTGACTCACTTACGAAGATGCGTGAGCTTTCTGTAATCTAAGCGTGCAATCGCGAATTTCCCAACCGGCTTAGAACCAAAGACGTAAGAGCTACTATTTCACGCGTCTTTTTCCTCGTGAATTATTCAAATGGAATCCTTGTATAATTGCTACGTTTAAATCGAGTGCTGATAGACGATCTAGTTTCAGGGAAAGTGTATAGGGTGATACCATTGAAATCGAAAAGTTCTATTTCTTTATATTTCTATTGTACACAAAGAAAATTGCTAAAAAAAACTAAATCGAAATTTTATAAAATATTTCCTACTAGATTAATTTCTTTTCACGACTTTGTTTTATTCCAAGCTGATCGTCAAACTATCAATTTCCTTCTCACGTAAGAAATGTCGATGACGCTTTATAGTTTTTTGCTTTGGTTCGCTATTACGCACGCGGAGGAAAAAAGTCTTGAGACGATTGTGAGAAGTCGGATGGATAAACAGTATTGCGTTTGCAACAACAATTGCTTGTGTTCCTTGGGCTTCTATGAATATTGCAGACGGTGAAAGCTGTACCACATACCAGACTCGTTAGAGTTCTCGTGGCTAAGCTTGTCCCAGGCTGTTGATCAAAGAATGTCCAGGAACGTGGTCAGAAGCTCGTTACGCCTGCTGTAACAACGAGCTCTAACATCTAGGGTATGTGTGTCTACTATCCCGGGGATAAACGTAATCACGTACATGTCAGATAAACTGGAACTTTGGCAGTGGAAAACGAAGATTCACACGTGCTAGATTCCACGTTCCGTTAATCACTTATATCTATATCTAGTTAACTTTCGAAAATATCTATTCTAATATTTATGATCTATTTATATCCATAACATAAGATTTAACATATTGTACAGAAAATATAATAATATTGCATCTACTATTTAATTGATATATGTATATCTGTTTTTTATTACTGCACTGTATAAATCAATTTTAAGATTTTTATTTCAATATTAGGAAGTGATTTGAAAGATTATCCAGTGTTTTTTTATAAGATTGAAAAAATTCTCTTTTGGAAAAGAATTAGGAAATTTTTCGAGTACTTAAAAGGAATCAAGAGTAGCAGGATAGAATTTGTGAATTGCGGGTCGACCCGCTAATTAGCAACCGAGCAAGGCGATCTTTTTATACGTTCTTATCTAACGCGTTCTCATTATCCTTTGCTCGAGGAATCTCGAAGGTTCCCGCCATCCTTGGGAAAGGAATTCCGAAGCAGGTAATTATATTCATAGAGCACTCGCTCCTCCTTCTCAGTATTTGAGGAAACGCGAGAACTCGCCGCATTTAACACTGCCGCTATTACAACACTCCAAACGATTTTCCTTCTTGATACTAATTATTTAACACTAGATTCCCGGGACAAATAATTATTAGAACAATATCCAATAAATTAATAGAACACCGAGAGTAATAATTTTGTATTGAAATAATATATAGTTGGAAGATATTTTTCGAAATATACTATTCATTATATTTCTATTTTTTTTTTTCTTAAAAATAAGCTGCTATTTTGTGATAACAAAGCGATGCTTCATTTCCAGTGGAAATTCACTTGTGTCTCGTGCGCTGCGAGATCCTTCCTCTCTTCTCTCTCTCTCTCTCTCTCTTTCTCACAGTGCACGTTAACGCAGGAACGAAAGAATTCCCCGGCTCAGCCAATAAAAGCCATATTATTTTACATGATTAGAAAGTTGGCCGATGCAACGTAAGCGAGCAAGCGAGCCCATTCCAGGGAAAAACCGGTTCAAGTTCCGCTACAGTAAAGCATCGGGGATTTTTCTCGCGCGCGAGCAACGCTCCGGTCCTTCAAGAGGAAGTTCGAGCAATAAACCCATGAAGAAGAGTCACACACATGGTTAATTTGATTAACTTCCACAATTCCCATCCTAATACGCGACTTGCTCATCGCTAAATAAGTTCTGTGGTAGATTTCTAATTATCCAATTCCTATAATTATCATTATAATTTAATATTAAAACTCGCGACAAAAAATCCAGATTACTTTATCTTAATTAGGCAACTTTGAAAATAGTTTCATAATACTATAATATAATTCTTCAAGATTTATAAAGATTTAACATCCTCGTGAAATTCGTAATTAAATTATTTCTTAAGATTAATAATATTATATTGGAATATTTAATTAATTTACAATTTTCTCTATTTGATAATTGATTTTTATTCTTTCATTGCAATACGAGATTGAATCTTTGGTTCAAATCGGAATTAGCAGTTTCACGGAAGATCGAGTAAAGTCGAGAGAGTCTGTGTGGGTGAAACGAAGAAATCTCCCTTGGCATCCGGGAGAATTGAGATTCGTCGTTACAAATGAGAGGCTAGCTGTAATTAGGTAGATGGTATCGTGTGAGAAGGTAAGGTACGTTGGCTCTTTACTTCCACTGGTATGCGGAGTGCTACGCCTGCATACTGCCGAGCGTTTCCTCCAACGCACTCTCCATCTCTCCGAACGACCGAATGTAACAACTTCGCCCGCGAAAACCTTGCCACTGAAATTCTCCTCGCTTCCTCTCTGTATATGTGCGATCGCTTCGAACAGTGTGTTTCCCGTCTTGGAACCACAAGTTGCAATTTTCATTTTTATTCACGGTAATTAGACAATTATGCTGAAGTCGTTGCGCTCATCGCTTTGATAATCATTCTCTTACTCATTCGCGGAATCTAATTTAATTAGCGACTGAATTGGGGAAATTTAATTTGATGAAATAATTCGATGAAAAAAATTCTTGATTAGCATTATTTTTGGAGGAATAATTAAATTGGATGTCAAAATTAGTTATAGAAATAGTATAGGAATAGTTATAGGATATTCGTGCCAATAGTTAGTACTGGAATGGTGGAGGAAGAATTAACGCTTAGTCTTAATTAAGAGATAATTAGCAATCAAGGGTAGAGGTAATAAATAAAGAAATCTAGAGTGACACGGGCCATCAAGATTCTTTGAATCCATGTCACCTAGATTCGGATAGAAAACAGGTTACCATTATACAAAACTAATATAAAAAACTTAGTGAATTGAAATATAACATATAAATTGTATCACAATTATATCAACCATCTTACATCATGAAATATTAAAGACGATAATTTTATATAATAAGACTCTAATATCTTACGATTACTACAATAATTATTTTCTATCTATATAATTCTATTAAAAGTTGAATATATCCACGATATATTCTCAATATCGCGCATTCCAGTTTTACGCCCACGCGATAGATGCATCTGCTCGCATTCCTCGATTAGAAAATCGCAGGCGTCTCGATAAGCTTCTCCGATTTTCCACCACGAGATATAACGGAAAATCGGGGTCATTCTTTTATTTTCCCTCAAAATAACAAAGTCTCATTATCAATTAATCCAAATTAACAACTCCTTTCGATCAACATCTTTTAACGAGCCACCAATGTTACACATGTAAACCACATGTAAACACTGCTAATAACTCGATCCCTTTTTTTATCCTATGATCACTCGCAACAAGTTCCTCGATCGAATTAACCGATAAGAAGATATTTCCGAATGGTAATTCTTATCGATTCGGCCAGTACTATAGTAGGGTTGCGTGGTTGCGGTTGCATCTCCCGATAGTGCTGCTGCTCCTATGGTGTATGTATATCGGGTACACAACATTCTTGTGCCGAGGCGCTTGTTACAGTGAATTACGATCTTGCTCGTTGCGTTACGGTTAAGCTATCTACCGATGGAATGCGAACGCGACTGGTTTTCCACCGAGTAGAGAAATCTCTTTCTCGCAAGGTGGCAATTTAACACCGACTACACTTCTGTCTTTCGAGTAGGTGGTTTAACGCATACCGAGATACCGATACAACAACTATTCTAGTTCCCAATAGTAATACAATAGTAAATACTAGATTCGAGTCTTGGTTTATTTAGAAAATTTCCTGATAGTAATAGAATGTTTATAATTGTTTTTTTTTTTTTGTTTTAGGTGGATTGAAATGATTATATAATGAAAGGATTATATGGATTATATTGATTATATATTGATTATATGATTATATGGATTATATGGATTATATGGATTATATGGATTATATGGATCTTACCTCAACGACGAAGTAAAGAGGGTCACCAGGAAGGGCTTGAACGGCAAGGTAGCGGCTGGCGGACACCAGGGGTTGAAGGCAAGACCGCGCAGCCGTGACACCGCTACCACGCATGCTGCATGCTTCATTTCGTCGCCGCTACGCCCAGCGTCCTCACTGAAACCAAATTACATTAATTAATCAAAAATACTTCTAACGTCAATAAAAATTCTCTTGTTTATTGGTATCTCTTGATCACAATTCCAGGAATTTTCCTGTGATACATGTTCGACGATAGAAGCTTATAATAGTGATAATAATAAAAAAAAGAAAAGAAATTGTATAATAAAATGAACTCGATGATTAAAATCGCGAGGGTATCGCCCTCTGGAATTCTATCAGTAGGCGTAGCAATAATGCGATAGAGAAGAAAAGCTTCGCGTAACAGGACCTAGAATTAACAGGCAGACGCGGTTCTCCAGGCTACGATAGCGTATTGCTCCGGAATAATAGAGGAAAGAAGAAGGTAACAATGGTTGAGTGGCGCGCGCGCGCGCGCGATGGGAGTATGCAAATGGAAACGGTAACCGGTCGCACAAATCACTCGGACATTTCCAGAGAATCCACAGCTGCCTCGAACGGCCACGGTCAACGCTAAATCACTCGGCCGCTCCCGGCATTACTCCATTTTCATCTTCGCTAAAGAATTTATTCTTTCAATTCTTCTTTTTTTAACCCTCTATCAATTACTCTGCGGTTCATTTTTTAACCACCATTTTATTCTACTCTAAATTAACTGTTTAATTTAATTTAATTTAATTTACTTTTAAATTGACTTATATACATATATATATATATTTACTTTATACATATATATATATATATATATATATATATATATATATATATATATATGTACTTATATATATAATTATGAAAAAACATTTTCTTCCGACGGAAAATGTATTTGAAAGTTTCCATTGCGAAATTATTAATTCGCTGGAACAATCGAGGAAATTGATTAATGGAAGATTGAGGAAAGGTGAAGATGAGGTTGAAAGTAAGGGTAAGGTCGAAGAAGTGGAAAGAGAAGAGAAGCCATCTACCCGCGAAGGGATGATCGATGGGATCCATTACCAAGAGACGCGTGCAATCCGCCCACACCCTTGGGGTGTGTCTTCTCTCTTTTCTTTCCTTCCTTCCTTCCTTCCTCCCTCTTTTCCCTTTTTCCTCGAGCATCCACCTTCCACACTCTTCCTTCTGCTTTACCTTCGACTTGCCTAGATTCCTCTCTCGCTCCACGCACGTTAATGCATTCGCTCGCTTACTCATATAACTACTACGCCATTATAACAGCCACTCTCTTTCTCGTATTATATACAGGGTGAGTCACCCAACTCCCAGAATTCCAATAACTTCTTTATTCGTCGCATCTACGCGAGACGTTATACGTATGTATTCACGCCGAAGCAAAAGATTCTAATAATTATGTTACGAATTCAATTAACATTTTCAAATATGAAACTTATTATATTTTCTGTGCAATTAATTTCGATATTATGGAGACTAAAAATTGGAGGATTTCAAGGTCTTGTCAAATAAGACTATTATTTTTATTATAAAAATAATAAGACTATTATTTTTATATTACGTATCTAGGGAAATTTAAAAAATTCACATATGTATATTTTTCACTCAAATTGCATCTTTTTTTCTTTTCATCTTTTACAGCGTCTTATACTATCCATCTCTCTCCCTCTCACAGTCTTCTCTCTTTTCCCTCTTTCTTTCTCGCTCGGGCCACGATGCTCGATGCATTTCGCAGCCATTCAACCTGCGTCTCTCCGCGGCATTCCCCTCGCGATCAGCGACCCCGGGTGTCGGCTGCCGGGTACCGGCTCAAGTACTGAACGAACTGCGGAAAATCGCGCGGTGAATTTCGCGTATATATATACACCTCTTCGCACTATGTACTAGACTAAATCGATACCTAAGTGATACTTTTGCACTCGTCGAACTTCAAAGTTCAATTCCCAGAAACAATGTCAAAAGAAACTGCAACTAACGTTCAACTTCTGATTCTATTTCTCCAACAGATTTAATTACTTCTATTATGTGTTCGAAATTCCGTTGAAAATAATATTTTGGTCACTAGTTCATCGATAATTCAATCTAAAGAAAAAATAAGTTCTTTATCTGTTATTTTAATTGTTACAGTAAGACGATTATTAAATTAGGAATTTTTATCAAAATATATATCACTCTCAAATATATATATATAGAATAGAGAAGATATATAGAAATATATATAGAAACTCACAAGTATATATTTACTGATTTTAGAAACTTCTATAGTAACTGTTATTTAAAAATGGTAAATATCTTTAGTGAAACGAGAGTGTATTATTTTAGTGAAAAATCCTTGAAGATATCGTTAGAGGAATAAAATAAGCAAATCAGAGATCACGGAGGAACGATAATCCTTGGTGGAAAGGGCGTCACGGCAGGACGAAGCGAGTGGTTGTATTGGTCGCATAAGCGAGCGTCGCGTGCATTCACGTAGGAGGTGGTATATAAACAATGTGAACTACATTCCAGTGGCGTGAGTAACCGCGAGCGAGCTCTTGCGCACTCTCGCCGGGTTCTCGTCCTGTTCACGATCGTTTGCGATCTCCTGCGATCTCCGTGATGCTGCTGGTTCTTCGAGCGAGCGAGGCCAAATCTAATTACCCACCAACCTGTCTGACTATAGTACACGATAAAACTACCAGCGTAAGAGATTGTTTTTAGCTGAAATCTCTCCCCTCAATATCCTAATACCATCCAATTAAAAATCCTTGAATTTTTTTCCTATTCCTCTATATAGTCACTATAATTATTACAGTGAATTGGAAAAGGAAAATCGGCCATATTTAATCTTTCTCTGAATAATGGATAGATCGTTAAAAATTACAGAGAGTAATTAGAAAAGATTATCTAATAAAAATTGGATAATAAGTTATTTAATAGTTATCGGGGAATGTCTTTGGTTGGTGAAGGTTCGAATGAATTATATTTGACAGCGTGGGCTTGAGTCAAGAACGGCAGACTTTCACTGGAGCAGGAGTAAGGATCGAGTGGTTGTAGACGTATTTTATCGAGCTACAGAGAGTTATAGACAAAAGTGTCAGATTCGAATTCTCCGGTAAATTAAGGTCGATATTGGAAGATTGAGGTTAGTCGGGAATTACGTGGTACGAACGTGAGCTAGATGCTCTTAATCCCTCCTGGACAAAGCACCTGACAAATTCGGATGGACTTTGCCCATGGGATCTTCTCTTCGATCAAGACAGCGCGAGATCCACTGTTAATCAAGTTTACGAAGAACTACGTCAAGCCACGATATAGTCACAGAATTGATTTATAAAATTGAAATAAAAACAGAGTATTGTACAATATTCCTGAGAAAAATATACTAGATACTTTTATCGGTGAAGAGAATAAAATCGACTGAGGAATTTTCCTTTCGAAGCATGAATGTACACGAACGCGAAACGAGCGAAGAAGAATTCGAGATAAGTGAGAAATTGTCTAGCTTAGCAGTTCTTGAATCTCGCGTCATTTTTCTGGAATTCCTAGAATCTCGCGAATTCGCGGAACCTCGTGAAATGACATAATTTTCCCAGAATTTCTCGAACGCCATTTTTATTTTTCTCAAAATCGGCCAATTTTCTTTTATTCCGCCTAATTACGTTTCTAAAATCCCAAAGAAATATATTAGATTCGTGTTATTGAAATCATTAGAAAGACCAAGTTTGATAATAATCTTAAAGACTAGTTTTTAGTATTAAGAAATCATTTAAAATGCATATAACTCGTGGAATTTCTCGAACGCCATTTTGATTTTTCTCAAAATCGGCCAATTTTCTTTTATTCCGCCTAATTACGTTTCTAAAATCCCAAAGAAATATATTAGATTCGTGTTATTGAAATCATTAGAAAGACCAAGTTTGATAATAATCTTAAAGACTAGTTTTTAGTATTAAGAAATCATTTAAAATGCATATAACTCGTGGAGTTTCTCGAACGCCATTTTTATTTTTCTCAAAATCGGCCAATTTTCTTTTATTCCGCCTAATTACGTTTCTAAAATCCCAAAGAAATATATTAGATTCGTGTTATTGAAATCATTAGAAAGACCAAGTTTGATAATAATCTTGAGGATTAGTTTTTAGTATTAAGAAATCATTTAAAATGCATATAACTCGTGGTGAGTATCACGGTTAGTGTACCACGGACGCGAGAGTTGCCAGTGAATCGCTTGGGTCGCTCGAAACTGCAGAAGCCGGGTAATTAGAGCTAGGACAGGAATGCGGTTTTCCCGCCTTGGCCTCCTCCCAGCTGGCCTCGTTCATCTTCCGCGAGGTAAAGGAGACGCCACGGAACCAGCTATGTACTACAACCAGCCACAACCAACTGCAACGCGCGAGAAACTCTAACGAACGCGAGAGGGATGGCATCGTGGATTCCTTCTTCGCCCACGTCAACCACTCTCATTAGCACAGTTACCGACACACATTGCTATAGCGCGTCACTCGCAATCTAGGTGACAATTTAGCTCGTCATAATTGCCAGACCCCTGCGCACTAACTCCACCGAATAAAACTGTTTAATTCAAAGTTGGATAAAAACAGAATAAAAATCTAACTGGCTCTTTTGAGGCATCTCGAAAAAGTTCCAGAAACGTTGTTGATATTAAAGAAATGGCAAATAAAGAGAAACAAAAGAAAAAGTGTCGCTTATAGCGAATTGTTTATGAGTCTGCGAGTAAAGTAATTAATTAATGAGATAAAGTTATAAATGTAAAGTTTGTTTCACTGATACTATTACTTTAAAATGTCTCGAGTGAAAATATATTCGAAATTAAACTAACTTAATCCTATTTTACAATCAATTCCACAATAGTTTTTCTTTAACGGAAATCTCAATAAAAATAGTACATATAGCCAAAAGGTTAATCAACGATCCATTCCGACGGCAGGGTCGCGCGGATCTCGCTCTCATAGTCTCTGGAATGCGCCTCGAGGGTATGTATTGAAGCGGAAAAAAAAGAACCAGTTTACCGGGTTTCTTGCACGGAGGTATCAATGACCAGTGGCGCATTGCGTCGTTCGAAGGTGGACCGAATACGTATTCTACTGCTTACTGCATATGTATACGAACGTACGTACACATAGATACATATGTATACATATATATATTATCGTCTATCACTTTGCGAATTTTATTGAGCGAGCTTTCGCTTTGGTATTCGCAACGCTCGTGAAAGTTATCCTCGCGCTCGATCAGTTTGCTTCTTAGAATTCTAATGCGCCTGATAGTCTCTTCGAAATCTAATTAATTATAACAGTTGGATAATCATCGCCAAAATCGATTTTTCATAAAAATCCGCGTTTACGTAATACTCTTCTCTCATTTCGCAATTGCACAAAAAAAAAGAAGAAAAAATTCAATGTTACTCTACCCTTGAAATAAGGTCGTAAAAATCTTCTGTTTTGATTGGTCGTCAGCGAGTCAAAGTCGAGTAGTCAGAGTCAATTGAGCGAAATGATTCGTTGAGAGATTAAGCAAAATATAGAAGTGGCATATGGGTTGTGTGTGTGTGTGTGTGTTCCAACAGATCGGAATTAATACGGCACGTCTCGGTTCGCGAGACAATAGTTGCCGAGAGTGTTTATGCAATCGCGTTTGCACTCTGAACGCAGAAAGGGTATATTGCAAGTGCAAGCCCGGCGCCAGTGACACACCGACCACTAGCAGTTGGAATAGAGGAACGTTGATGCTAAAGCGAAGCCTACAGAACGCGCAATGGAATCGCGAAAATCTTTGCTAATCCCGGGGAGGGAGAATCGTCCATGATCCAAAAGAATGCTGTCGATCGAACAACGACATCGCGGCCTCTAACACTTTATTCACAGTAGATTAATACTCGATTGAACAGCCTTATATCGCTCGAGTTCGTATAAAGATTGATTAAGAGATTATATCTTACAGTTAGAAGAAAAAAAAGGGGAAAAAACTGGAGTGAGTGAACTATATGTGTAAATAATAAAATAAAAATAATATAAAGAAATAAAAAAGATGTAATCAATAAAAAGAAGAAATGAATTTCTGCGGAGTGAAAAAGAGTTAACACTAGATTGCCTAAAAGCAGTCATTTTGACTGCTTGGGAAATTAAAAATAATTAAATGACTTATTATTGAATTGAGTAAATTTCTTATACGAGCATATTGGTTTTTTATTCAAATAACATTTTTTTATTGTTAATATTTACTAATGACATGTTATATAACTGTAAATAATATAAAAAAATATAGGTATATACTAAGTTTCAGTTTTTCTAGTGTCAATAAGATAAATATTAACACGAACAATATTCGCGACGCAGCGTTAACCTGATCGAGAAGCACGTCACGCAAAACGTACTTGCGAATAGTCAGGATTTATAAATTGGCAAGTCAAAGGGATGCATGCGCATCGTGCATCCCGAGTCCTATCTCGAATGAAGAATGTGGCATGCGCCACGTCGAGTAACTTGCACATTCTATTCTAATCCACTGCCGACAATAGTTAATTCAATGGACAATCTCGTGAAAGTTAAAAAGTTTCGAGAGACTCGAAGAAAGAGTTTACTAGCGGCATAGTTGAACGAAGAATTTATTCGATGGCGGATAATACTATGGGATATCCTCTTGCTTCTTCTTTACCACCACCCGCACATTCGTACTGTGGCGCTTCGAGAACGCGGGAACGCGGAAGCGCGTGCACGCATGCGTACGTGTACAGCTTTGGTACACTCGCGCGCAAACATTCCACCGTGCGCGGCAGCATCCATTGCTTTGGCGAAGCGATACTATACATACAGGGTGAGTCAGTGACCTTGCACCAAACTGAAACCACGTATTTTAGGGGTCAATAGAAGCCTAAAAGTCCGGGAACACAAAGTTGAAATCTCAACCCTTTCGGAATTACAGGGGGTTGAAATTTCAAGTTTTAAAAAATCATATCTTCCGACGGGATAATGCTAGCGTCACGGGTCTTTTTCTAGAATATGTGAGAGGGCCGGAGCTATGTGAAAAAAAATAGAAACCATTTAAAAATTATTATTAAGTCGCATTATTATTGATTTTCTTGCAGTTTCTCGATGAAGCGGCAACATTTTCAGGTACGAAAAAAATCACAGTCATTCTATTGTATAGTGGTATGTATTCTCTTCGAGTTTCTTGGTTGAATCAAAACTCGCTTCGTTCAGTTCGAATAGTTTCACGTTATTCAGAAATATTCTATTTCTTATTTCACTAAGAATTTTCTATAATTAATCTCCATTGTGAAAGTTAAATCGAAGTTAAGTAAAAGAACTTCGTTTGACTTTAAACCGGTTACTTTCAAAGTTGACTTAAATTCAATTTAATGAAAGAAAAGATTCAAAGGATTTAATTGAATTTCGCAATGTGTCAGGATTAAAATAATAATTATTCGAGATTAGTTTATAGTTTGGAGATTTTATGAATAATTAAGAGTGATCGAATGGATTAAGGATGAAATTGAATCGAGAACAAGAGTCGAACGGTCCATGATTTAGTTTGCAGAACAGTTCACCAGCATGCGAATCTTCGCGATAGTATTATTATCGTGCAGCCAAGGTGAGCGAACCGGGAATGAAAAATTGCATACTCTTATCACGCGTCGCAAGCATCGCCGGCTTAACTCATACACTTTCTCTTCAGCTTCTTCTCTCGCTACTTATATATATATATATATATATATATATATGTCGAATCAAGAAACACATACATCCTATTCTCATCAGTTTAATGTAAAAGCTCCATCAGTATCCACGAGTTAAAACAAAGAAACTTCTAATCTTCGTTCAATTATTGATAGATATATCCACTCATTGAAACGAAGGCGCGCGCAGATAGGCTTTAGCCTTGTCGAAGTGCAAACAAAGGATTACCTATGCGACAGACAGTCGACATTACCTGGCAAAAGTGTATCATCGAAATTACAATATTCTTCATTGTACCTCGAAATTCTTTAGAATTATCGATTCTTCCCTCTTCCAAAAAAAAAAAAAAATAAAATAAAAAAGTGTTTAGAAGTCTTTTAAAGATTATTGGTGAAAATTGGAAAATTATCAGTGAAAATCGTAAGTAAAATAATAATTGTGTATTTGAATATAGTGATTATAAATTTCGGTATTTTCATTCATCAGCTACGATTCATTAATGGACTTAGAAAGTGTCCGTGAACCGACTGGTTGGAATGAGGACGACTAGAGGGATCGAAGCGACGCGAAGTTCACGTCGTCGCGTGCGCGTAGTTCTATATATATACATATATATGTATATATGTATATAAGTACGTATGTAAAGCTTATCGGGAAAGTAGGAACGTTATCGACAAAAGTAACCCATCCGCATGGCTTTTGTTCCTATATATAAATCACCTATCGAACACACCTATACACACGTGTTTTAATGTGTTTTAATTCCTCTATACTAGAATTCACGAGTTTATAATCGAATTGAAGCACTTCTGAAAATAAACGATCGATACTTTTCAATCAACTTCTGTTACATAATACAACCAATACAACTTTGTTAGTTCAATTTCGATACTTTTGATACTAGTGAAAAAGTGTAAAAAAAATAAAGGAGGATTAAATCGGGCCAGCGATTTGAACGATAAGCCTCTATCGCGGAACACGAGAGCGTCGCTGACGATAGGGTGACGCGAGCGGGTAGTAAGTAGTGTCAGCACGAGGCTCAATTGAACGAACGAAGGAAAGAGTGAGAGAAAAAGAGAGAGAGAGAGAGAGATTAGACGGAGACGCGTGTCACGTCGGCACACGCGAGCAAACAACAACTGTTTCCTGATAAGCAACGACTTCTACCGATTCGTCTTCCCGCCGGTTTGAATTTTCTGCAGTCGTTCCGCTGACGCGCGGCCCAAACAACGTCCCAGTGGAAAAAAAAGTTTTCGCGGATTCCCAGACGAACGTAATTGTCAGTGTCAATAGCGAAGAGTGAATCTTTCGACAAACATTTTCTTCTTTCCATAAAACTCAATTTTTAAAAATACGTAAATTCATAGTCGCTTAAAAATTCTTGTTAATTTATATAGTAATTTGATGTGTATTAAAAATTAATTGTCTTTGAGTTTAAGGTGCGATTTGGATTTGTGGGGAAATTGGGGAAATGAGATTCGAGTTCCTCGGTAAATTATTGAGAAGTGAATAGTGGAATTGGAGACATGGAGAATAGTGGAAATAAGTGAAGATGAGTTCGACACAAGTGAAAAAATATTGATCCGAAGGGAATTCTGTAGTAGGTCGAATGATAAAAAAAGTAACATGGCGATATTGGGGACTGTGGATTACATAGTGATCGCGGTGACAATGCTCATCAGCACTAGCATTGGGTTATACTACTGGCTGACTGGGGGACGTCAGAAATCGACGACGGTAATAGTCGAATTACACTTTTATTAAATATTAATCAAACTTTAAATTCAATTTATACTTAAATTGGTTCTTTTTAAAAACCCACACTAACAATAAAAATCAGAGGTTCAAAAAATTAGTCTTATTTTTCATTCATTAGTTATAGTAAGGAATTATGAAAGAGACAGATAGAGTTTAATTCACCGATATTAAGATGATCAATAGATTTCATAATGATTTCTCGATCACTAGGAATACTTCGTCGCGGATAGATCGATGCAAGTGGCACCGGTCGCAATTGGATTAATGGTCTCGTATCTATCTGCGGTGAGTCTGCTAGGAGTTAGTTCCGAGAATTACGTCTATGGTACTCACTACGCAGTAATCAACATTGCCTATGGATTAGCTACACCCTTTGTCACGCAATTCTATCTGCCAGTGTTTTTCAAGCTCGGAGCAACTAGTTCCTTCGAGGTAAGTACATATTTTCACGCAATTACATCTTCGTATAAATCTTGACATAACTCAATAATATCCTATAACTTTTATTTTCAATTAATTCCAGATCTCAAATTTAAGAATATCGAGTCAAACGTTTGAAACAAACTTTTCCTTTCAAACTAGAATTTTTAAATTACAAACCTTTGAATTTTTAATTTTTAATTTTTAATTCGAAGTTGTTAAATCGTTAAATTATCTAATAAAAGATTTAATATTCTATTTAAATCTCAGCTTATCTCAAAATCTTACAGCTAAAAAAAGATTCTTAATTATTTAGGATTTTCTTCTGTTTCTACTTTTTTTTTCCTTTGCATTCCAGTATCTACAACGTCGATTTGGCCGAGCAACTCGTCTGGTAGCGAGCGTGGTCTTTCTACTCCAATTACTCTTATACAGTGGAGTGGTGCTTTACGCACCGGCTTTGGCCCTAGAAGCCACGACCGGAATATCCACAACTGCGAGCGTGATCGGTATAGGACTGGTTTGCACCTTTTACTCAACGATCGGTGGGATCAAAGCAGTTCTCGTCACCGACGTCTTCCAAAGTCTATTAATGTTCGCCGCGGTCGTCACGGTGATCGTCACTGCTGCAGTCGGTGCCGGTGGAATCGATAAGATCTGGGAGATCGCTCGAGAAGGCGATCGAATAGAGTTTGACAAGTATTCGCTATTAATATTATCTCTCAATTGCTTCCTATCTGTCTCGAAAATTCTCCCATCGATTATTATTTCACTCATTCATGCTACAAATACTATTAATTTAATTTCTATAAAAGTGATTGATTTAGTTTAATTTAATTTGATTTAATTTAATTTAATTTAATTTAATTTAATTTAATTTAATTTAATGGATTCAATAGAAAGTTAATTCAACGATTGAATTAACTTTGATTTATATCGAAGAATATTCCTATTGAGAATTTAATGAGGACAATAATTATCTTGAAATGAAGAATGATCTTTGTTAATGTATCTTTCTAGTATCTCGATGGACCCAACCGTGAGACACACTTGGTGGAGTCTGACATTCGGTGGTTTCTTCACCTATCTCTCCTTGTTCGGTACGAACCAAGTTCAAGTTCAAAGAATGTTGACCGTGAAGTGAGTATCTCTTGGTTTTATACCGATTATTAATTATTTCCGCGATTATTACGTTTTTTCCCCCCTTTTTTTACCAGAATGCCTTAAACTAATACATATTCCAGGATGAGAACCAGTCTGTTAGGAAGCGTTAGCGAACCTATTTTAATTAATTATTATTAACGTAATACATCCGCTTCGACTGGTCTTGAACTCTTGAATCTTTTGTATCTACAACTTTGAGCAACTCGGATAACTTATAGCATATTTCTGTGACTACTGCTAGTGGTATACGCAGGAGAGTCGCCACTCGATGAACGAGAGTTAAATATTGTATTAGTGGCTTGCCTTGCACGCCGGTTCACGGCCGAAGCTATATCTCTCTACAGAGGGAGGTAGCTGGAGGCAAACTCCAGGCGGAAGACACTGCGAAGGAAATTCCTGAGTGGCTTTATCGGAAGCGAGAATCTCGCGTGCATACCGACAACAGTAGCTTTGATCTCGTCGATCGCTAAACGCGCGCTTTTGCCAATCAGACATTTAACCCTTCTTATTGTAAAAATAATTCTTTCAATTTCATTTTGAATAAATTCCAATTAACGTAATTCTGATAACAATGATTCTAATATTTCTCCAATTTCTTATTGATTTAATTCTATTGATTATTTTTAATTCTATTGAAATTCCTATTGATTATTTTATTTAAATCTATTACTTAACTTATTCTTAATCGATTGGAATTAATTGGCAGGAAATTTAACGATTAACTGACACAAAGGGTGAATATTATAATTGGAATTATCGATCAGATGCAAAGATGATTAATTGATCAGAAGAATAATTGGAATTATAAGAAAGAAAAAAAGTGAAGAATTCTCGAATATTCGTTGAAATACCTAACACAATAACTCTTGCGAATTCCTTGACATCCTCGGCTACTCAGGAATCTGCCAGCGGCGCAGAAGGCTATCTGGTGGAGCTGGCCTCTCGCTTCCATCATGTCCATCTGCCTTTGCTTCTCCGGACTAGCGATCTACAGTAAATATCGTGGCTGCGACCCGCTCGAATCCGGTAGAATCTCTTCGAACGACCAGCTGATGCCTCTCTACGTCATGGACACTTTGTCCGAGTACCCAGGCGTGCCTGGTCTCTTCATAGCTGGCATTTTCAGTGCCGGACTGAGCACCATCTCTGCCACCATCAATTCTCTAGCCGCGGTTGTTCTCGAAGATTACATCAAACCGTTCTTCCGCATGCGGTGAGTATTTCTCTCTCTCTCTCTCTCTTTCCTTCTGGCTCTTGACCAATACCAATAGCCACATTTTTCCCCCAATATATAAATATTCCTATCTACATCGATATGTAATTCAAATTATACACATATACATATGAATTTACTATTTTTACAGCTTTCGCAAGTTTCACTTCATTTTTTATCTATTTATATTTATGTTCTTTTTGGTATCGACTATAGAGTTTTCTTTAGTTTCCACTTTTCCTCGAGTCCCTTTTTAAGAAAGATATATTTCGAGACAAGAGTCCAGCAAATTATTGGACTACTGGTATTAATTCCTGTTGAGCAGCGTCAGGTACACTTAACGAATAACGGCACTAATTTTAAGGGGAATACCGTTACATGGCGCTTTTGCCAAAATGATCGATAGTATTATACGCCAGACGGGAGATTTCGTTGAGTATCAGGTGGAAGTCTGAAGTCTGTCGTAAGCTAATGATAAGTTCCTCTTATTTAAAATTAATTGAAGAAAAAAAGGTGAGAATTAAGAATGGTACTCATCAGATTTATAATCGTGAAATTTGCGAATTTCAGAAGAAAAGAATTATCATCGACTGGGTCAATAGTCGCGAGCAAGATTCTAGCTGTGATAGTTGGTCTCGCTTGCATCGCAGTCGCATTTGTAGCTCAACATCTCGGTGGAATACTTCAAGCAGCGTTAACAATTTTTGGAGTAGTCGGAGGACCAATTATGGGTCTTTTTACTCTTGGAATGTTTACCGAGTCACGTGGACAAAGAGGAACCATCGTTGGTCTCTTGATCAGTCTTGTATTTTCCCTTTGGATCGGATTCGGTCAACCGAGACCACCGATTCCAAAATTGAACGTCTCGACATCTCACTGCAACGACACTGCTTTTCATCAGATTCAACATGACGACTCGCTTTATCCACTTTCGTCGCACGGGTAAGCGCGTTCTAATTAAATTATAATCGAATTTATAGATTTCGATTAATTCTTAAATTAAGACACGTATATATATTTCTTTCCATTGCAGAAATGATAATTCCTACTTCTACCTGTATCGCCTATCCTACATGTGGTACTGTCCACTTGGCTGTGTGATCGCGACTACTCTCGGTTGGATCCTAAATTCGATCTTTCGATTGTGTTCTCAAGAGTCACAATCCTTGGAACTCGATCCAGATCTTCTCGTACCATTCCTAGCGAAAAGACTGCGAAAATCTCGAAGAAAAGTCGATGAATTCTGTAGCACAATTGTCCTCGATAAAGTCTCTTGACGAGTTCTAAACTACCTAAGCTAATTCCAACTATGCTAATAATTTCCTATAAAACTCCAAGATCAACAATATCGCAACGATTAGAATAAAAATCCATTGTATTCCTTTCCAATACGCTTCGAGATACGATATTCCCTTCATCCAAATACTGCTTCGAAATTTCCACTTTCTCGTTTAGACTTCTCACATCCAGATTTGATTTTCAATGTGTTTAAGAAACAAGGTCGCGTTGAAAAATCACTGATCCGTCGACTTTTTTTCGGGATGTTGCTATACTATCGAAACCGGTGTAGAACCATCGTACATACATAGTCGCGGCATATCGTTGGCCAGGAGTATTTATCTTGCGTAAAGCACTGTCGATGGAAGAACGTGGAGTGGCACACACGAGGTTCTTTCTCGCGCAGACGTAAACAGCGCGCGCGGACACCACGGGTGAGCCGAACGTTTACCGAAACGTTCGCAAATCACGATGGAATGCTGTCAGACTGGCTGTTCCCTCGCGCAAGTACACACACACACACACACATATATACACATACACATAAACATACACACATGTATATATATGTATATATATATATATATCGAGTATACAGTGTGACATACAGAACGAAGCAACGACCCGTGCAGGATCGTGTTGCTTACGTAAGAGAATAACGACACCGGTACCACTGTCGACGACGATTGCTAATCGAAATCGAGTGAATCGAACATCTCCTAGAGTTACATTTCAAATTCATAATCGAAGCAAAGTGACTAAGTGATTGGAAATTAAATGGAAAAGAATTGAGAGAAAAAGTAGAAGCTAATATGTTAATTGTATAGTGAATTATTCATCGAACAGTGTGAGTTATATCGATCGATTTATCATTTTAAGAAAAGGAATAAAAAAAGAAAAATAGATAAGTTTGGAAATAATTATGTACTTACTCTGTTTAAATAAGATTCGGAAAAAGAGAAAATAAACTTCATATTGAAATTTGGTTTACTTTTTTAGTGTTTTCTTATAGTGAATGTTTGTAATCGAAAGGCGAATAACGATCAATGATCTAGATACTGGTGTAGGCGGAATTGTTGGAAGGAAACGTAAGACGTTTTAGTGATAGTATTTCAAGAGAATGAATGGTGGAACGCGCATAAATCGTGGCACGGTCACATCTTTCAGAGTAAACTTTGGTGTTTCCGTTGCTCCTGGTCGTAAAAGACTCCAACACGATGATCCTTATTCGCATTCCTCCTCTTTTCTGATGCACCGCACAACTCGTCAGTATATTTCGTGGACACGACTCGTTCGCAGTTCAGTTTGTATTTGGTGCCGTACGAGTTTAACACGATTACCAATCATTACGTTACTTCGAAACAACTTTGTTTTTTAAGAATCTAAAATACACGATTTTTACTCAAAAATCACAGAATATCAAATAATTCTCTCATTCTATTTATATTATTCTCCAAATCATTATTTTCTTATAAATCCGAGAAAATTGTACTTTCTTATTTTATTTTGAATTTCTTTTATTATAGTTAAGTTTTTTAAAAGTTTTTCAAAAAAGTGATAATTATAGTTTTTTGGGGATTTCCGAGCGAGATTGGGCTCCAAAATGATCGAGACGAGAAACAGAGTAAAATGGGTCGTCATTGGATAGCAGACGACATTTGGCACTGAATCTTGAGTAACTCATCATTAATCCACGAGGTAAAAACTACGGTAACGTACTCTGCTTACAGTACTTATACACATTTCGCGAGTTCTGGCTCCAGGCTACGATTGCTATCACATGCAAAAAAATTTCACGATCCCAACACTGCTATTTGGGAACTACCGTTCTCATTCATTTTACCTCCACCACTTTTTGCACTCTTTTTTTGCAACGAATTCAAGCGTCTCTCGCATCACTCGATTATCTTATACCAATATAAATCCATCCACTCCTGATCTCAAAAATTGGCATTTCCAATTCTTTCGACAGAATAGTCAATTACTTTTTTTTAACATTTTTCCCCAAATCTCGCCAAGTCCATTTCGATTCTAATTTAATTCCTCGTATCTTCTTTCCTGTTGGATCATCGCGAGTGTTTTCAAATCTCTTTTTTAACTCAGGAATTAATTCAGACTTAATTTAGGAATTAATCGAAAAGAAAATGGGTGGTGGATAAAATTCGTAGGGAGCAGAAGCAATCGTTTACCCTTCGTCGAGAGCTTACAATTTATTTCAATAGACGATACATACACCGACATACCTATACATTCGTGGCACGAGTACGTGACTTACGGTCCTTTATGGGATTGTAATGGTGCGTACTAGCGCGCCAGTCGTTATGTTAGCTACGTGCTTCTTACGTAAATCGCGCGATCCCTTCGAAGGAAGCACAAACGATCGCAGCTACCACATTCCCCTGTTTTGTCCGATAGTTTGCTGGAGTTCTTGCAATAAGTACACTTCTATCGCCAAGTATAGCTTTACCCTCAACTGGCCTTTTCGACCGAAGAATCTTATCCATGATTTTCCCCTTCGACTTATTCGAATCTTGTGGAATAATTCTACCAATACACTCGCAACATTGTTAATTAAATTCAAATTCTCTACTTTGTCAAGTTGTACCGATCTCGAAGTTAATCAACCGATTACGTAAAAATCTAGGAAATCGTATCGTTTAACATTCCTGTTATCCCTCGATCCTCGCGGAATTCGCAGAAATCGGCGAAACGAGGAAACTAACGAGTCACGCAATCTAATTAAGAAAAACGTCAAAATATAGGGAGGGAAATACAATTTCTAACTATGTATCAGAAATTTATAGAATTATATATCGTTAACTTCCGCCCCATGTCTGTTTCGCTCGATTCGAAAAACTTAAGAGAGACGAGCAAGATCTGTACATCCGGCTAGATAAGTAAGTAAGTAAGTACTTAGAGACTTCAAACGCGACACGGATTTTCCGTATGCTGTCTCAGCCTGTCATTATATTCGTTTCGATCGTTTTGCACTCAAGATGCCTTCGTAGAATGCGCGTGCGAATGGCGCTACTCGGCGAGCGATGATTCCATCTAAATTGCAGCGAATATTGCTGACAGTAATTACATAGGATTCGGTTTATCTAAAGTATGCGTGATACAGGTTCGATATATGCGAAACTCCCCGATTTCTGTGCTGATAAAGCAATAACACTGGTAACGATACAAAGTAACAGCCACTTGGCATTTCTTTTCGCGCAAGGTCTTTCACCCCTTTCTTTCTCCTTCTCCATTTGGAATTTGCAAATAAGCGAAAATTATAGAAAAACATATTTATATCATTGTGTAATTAATCGATTGAATTTAAATTCATACGTTATTCTGAAATCTTTTGAAAAAGATTTATTTATAAGCTTCTAATAGATCTAGAGTTAACTTGTCAGTTTTATGACTGATTTGCAAAGGTACTTACATACTAGGGTCATGAAGTGTATTTACAGAGTATTACCTAGATTCTCCCGTCCTCCGAGTCCCCCACCTCCGACTGCTCGGATGCACCTGAAATCCAAAGAAGTGCTCGTTAAAGATAATGGTATTAGCCGTACCGCAGCGAGTATTGGATTGCCCGAATGCGCTAGAAACGGAATCAGTCCAATTGCGATAAGACGATAGACCTACACTCTAGTTGAACGCAATCGAGACCCTTTAGAACTACAGTTTAGTTCACGACATAGCTAACTGCACCTACGCACTTGTTTCTTGCTTATTGTGTTGGGTAAATTTAAAGATGTTTAAGTTGCGTTGCATAATTTTAGTTTCATTGTGAAACAGCTGGAAATTCGTACATCTAATTATCGCTGAGAATTCTGTGAGATTCCAAAAAGCAGTATGTCAGTTGAAAGGAATAAAAAGGATGGAGAAGAAATAAACGATGAGGAAAGTATCTTCAGTACCATGTTGCATCTCGACAGAGCGCGCGAGGCCCAATAAAACCGCTCTACTTCGACAAATCGCCTTAATTTCATCGCCAATAAGCCCGAGAAACCCGCACGAAGTATGCCGATCGTTTCTGCACCGTGACTGGCTTGCTCGCTCATCCACACACACACACACACACGCACAGAAGTACCCTCGAGCCAGCCATATTTACATCAAGCCACAGAAATACGCGCGCACATTGAAGAAAATCACAGGTAAAGGTGTAGGTAGTTGTGTCGTATCGGTGACAATCGCGTGAGCGAATTTAACGAATCTGAGTTACGGGGAAGAGAAAGAAGAAGAAGAAGAAGAAGAAGAAGAAAAGGATGAAGCCAAAGAAACAAAAGAAACAAAAGAAAAAGAAGAAAAAGAAGAAGAAGAAGAAGAAGAAGAAGAAGAAGAAGAAGAAGAAGAAGAAGAAGAAGAGTGGAAGACAGCCTTTCGAAGAGTGAGGTGAGGCAACGAGGTAGACTGTCAAGGTGGCAAGCATCTGATAGGAAAGAGATGACAGACGAAGAAAACGAAGAAAAAGAAGAAATTCAGGGAAGAAGAGTTTCTGAAGATATCTTTTTGAAGAGTGGAGCAACTCAAAGACAGGTAATTAAGTAGGAATGCAGGCAGGTAGAAAAGAGGCAATGAAAAAAAAGAAGAAGGAAAAGAAAAAGAAGAAGAAGAAGAAGACGAAGTCGAAGAAGAAGCGTCCAAAGAAGAAGAGAATGCGAAGGCATCTTTCCGAAGAGTGAAACAATCTAAAGACAGGCAATTAGGGAGGAACGCACGCAGGCAGAGAGGAAGCGGCAGAAGAAGAAGAAGAAGAAGAAGAAGAAGAAGACTACAGAAAAAGAGAATCAGAATGAATCTTTTTGAAGAGTAAAGCAATCTAAAGACTGGCAGTTAGGAGGGAAAGCAGTGAGATAAGAAACAGGCCATCAAAAGAATAAGAAGAAGGCGGATGGTGAAATAAAAGAAGAAGTCAAAGAAGAACGCAATCAGATGGAAATCTTTGAACGGTGGGGTAAGTCGAAGAGATAGACAGTGAGGGAGGAGGACAAGAGATAGAGGTAAGCCAAAGATAAAGAAGAAAAAGAAGAGGAAGAAGATGAAGAAGAAAAAGACGAAGAAGGAAAAGAAGAAGAAGGAAAAGAAGAAGAAGAAAAAGAAGAAGGAGGAAAAGAAGAAGAAGAAGCAGGTAGCAGGAGCAGCAACAGGCAAGCAAGAAGGCAAGCAACCAGGCATCTCGAGCGAGTATTCCAGGTTAATTTTATCGAGCCCTAAGGAGCGCATGCGAAGGACCAGCGAAGGATAACGCTAGCGGGGCTCATCGGTTGGACGACGCGACGGTGCTCGAAGCGAACGAAGGACGCCCGCATTCCACGCCGCAACCTGGTATAATACGAGGAATTGGCCGCCCGGAGGGAAAGAGCAAGGGAGAAAGAAAGAAAGAACGAAAAAGAGAAAGAGGGAGGGAGAAGGCTCGCGGGCCTCTTTACGCTGGAAAGGCAAGGTGAGGGTCCACCAGCGGGGAAGAGAGGTCGAGCTACACCTGGAAAAGAGAGGCAAAGACTCAAGGAACGAAAGAAGCATGCACGCGAGAAGAGAAGCACAGCTTCTTCGTGCTATAGAGCAAAGGGCCCAGAATTCTGCAGGAAACTCGATTCTCTGTCTTCTTTCTCTACGCTTCTTTATCCTCTTTTTCCTTCGATATAATCCATCCTACTTTTACTCAAATATCCTTTTCCTTCCAATCATCTTCTTCCTCTTCATCCGTCTCTTCACTCTTATTCACTCATATTTCTAGAGATTCATGGTGAAATGATTGGAAATAACGTAGGATCGTCTAGTAAATAGAAAGTCCAGAGAAAGGATTAGAACGTAGCGAAATTCCTTTTGGTAAAGATGTAAGAATTATC
>OZ022490.1:3970870-3993894 GCA_963989405.1 Trypoxylon attenuatum
AACGATAGGCGATCCAGGAAGCCTTCCTAATTGTTATGTGTGTCAAAGGTTCGTCACCCGACGCGTGTGGAGAGTGTAATTCTGAGCTCGAACAACCCGGTGTAAAGGTGGAGAGTGTACACGGGTACGTGCTCTTCTCTCTTCTTCCGCTCAAATCGTCTTTCACAACTGGACCCTTCTATTTTATTAGCTAGAATGCTCTATTGGGTATAAATAACGAGAAGGGGAAGGAGAAGGAGAACAAGACGGAGGGTCTACTAAGTGCTCCGGAGGTAATTAGCGGTGGTCATTGGCATTCGAGCTTCTAGCAGGAAATCCTTGTCGCTCAAAGTATTGACTTCCAGTCCGAAATTCGTTCGTTGTACTTTTCTTTTCATTCGCTTTCCCTTTATTCGCTATCGCTATTTATCGTCCCACAATGTGGCTGGGAAAAAGGTAAAGTACTACCTGTTCTCTTCTCGGTGATTCGTTTCTTCCAGTGTGGCCTATGTACAGAAATCGGAGAGAGATTTGCCGTAGAAATCGAGAAACCGCGGTTCTAAGTGCACACTGCGCCGCGATGCCGGTGAACGAGATACGCCGGGAGCCCTCGTTTGACGCTAAATTATGCATTTAGATTCTTGCCGGATTCGAGGAAACCTTGGAAGTGCGACGTGTATGTACTATGGGAGGCGATTCGAAGTCTCCGGATACACCGGGTGTACCCGACCATTTTGCACTCCGTCTTACACTCGGTATTCAGGAAATTCTAAGAAGACTTCATTCCGAGGATTCTACTATTAAGATTAACCAAAGTCTTGTAAATCCAAATATGTATTTTCTTTTCATTTATCTACTATTATACCGTTTCGTACCGTGTTCCAATCTGATTTTTAAATTTATTTTCCTGGCATCGAGTTTAACGCGAAGTTTTTAAATTTACGTTTTTTCGGCTCATCTGGCGCTCGAGGATCGCGCGTATTCAGACGTAAAGTAGATATTAGCAGCCAGCACCTCCTTCGCAAGCCGTACGTAATTTCCGTGAAGAGGCAACGTAGCAGCGTCAGTACTAGAACCCGCAGTAGAATCTGCAGTAGAACCGTGTGTGCGCGTAGTACATTCGCGCGTTGTTGCGGTAGATGCATACTTCATACGCACGAACTTCCCTTCCACTTGCATTCCGCGTAAACCACGTGCGTCTCTGACGGAAGTTTCCTAGGAGTTACGCGTGGCAGAGTTTCCCCTTGTGGCCATGTAGCCCATGTAGCCATGTGCGCCGGCCGCTGCATATGTCTACACACACACACACACACACACACACATAGTTTCCACTGCCTTATCGATTATATATAAATAGTATAGGGCTTTTGTTTAAAGCATCTAGTGCAAGCGACTGCTTCGAAGTTTAATGTACGTGTCGCGCCTACCGTACACTCGGAAAAATGAAATGCAGAGATCTCTTCATTCCCGAGATTTCCATTAGAGGAAAAACTAAACAGCGCAGCGCTGGAAAATTTCAGTCCAGATTTCCATTCTATATTCTCTTCTTAAATCTAGGTTGAGTGAAAAGTATCGGTAGAATTGGAGCATTTTCTTTTCTTTTCTTCTTTACCTTTTTATAATTTCCACAGCGAATATGATGCGGGACATTTTTCCCAGGTGTAGCATAGAATTTTGTATGAAATTTTAAAAGTTTTACCGAGAGGGTGAATTTAAAAGATGGATTTACTTGTGTACGACTCTGTGTACACAGCAATCGATAGGCGACGCGCAGCATGGTAGAGACAAGCTGATCCGAATTAAAACCAGATTGTGGGACCGTCGAGAGGCGAGGGGACCACGCTTCGAATTTCACTGGCTTCTCGAGATTTCCGAAAGTCCCGGTCGCCCCGGCAAAATAGGAGAACATTGTTATGCGGATCGGCGAGGAGATAAAAAGAAAGAAAGAGGAGAGGGATCGAGGCAGTCGGTGGAGTTTCTGCGAGGGGGCCAGTCAAGCGGCTGAGCAGGGGAGAGACGAAGTAAGAGGGAGTTTAAGCCGAAGGAATAGTAGACTGGTCGCGCCTCGTGCCATTTTATTTGCTCCCTTGGGAAGAGATCTCATCTGTGGAGAAAATGGCGCGAGAGAGAACTCGAAGCTGAGAGGAAGAGAGATGGAGAGTTGGCTTTGATCGATGTGTACGTAAGTACACGGGTCTGCGAGCTCCCTCGTAGTGGCGCCCCAATAGTGCTCCAATAGCGCCCCTTGGTGACGTGCTTTTTTGCATTCGAATCAACCTACAGCTGGAGGCACAGCTGATGAACGGGACGTAGCCCTGATTTTAGGGGTCGCAGGCTTCACCGGGCTCGGCCCACCCTTCCTCGAGGTCATGGGACCCTGCGAAGCCCGCTCTCTACTCGTTGCAATCGATTTATCGGAGGAACTTGCCTCTACTACCCTGTCTGACCGGTATACAATCACTCTCGACACTTCTTCCATATATGCTCGCTCATATAACTCCCTTGTTACAAAGTCAATCTCGCTCATATGAATTTTACTACTCGTCTCTTCCTCTGGCTAGATCACGGGGAAAATAGCGAATTCGCGCATCTCACTTCTATTTGCAATCGTAAATAGAACAATTTGCCGGTAACATGCCGGTCACGTTAGTACGCCGAAAATACACGAAACGCTAATTTAAACTGGACAGACTTTCTCGTGGCTTTCGGAGGAGCCTCTTGGCGCTGCGCGGCGTGGTGCAGCAGGCCGCGCGAGAGAGGCTTGGTTGGAAGTTTGAGGTAGGTCGATCGACGACGAGTGAGTCACCCTTCCCTTGGCCTCTCGCGCGAGAGAGGAGGATGCAGAGACTATAGACTATAGAGAGACCGTAGAGAGCCGCTTCCAGCAACGCGTCCCATTATATCCGGCGTCGGCTCGTTAATATCGTGACATCCAATATCGCGTAATTACAAGCGAGCTCTCCGTCGTACGAGTCCCATATTCACCCAATCAGTACGAATCACCTCTGTGGGCAAATCTTGCTTCTATCGCGCTACTTTAATTCTGTTTGACTTGCGGCACCCGCGATATCGACCCGGTCATTGAAAAACTAGTTTGAAACTTTTTGGCCGAGGCCTGCTTCACTTGACTTTCCATATAGCCGAATATACAATATACAATATAGTTGTATTTAGGAAAAAGATCGCGAAAAGTATCGGTTGGCGATCGATTCCCGATTTCGGAGCAGTGACATACGAAACTCCGGAATTCCAAGCACGAGGGTAATCTAACTCAAGCAACACAGTAGCACTGACGCTCTTAAGAGGATCTCTAGTGGAAGGCTGGTTCTCCATATCGGCTTCGGTCGCGCGCACACGAGTGCTCGCGTCCGAGTCCCCCGAGTAGCATTGAGAACATCCTCTCATGCACTATCCTCAAGGACTCGGCTGTTCGTTTAATCGTCTAAGGACGGTCGACGAGGTCTAGCGTCGTTTTCACAGAAGAGTAGCCAGTATTCTCGATGAAAAGGCGCATTCCCCGTGAAAGGAGAGACTTTTCACTCGAGTCCCTTGTCCAGAATGTTCTCCCTGTAGAAACGTATCGGCGCGCGGATAGCGTGCGGCGTGCATCACGGAAAGCGAGAAAGAAGAAGAGATGGAGAGAGAGAGAGAGAGAGAAAGAGAGCGCGAGAAAGGAGAATGAGAACGGAGTCGCGGAAAGGAGAAAGAGAAAGAAAGAGTAGGAGGAGAATGAACGCAGTTGGGCGGCAGTGTCAGTGGAGTTCAATCTTAATATAGTGTGACCCCCACTAGCATTCGAGACAGTGTCGGAGTGCGAGTGCAGTTGCAGCGGCGAGCAGCAAGCTGCTGAGTAGAAGTGAGTAGAAAGAGCGCGGAAAAGCGGCGAGTCGAGCCAGACAGAGACACAACTGCCGGCCCGCGCATGGCTAGGCAGTGATGTGGCCCGAGAGCGAGAAAGCGAGAGAGCAAGAGAGAAAGATAAAGAAAGAGGGGGATGAAAAGGCGCGCGCACTGAACGGGTGCGTGCATTGCACCTTATTCCCCTGTCCGTCCGGTGCGGCGCGAGTGAGCCTCGCTCGGTTATTTCAGAGACATCGGCCCCGAGAGAGGCGCGAGCGCGTAAGTAAGTACACACGCAACCCGCGCTATACGCGTGTCCGGCTGTGCTACTCACGCACCACCGCGCTGCGCCGCGCCGCGTGTGTGCTTGCCGTTGGGCGCACACGCACCAGATTGCTCGGCCGAGTGTCATCGATCTATTTCGAGAAGAGCCTGGAATTTCTGGCCTTCGAGAGGGGTCAGTAGAGAAGGAGACAAAGAGAACCGTCGCCTCGAAGGAGGTCCGATAAAAGCAGAGAAGCGAGACGGAGAAAGGTAGAGAGAAAGGGTGGAGAGAATGAACGATCGCGGGAGCACCTGCGCGATGGCCCATTCGAGGGATAAAACGGTGGTCATCGCGCGAGTGATCGGTGTCGTGATAGCGAATCCAGTCACAGGGTCGAGCGGGTCCAAGCTTTCATCCGCGAGTTCGCCAACGAAAGGATTTCCCGGAAATCCGCGAATGCCACTGCGACCCGTGCAAAGACCCCTCGAATACCCAGCATGAGACCAGCATGAGGTCTCCCTGGGAGCCGGCCCCACGAATCCCTTTTTTTGTTGCTCCCCGCGAAACTCGCTTGTCCGTTCGTAGTGTTGGTAGCTAGTGTATATGTACCCCCCTTTTAAGCAAACGCTCTTGATAGCTCTTTAAACCCACTCGGTTCTCCGTCGATCATCGGGGTTCTCCGGTAAACACAGTAAACAAATTTACGGAAGGTTCTTTGCACCAGAGATCGTTCGGTCTCGCGGAAAGAAGGAACCGAAAGTTTCGCAGGGTGTTGCTTCGAGACCTTATCAACTCCATAGAGTTTCCTTGAATATTCTGTTGGCGAGTAAGGCAGCGGGGGACGCGGTGGTGGTTAGGAAGAGGGACGGTGGCATGGCAGCATGGTACGAAGAGGAGGAGAAGGAGGAGAGAAGGCGCAAGGGAAGCAGAGGATAGAGAGGTTGAGGATGAAGAGCGCGCGCGGCGCGGTGGTTGAGCGGTAGTGGGGAGAAGAGAGGTGGTACGCGCGGCCGTTGCATTGTGGGGGTGTTGGCCTTCAACTTGACGGCGCAGTTTCACTGACCTGCCTGAGAAACTCGTGATACCCGCGTGGCTCGTGCCCCACGAACGGACATACAGGCTCACGGATGTCCAGAGGAACGCCAAAGGGTACCGCTACTTAAGGGCCCACAAGGTCCTAAGCAAACGTTCACGGGACGATTGCATTCACCGCACCCTCTTTCGTATATACCTGACCCGTCACTGTTGCATTTCCATCCGTGGCGATTTCAAGATCGACTAACGAAAATCCTTCGGAGCAGGTCTCCTGGGAGACCTTAGGCGTGTCCGTGTCCGCTACTAATTGCATCCCGTAATTTGGCTGCCTCGCCTCATTTGCTTCCCTGATTCGTCGCGCGGCGGGAGAGGGATCCGTAATAGAATACGAAAGATGCAAGAGATTTTAAATGACCGCCGCAGGTACAACATACTTGTTGATAAATTGAAGCATCGTCGAGGTTGAAGGATAATTATTGTTTCGGTCGCAATCATTTTTTACGAGGAGTGGAGAGAGTGGTGGGTCGATATAATACACCGGGTGGTAGGATGATTTTGAATTTTTCTGAGCTTCCTCGGACTGAGTTCGAGTCGTCGATACCGCCCACGGTCGTCGGCAAATTCTCTCAAGGAAACGACGAGTGGCTCTCCGGCGAAACAGTTGGCGGCTGTAATTAAAGCAAAGTCGAGCAGATGGCCCCCGGTTTCCTCTCGTCTCTTGCTTACTTTCTGACGATTTTTTCCCCGAAAATGCTACTGCGTCCCTTTCTAGGAAGTACAGTAGCAGCAGAAGCTTAGTGTTTTCCGAAGAACCTCTTAGAATGCTAATGCTCCTCTATGATCTTCGTCTATGTCAGCTAATCCCAGACGTGACCGACACCGCCTAGCGATAAGCGACTTTACTACGCATTGATTTCTCATTACGAGCTACATACATACGTATATTACTACCCTCTTTGCAGAAGCAAGGACGTCGTCTTTAAATTCCGTAGGAATTGAGAATCGTTCGTGATGCAGTTTGTGTACGGCGTACTATGCACGCGAGATTCCGTGGCGTTTATATAATGCAGTCGCGGTCTATAGAGGCATGTAACTATTGATCCTGCGGCCTTTTGGGAGTAGCTGCTACTGGCTGCTGCGGACTTTAGCAACGTCATTCGACAGTGTGACGTATCGTGGGAATTGAAAGCTCAAACTCCTCACTCCCTCTCCCTTTAACTCTTGCTCCTTCTGTCACTTTGCGAGGGGCCTTTGCTCGGCATTGTTATGAGAGGAACCACGGACCACGTGCTTTACGCGAACCAGGTACATATGTGAATGGTAGCCAAGTATAAGGGAGACCGTGATAAACGAGCGAAGAAAGTATGTAGTTGGCACCGATAGCACAATGCACTCTCGATTTTTCGGATGCTGATGATTCAACGATGTCGATTGAACCTCTGCGATCTCGAATGGGTTCCGAGGAAAAAGCCGCGCTTTTCGTCGAGCCACATTGTTTCTTTCCGACAAAGGTTTATTTTCCAGGCGAAGGGAAAACATCCATAAGGTATTGGGGAAGAATTGTTCGTTGAAAGTGGAGGGTGGTTTCATATGGGTATCCGCGCAGTTTCACCGGATGTGCGTAATAGAAGAAGATTCTGACGACGCGACACAACGCGGTAGAAGGCGACGCGACGTCGGGGTCGGTCGGCGTCGCCAGGATCGTCGAAGGGAGAGAGGTCGAGGACAGAGGAGGATGGTGGAGATCGGCTCGGGTTCGTTCCCGGTCGATCCTCCGTTTCGTCCTTCTGGTCCCTTCGACATAGGCGGACAAAGGCACAAGCGCCTTGCGTTCTCCGGGACACGGGGGCCTCTTTCTTTCCTCTTTCTTCCTCCTTCTCTCTCGATCTTCTTCTCCGTCTCACCTCACCTTGGCCGCGGCCCTTCAACTGTCTGCGACCCACGCCCCACCTCCTCTTCCTCCATCCGAGAGAGCCACCACGACTGCACCGCACCATTACGATCGCAGCAGCCACCTTCTTCGACTACGAGGAGCGAGAGCACAGTCTTCTTCTCTTTCTCCTACTTCTCCATCTCCGTCTCTCGTTCCCATCCTCCTTCGTAGTCTTTTACTTCTTCTCCTCCGACGTCGCTCGCTTCTTTCCCTCGTATCTTTCTCCTTTTGCACGCCCGACACGGCAGCTCTTTCCTCCCGTGGCCCCTCGTTCCTTGCGGGTCTTCTTCGCTCCTCGCCATCGTTGCATCCTCCCGTGTGTCTACCTGTAAGCCACTCGCACTGGTGTGTGCCGATCTTTCGAGTCCACCTGCCTGCTCGCTTGCTTTTGCTCGCTCGCTTATACTTCTCTTATACCTCGATTCTACCTCGATTCTACCGCTCTTCTCGTCCACCATGCGCCGAGTTATTTAGTCGGGGTGCCCTAGGCCAGTTTCCGGCGCGAGGGAGAGCACCCTCGATAAGCAGAAAGTGTCCGAGGAGGAGACGAGCAGAAGGCCGGTACCAGCCGGCGAGGTGTGACTCCGAGTCCGCTTTGGGTCCGTATGTGCGTTACGGTTTCTGGTAATACACTGCTGGCACATGAAATTTCGCATGTTTTATGGCCCTTTTATGAGGAATAATTGCCACTTCTTTTAAAGGTGAATATCGAGCTCAGACCCTCGGTAATGTTGGGGTGTACAGCGGACGTTGCTCGCCGGTGGGGATAATTCAAACTGTCGGCAAGCGGGAGCGAATGGCTGGCCAAGTGGACCTCGGTGAAAAATAATTCAATATTTCGGCGCCTTGCGTGCATTTTCGTATTATGGTAGATTTATGTGCCAGCAAGAATCTGCTCTTGGAGCGCGCAAGGTGCGCGCCCTGTGTTCTGCCGGGTAGAGAGTGGATCAGCGTGGATCCACGTGAGATGCACCCAGTTAATGACACTTAATAGAAGGAGTCGGCTGCGTGCTTGGCTCCTCCTTCGTACTTGGCTCCAGTCTCGACCTCTGTGCTCAAGATAATCCTTGAACACAGGCAGGATTTTCCTTCCCATTTTACTTTGCTAGAGTTTCTGCTTGTTTACTGGCTTCTTCGGTTCGTCTCTCTCGATTTTTATTCATCTCTATTCTCTCGTCTTTCCAGCTCCGAACTGGCGAGAGAGCTCCTGTGCGAGAGTATCCTTGGGCAAATTTATGCTTCTTCAGATTACGGATAATAATGGTTACCCTTATGCCGCGGCGAGCTCGTCTTAACAATTTGCCAGCTAGAATTACGACTGACTTTCCCCCGGCGTTTTATCACCATAATACGTCTGCTGGCGTCGTTGTTCCTCTCCCCCGGTCTTTGGCGACGTCGCCTCGAACAAGCATCGCGGATAAGAAAGAAATCTTGGGAATCGGTCAGGTTGAGATCTCCATCCGTAATCGATTGTTCTTTCGTAATCACTGGATTCGTGTACCGCTCGATCGGGCGATCACGGCCGCTTTTACATCTTCATTTTTGGCACCCGAGCAATTTCGAGCTACAGCCAGCGGCACTGAGCGAGGGTATGGAGGAGGATACATACGCAGGGGAGTGCGCACGGTGCGCAGCCGTTCGGTGAAGATAATGCTCGAAGGTGAACCGCGTAGGAAAGAAGGAACGGGAAGGTTGAATACAATGAGTTCGGAAAATAACGCGTGATCGATGAAGCCGAAACGAGACTTACCCCATCAATTCGAGGACACCTACTAGCACCAGTGAGATCCACCGCGCATATTGTACCTCTAACTTTCTCCATTGCGTATTAAGGAAGAACAATACGTCCCCTCCTCCCTCTCTCTCGCGCGGTTTCACAATGATAACGAGGGGCGAATGATTGCGTAAACAGCGGGAGCTATTACAATAAAGTTTTGTAAAATATTGTCATTGATCTTGTCCCTTGTCTCGGAGCGCAACCACGATGGTGGTGGTTCCGTGCAGGAACCGCATAATAGAATTCCACACGGGGGATCCACCTTTGCGATAAGAGGAAGAAGTTCGCGAATAAAGCTGGTTTCGTGCTGAAATCCGCCTCGGTATAATCGACTATCGCTCGAGAGATATGCCTTCACCACAGGAATTATGTATATTCGCGATCGCGGAGAGCTGGTCGCGCTTGGTCGACCACTGCGCCCGCGCGTCGGCCCCCGGCCTTCTCCGTGTCCCTAAGGGCCTTGAATCGCAGGTTGCAGCGTGTAGCAAGGACTGCATCGATGTCAAGATTACGCCGCGCCGCGCCGCGACGGCGACGCTTGTCCCTGAAGAGAGCGGCCGCCCGTGACATTGTCGCGACGCGACGTGCAAGGACCCTGCACTCGATCGGGAAACTCGTGATTTTCTTACCATCCGCCCCGCGCACTCGTCCTCGTCCCTCACACAGTTTAATCACGAGTCCGATTTCTTAAGTAGTTCAGTTTCGACTGGTAACAAAAGTCAAAGAGGTTGAAACTTGTCTAGTAGAGCGAGCACGTAAGAGCTATTGGTAGAGAAAGGTAGTCGAGGTAGTCGAGGAAGAGGCGCACGGAGCGCGAAGGTATGTGATACGTGGAGTTGAGTTTTCTCGTTCGCGCGCAGCAGGAGAGAGTGAATTGAATGAAAGGGAGCTTGGCGAAAGAGAGAAAAGGAGACGACGAAGAAGGAGAAGAGGGGTGGAGAAGGTGGAAGAGAAGGTGGATGAGGCGGAGGCAGTGGCGTCGGCAATGGTACCAGGCGAAAGAAGGAAGGAGATAGGAGTGGTTCACCTGCATTGCTAGCATTGCGCCAGCTCAAGGCCAGGGAGTCTGCGAGACCGAGGACCAGACCGGGTCGAGACCTCCTTCCTTCCAGTTTCCTGCACCGTGTTGCTCTCTCTCTTCTTCGTCTTCTCTCCTGCTTCCTTCTCCGCCGCGGCATCCTACCACCTCGCAAGCTTCTCCCTTTCCCTTGCTACTCTTTTGCTTGCACAATGAGTGCAAACAATTGCGTCACGAGGACGACCGCTGGTTTATGCTCGAAACTGCGAATTTATATCGCGTATCGTTCGTTCAATTCGTAGACGTACCGCGAGAGACTAGCGTCATACATATTTTGAATGTGTTGTATTTTTTTGCTGTATTTCTGAATGGAAGAAGGATATTGACGATACGTTTCTGGGTTTGTTTGCAGGTTGCAAGATCAAGGCGCTGCGGGCAAAGACAAACACTTACATCAAGACGCCAGTACGTGGCGAGGAGCCGGTGTTCGTGGTGACGGGTCGCAAGGAGGACGTGGCCCGTGCGAAGCGCGAAATCCTGTCAGCGGCGGAGCACTTCTCGCAGATCCGCGCCTCGCGCAAGAGCTCACTCGGAGCACTGTTGGGTGCACCACCGGGGCCACCAGCCTCGGTGCCAGGGCATGTGACGATTCGGGTGCGAGTACCGTACAGAGTGGTCGGTCTGGTGGTAGGCCCGAAAGGCGCGACCATCAAGAGGATCCAACATCAGACGCACACCTACATAGTGACGCCAAGTCGCGACAAGGAGCCGGTATTCGAAGTGGCGGGCTTGCCCGAGAGCGTGGAGGCCGCCAAGCGCGAGATCGAGGCACACATCGCCCTGAGGACCGGCACCGGACCGAGCCTCGACGACTCGGATTTGCTGAGTGTCCTGTGTCGCGGAGGACTGGGCTCGATTCTCGGCTGCCTCGATCCGCCAGGCTCGAACGGCTCGAACGGTTCGAGCGGTGCGTTCTCCAGCAGCGGCAGCTGCAGCAGCTCGTCCAGTAGTTCCGGCGCGCCCGGCTTGAACGATCTCGTGGCGATCTGGGGTGCTGGCATCGAGAGGGACGAAGGTCTCGGCGAGTCGCCGCCCTTCGAGTCACAGGCCCAGTCGGCCTCCTCGATCTGGTCGTTTCCCGGCGTGGCGCTACCCTCGAGGCCATCGCCACCGGCCTCGGCCAGTCCCACCTCACCCACGGACTCCCTTCTAGGCGGTGGACGTCGCGAGTGTGTCGTATGCGGCGACAAGGAGGTCACCGCTGCCCTGGTACCCTGCGGACACAATCACTTCTGTCTCGACTGCGGTAACCGGGTCTGCGAGAGCTCCGACCCAAGCTGCCCCGTCTGCTCCAGGCCTGTACTGCAGGCGCTCCGCATCTTCTCTTAAGCGGCACGATCCGCCCCGGGTCGGCGCTTCACCCCCGGAAGGAACGGAGAGCCACGATGGCTCGATCTCTGCGTCGCGCGGCACCTGGTACAGCAGCGTCTAAGCCACCAACTCATCACCACTACTACTATCGTCACCACCACCACAACTACCAACAAAACTACCAACACAACTACCAATATCACCATCACCACCGGCGGCGCCGCCGTACCTAACGTACGCGCTCGCTCCTCTACACTCACTCACGCCGGCTCATCCAGGAACGACGACGTTGGAGAACACCATCACCCGTGTTTCATGTTTCCGTAAAACTCGCGAATACTCTTCGCGGTCGTGCGAAGCGTATCGCGCGCGCGCTCGTCTCATCGACGCGGACAGGGATAGCGAGCGCGCGCGTGCTCGCACCGCTACCACCGCTACCACCGCCTCCTCGGGCAATTGGACGCGCACAATGTCTCAATTCCACTGCTGCCAATAACCTCTTCTACGCGCCGGGAATACGCGCCCCAACATGTATAATCCTTGTCGCGTCGTTCCCGTCGACCGGATACAACGAAGCCAGCTTTTAAGTTCTACGAGATATATAGACAGAGAGAATGGAAGAGGGAGAGCGCGCGCGCGAGAGAGAACGAACGAACGAACGAACGAACGAGAGAGAGAGAGAAAAGGAGAGAAAGAACCCGAGTGAGCGAGAGAGAGAGAGAGAGAGAGAGGGGAAGGTAAGAGAGAAAGAAACATACGCTCCAGTTCATTGAATATCAGCGACTCACCGATTATTCCCGAGCGCATAGATAAAGCTCCGTGGGTCGGCGGTCGGTCGTTTTGGCGATCGAGAGAGCGATGACGCGCAGGAGAAACATCCTGCGAGAAGAGAACCGATCTGTGGAGTCGAGTTTTCGCCTCGTTTCATTTTTTCTGAAGAAACACAATGAATATTATGAATTTAGGCTGTCTCAGACTGAACTCACCACTCGATGGCTTTATTTTCCGACTGCGAGCGCGAAACTCGACGCACAAATGTTGTTTAATTGAATTCGCGGACTAATTGTTGTTATAGTTTTGATTCGCCGCATGCGATTCCGTGAAGTCACGATTTTTCTTCGTCTTCTTCTTCTTTATCTTTTTTGAATATTTTTTTAATCGAATTGACCGTCGTGCGATCGATGCCGCCGACGTTTGGACACTCCGAAACTTTTCTATTGCGTGACTCTTCCGGAACGCGCGGTAACCTCGCGAGATCGAAGTCACAATTTTTATTGGGTGTGTCTTTATATTGTATTGCAAAGGATATCGTGTCATGCCAAAGGTGCTTACAATGGACTTAAGCAAACGTTCACGAGTGATATATATTTTTATTTAAAAATCGTCTTCAGCCATGGATTATCCAAGAGCTCAATGAAAATCGTGGTCTTTGATTCCGGCGACGCGATTCGCCCAAAAATCGCTCGGAAAGATCTCGCTCGCCCTCTCGATCGATGCGAATTTCGCAAATCGGATTACACACCGACACTCTGTCGCTTCCATCCGAAATGCAATGTGCCGTGGGAGCGATTTGCCGCAAATCAGGATACGCACCAGCCATCTTATTCTTTCCAGCATCCAGGGTAAGCCTTGAATCTGCCCTCAAAGCAATCTCACGCACGCTAAGCGCACCCTCGTTCGCCTCAAATCGCTCGCCAACAAAGATCAAGATTCTTTCGTATGTGTATATAATATATACATATATATGTGTGTATTGCGTGTGTGTGTGTGTGTGTGTCGCCAAAAAACGATCCGATCGCCGCAAGCATCATAGTACACCGGACACTCTCAAAAATTCTCACCCACCCCCATTTCGCGTGGCCAGTTTCTCTTTCATCCTCCAGATTGCCACACGGATTTTCCTCAATCGGAGCGAATACCTTTCGGGGCCGATTGGTTCCGGTGTACCAGGTATAGCGAGCGCGACTGTCAAGATTATTGGGAATCACGCGTGCGATGCCGCATCACATATACGGTACACATTCATATACATATGTATATATACATACACAATATCAATATGATATCGATATATGTATTTATATATATTGTATACTATATGGTACATAGGGAGACTGACAGCCGATCTCACACAAAGCACACGCAAAGATATACGAGTGAAATAGGAAAGAGAAAACGAGTGCGAGGAAGAGGGAGAGGGAGGGGGGGGGGGGGGGAGAATGAGAATAAGGGGTGGTGCATGCGTATGTGTTGTGTATGGGTGTACGCGCGAAAGAGTCAATGGAGAGAATGAGAGGTCACGTGTCCCTCGATCTGCCGCGGAAATGAAGGTACATAAATGACACTAGTAAACCGGCCGGCGCTCGATCCACCCAGCCTCCCTCGCTATTAGAGTATTATCTTACCTTTATATAAGCGACATAGCAATTGAAGTAATACCATTAATAATATTGATAATATATATATATTATATATAAATGTAAACATAAATATATATATATTATATATATATATATATGGTGTCAGATATTGTCTGGCACGAAGGAGGAAGGAGGATGATGATATTTTATCGAGGAGATTTAGATTTTGTATTTTTCGCGCGTTTCGCCGATGGGACGACGGGTGGTGGTCGAGAGAGGGCATAAGTCGCCGGGCGATATAGGCCAGAGAAAAAGAGAAGATGTGAGGAGTAAAGGAAAGAAGAGATTTATTTAAGAATCACGCGGCTTTTATAATGGAGAAATAATTTAGCCGATACGACGCTGGCATATCGCGGGACCGCGTGTGTCTGTTTTGGTGAACGAGAAATCGGAGAGAAAAAAAATGGTAAAACCAGGAGGCCAGTCCACGCGTGGCCAATTTCCGTGAAGTGTATTCTTCGACTTACAATTAGTAATAATCGAGTAATAACTGATGATTCTTCGGAAATGGAAGATGGAATGATATATACATATATATATATATATATATATATATATATATGTATATATCTTTCGCGTAGGGATCGACGAACCCATATATTGTAGTTTTTTTTTCTGTTCGGAGAGCAACCGTGATCATGTATCGTGAATAACGTTAGAGGAAAGGTAGAGCGAGAAGAGTGTGGAGGAGTTGGCAGCGCACGCGTGACCAGTGTTGCGTGCTGCTGGCTGATCGCGTGTCCGCACACGGGGTTGTTGTCACCCTTACCGGTCATATCCCCCCTCCGTAGTCGGCATTCGACTTGGTGGGAGGAACCTGGTGATATACGTGTCTCTATGTTCTTCTACTACTTTTTCATCTACTTCTACTTCTACTTCAACTTCTTCTTCTTCTTCGTCTGTGTTCCGATTCGTTTCATTTCGATACGGATTTCCAATCCCGAAGAAAAGAAGCTCGACGGGCGAACTTGTTCCCTGTTAGCCGTTTATCTCCCATTCCCTTTTTGAGACTCTGTGCAGGCGGAAGGACCCGAAATAAGACAAAAACAAGCGAGAAACTATTCAGTAGAGTTTAAGAAAAGAGCGAGAAAGAGAGAAAGAGAGGACAGAGGGGGCCTTGCCCCTGGTATATATATAAATAAATATATATATATATACAGACATATTATATATTTACGCTACAACTTCGACTTCATGTTCGATTTCAGTTCTTTTCTTCTTCTTTTTCTTTTTTCTTTTCATATTACTTCGTCGTTCGCGCATTACTTCATTTTCTCGTAACGTCGAAACTTCTTGTCAATCGTTGCCATTTTTAAATGAAAATATGCTCAAGTCGCAGCTCCGAACAAGCCGAGGTATATTATGGTAAATATTATATAGAGACGTCATCCAGCGTTAAAGGGTGGCAGCAGAGAAAGAAGATATTTTTTTCGATCGTTCGTACCGCAGCTCTGTACAGCGGGTATAGTCGGTGACTCGTGAGTCATTCCCGCCCCGGTCTTTCGTTCTTTGGTTTCTCCAGTGTTTATTTCGACACGTTTATTTCATTGAGGCCTTCGTTCGCCGTATCTTTCGTTTCGCGCTCATCCCCCTGGGCCCCCTTTTTCCCGTGGCATTTTTCAACTCGTTTGCGAATCACATTAGTTTTGACATCACAGCCCGAAAACACATACGTTCATTTATACAAACACATCGACTTTTGCACTGCTCACATTGCTCACAGACGAACATCGACACACGCGATCGTACTGATACACACATATTATATATAAATATATAAATATAAATTTATATCTATATATATTATTTGTTGTTACATCGGAACGCCAGCGGATGTATGCACACACACAGACACACACATACGCATAGACGCATGCATTAATCCCCACTCATGAAACGTATATATATATATGTATAAAAAATTATCGACAGAGCTCGGGTGAACAGATCGAGGAAGAAAGGGATACGGGGGATGAGATAGAGAAGAAGAGAGAAAGAAAGAAAGACAGAAAGCGAGAGAAAAAGAGAGAGAGAGAGAGAGATGGAGAAAGAGAGGAAAAAAAGGTTTATTATATTTAAGTTCGAAGCAAAGTAAATTCTATATTTTTTCTATGTTAAGTATAAATTAGGGAGAAAAAGACGCGTAAAGGAGTACGGTGATGACATAAACATATATTATATTATATTATTATATTATTCTATTATATTATATTATTATATTATATTATATTATATATACATATAAACTATATTTATAGGGAATCTCTTTAGCATCTACGTGCCGCGCTATGTCCCCCTTCGCCACGGGGGGCTCGGCAAGAGGTGCAAGGGGGGTGGGAGGGGGGGCTTGCGCGCAACTACACTACAGACGCACATGTGGATTGCGTAGACATATTTCGCTCTACGAGTAGAGAGGAAACGTGAGAAAGATAGTGAGCGAAAGGGAGAAACGCGTGCATTGCCCTGGGAGACGAGTAAATTATATTAAGAATAATATATATTAATAATTGTGCGAGTGAGTCTGTATCGTGCGAATGAAAATGTGAGAGTGTTAGGAAGAGCGGGAAAGAGCGAATGGCAAGTACCAATAATCTCTATACTTCTTAATATATGGCAAAATGTTCTATGTCTGCGCGAGCGGGATCACGAAGAGCGGCAAAGGCCGAGATAAGGGCGGGGGGGAGAAAGAGACGAGTCGCAAGAACGTGCTTTTACTTAGAAAGACTTCCCAGTGCGAAAGGGTGTAAGGTAGGAAGGTGAGATTGAAGAGAGAAAGAGAATCTAAAAGGGCTTAAAGGGACGGGGAACTAAGGGTGGGTAAAGTTGTAGGGCGGTTGCCAAAACTCGGAGCGCGGCGGCGAACGAAGGTTCGGTATTTAAGTACACGTGTGGCCGGGTAAACGATCGAAAAGGATATGACGAAGGAGGAACGAAGGGCAAAGTACATAGCGAACCTACGGTGGTTCTTCGGTGACTTTGGCATTGAAGCCACCAGATACGTTTGCCGCATGGAACCTCAGAAAATCATTGTCCCCTCTGGATACTTGCCGATTCTACATCCGTTCTACTCTGTCCGCTCTACAAAAATTCTAGAATAGCCGACTGACTTAGGTGTCGTAGTCGCTCGTAGCACTCGAGAATCACCTACGCGTAAGTTACAATTGACTGGTTCGAACATGGACGAAAGTGCTCTCCCACACATAGAATATTTTCGATCTCAAATTCCTCGTATCACTGTAAAGTCTTCCCGTAGAACGCCGCGCGCGGCCCCGCGAGAGAGATGGAGAAAGAGAGAACGAGCGAACTTTGGTGGCTTCAGTCCGAGGGTACCGTGCGGGAAAGGGGTGTGCCGGAAGTACGTAGCTGGAGTACTGAACTGTACGGATATTACGGTGGAGAAAGAAAGGTTGTCCAGAACCTCCGCTAGACTTTGGGGTAACTCTGATAAATAACACTTAATCGATTACCTGTGCATCAGGCAGCCTTCACTTTGGCCGAGGTTCTGACATATCGCGGTGGAGTCGACGGCGTCATCGTTCTTAATATCGTCGCCTTCTTCTCGCTTGCACTCGCGCGCAAACCGCCCCATCGCTCACACACTCACAAACACACACACACACACACACATACACGCGTAGTCGAGCCATCTTTCCTTGGCGGTTGCCTCTCGGCAATCGCGGTCTTCAGTGACTCGGAATCTCGTTCATCCTAGTCGCCTCGTTCTCGCATACGCATCAAAACCTTTCGACGATCGCGCCAGTAATGTCACCAGCGGCATCGATTATCGGTGCTCTCGTGAATAATCTCAAAGTTTTTCCATCGTTATCGTCGCGAGAGGAGAAGGAGGAGGCGAAAGAGAGAGAGAGAGAGAGAGAGAGTGGCGAAGGTACCGAGATCTTTGGTACCGCGTTCTCTCTGGCCCGTTTCCATACATCATTATCATCATCGCTGCACAGTAGTGACAGGGGGAGAGACGCCTCGTCGACCTAACGCTCTAATGACTCTGTACACTGTCACGACATAGACGCGATCGTTTGCATCGTGCAGACTCATACACTGCTTTTGCCATCGGAACATATCACATTCTTGGAAGATGGGAAGACACCACCCCTGCGAATACCGGCAGAACGACGGGGAGAGTGACTCGTCGTGTTGTTTCCAGTGCCATACGTAAATCAAAACTCTACTTACTCGTTTTAGCCAGTGAAGTCTTCTTCTTCCAGGTGTTGTGAATCTCCGCGATGGTCCGCGTAACAATTGCATTTCTCGATAGATTATTCCCGTAGTCGTATAGGTCGGGCCTCGTCGGACGCGAGGGATCTCGCGAGGTAGCACCTCTTTTTGCTCATACCTATTTCCAGCTTTGACGGTGACTCCAAGCGACAGACACGCAACCGATCTCGATACCCTGACGTGTAAAATACATCCATTCACACACTACATACAAACAAATACCACAGACGACATATTTCGCTCATACACACGGCAGGATTCGTTCGCGTACGCGCATCCGGTCGCGTTCGCGAACGAGGGATGCTCGAATCTTCGTCGTAGCGTGTTCTATTAAGGAGTACTCAATAAACGTAAAGCATCGTGACTAAGGTTAAATAATCGTAAATAATCTTATAAAGTGTAAGGTTTAATGAATATTAACTAGCCATTGGCTGTGACCGATAACTGCCATTTTCGTAAAACAAGATGAAAAGAAAAAAAATCCATGTTAAGCGCGCGGGAGAAGGACGCAGGGACTCTTTTTCTTTTGTAAGAAGAGCTAGCCGCGATTCTCGCCTGCGAGAGAGAGGGGGGAGGGGAGAGAGAAACAAAACACACACACACACACACGATACACCTCAGGTACACATGGGCAATAGAGAAGAACCTGGACGTGGGCACACATGTACACATATACCGGGCATACAACACACGCATACCGAACGACACTCGAAGACGGGTAGGGGGTCTCGTGAGTAAGAAGAAGAACCGGTGGATGTTGTGTTGAACGAGGGGTGCGCCCGACACGCTCCGCGACCTAGAATGATGAGTCGATGAGGCAGGATAGGAGGAAGATGCTCGCGTGGCCGCGAAAAATGCGAATGACGCGGGAATCGAGAATGATTAAAGGAAAGAGACGGTCGATCGACGACGATCATCCCCCATCACCCTTTGATTTTGAGCTGCGACCCCGCGAGAGAGTGAGGAGAAGAGAAAGCGAAACAGAGAAAGTATCCAACTCGAGAGACGAAAACCGACAGAGGGAGGGTTGGGAGGTAAAGTGTAAAGATTATGGATGTGAAGACACACACCCACACGACGATACATATCTCAAAGAATAATAACTAAACGTAAGGGAGATTATAGGAGTTAGTTGATGGCAGAGTAAATAAGGGGAGTTTAACCGAAAAAAGCAGATAAAGCAGATGACAATTTAAACTATAGGTATATCGAGACGTATATATAGATAAATTATATATAAATATATATTATATATGAATATAAATATATATAATGTATAAAGAGAGTATGAGTGAGAGAGTAAGAGAGAGGAAAAGGAAAAGGTATATATGATCGTTGTTGCTTAATTTGTCTCTATTTACTATATTATTATATTCTATTGAATAGGTATATCCGATCATTATTATTATTATTATTATTCGATTATTATTCTATTATTATTATTCTATTATGATTATTATCATTCTTATTATTATTGCCGCGATTATTATCATTATCATCATTATTGCTATTGGCCCATATAATAATATATACATGTGTATTTATCATATTTTTCCCCCTCGTGCATGTCGAATCGCATAGTCTCCAAGCTTCGCGCGAGGTCCTCGGCGGAGGGATCTGACGTTTCTATTTCTTCTTATACTCGACAGCTCCGCTGACCATCGCCAATCACTTTTTCTTTTGTTCCGCGGGTTTTTCTCAAGCATCGTGTTCTCTTTTTTCGCAATTTTTCGTTCGATTCGAATCCTCGTGCTTTCGCTCTGCATTAGCCCCCCCCCCAAATCATTTTTTCAACGCCACGTGCAACCTATCGGCCGACGATGATGGATAGTGATGATTGGTCATGAGTGAGAACGTTCGAATAATTAATATATTATATACATATACATACACATACCATACAGTGACACAAACTCAGTTACATACACATACTTCGCGTACTCACACCGACAGAGACACATACATTCACTCTTACATTACGAATATATTCTATGTATATTGTATACATGCATATGTTTATATATACATTTATATGTATATCGCGAGTATTGGATAAGGGAGCGCGCGTTCGAGAGAACAAACCGGCGTATTACGATGATCACTATTATTATTGCTAGCTATTACCCGCGAAGATTGTAGCAATTTTTTTGCCGATCCATCGTAAACAAGGCAGTAAGATCAGGCCTGACGAGATACACGAGCACTCTCGAACGTGTGTACCGCATAACTACTTACTTAATTACTTACCTAATCTACTTAATTATCTTAAAGAACGAACGAAGCCGTAGCCGCGCCACTCATAGCGACCGCGACCAGTCGACTCGATCGCATCCCCCGTCGCTTTGTCGATTTCTCGGCCAGCCGATTACTGTCTCGGGTCGCCCTTTGACTCACGGTACAAATCGATAGTCTCTGCGTGACTCTCTTGTGAATCAAATCGGACGCGCGTACAGTTTTATATTCGCTTGTGTGATAGAGAAGTCTATTGCGCGACCCGACAAAATTGCGCCTCACCCGGAGGAATATTCCGCTTAGAGTACTGGCAATATTTTCTACGAGATACAAATTCTTACCGCAGATTGACGATCGACAGTAGTAACATCGCTGCTCGGAGAAATCAGTCGCGTTGATCGGTGGAGTGCGATCGATCGTGTTATAGATCATATGTTACTCGCTCATCATGGGAGAACTCATGCCAGTAACACGGTGCGTGGTTCATCGCGAACAGTCGCACGAGTCGCGGCTACGTTGAGCTGTCAGCCCACAAACTCGATCTCAAAGAGAAACGAAACGGAGGAATCAAGCCCCCCCTCTTTTTTTTGCATAGAACTCGGATACCTTTTCGAAGCTTGCGCGCGAAGCCTGGCGATGACAACGATCCCTGAGACGAGTCGGTGACCGTTCGGTCGTCACCCTCTTTCTTGGATCATCGATTCTCGTTCCTTTTTGTCCCCCCTAACCCCCTTTTTTGTGTGTTCCTATAGCGCGTTCGTTTTACGATAATTCCAAGGGTTGGTCGGGTGCTCAAACTTCTGTTCTTTTCGCTCTGGTTGCGTCGGAGCTCCCCGCGGAAGAAAGCAGTATTTCCTTTGTGCTTCGAAGTTGCCAGCGTGCAGAGGTCTTTCGGTTTTTAGTAAATTATTTTCTCGTAGACATTGCATTAGTCGCGTGTTAGGAATATGTATCGAGTCAGTAGCACCTGGATAATTTGGCTAGGGGGGTGGATTCCCGGGGGGGGGGGGGTGCCACTGTTTTGTAATAAGATAGGAGGCGGAAAGGTGGACGAAGAAGCACTTAGGCAATATATGGGGGGCGCATGGTGTATTTTATTCGCGTGCGAGTGTGGAGTCGCCCGCTCCGTTTGCGCGACCGGATCCGAGGGAGGCAACCGCCCGGAGACTAGAAAATCAGTATTTCAAAAAATCTATATATTATATATATATAAATATAAATATATAAATATAAATGTATATTATTATATGAATATTATTGTAACTATTATTGAAATTAGAGGTTGATCGGGCTATAGTGAGACAAGTCTCGGACACTCGCGACACGAAGGTCGTCCGTAGTAACCGGGTGCGCACGAGACGCGTCCGACTGACAACTGAACTGAAGCAGTAAAAAAGCACAGAAAACAGTAGTTAGGAGTCGAAGAGTGAGGAATGACGCTGCGACTTCTTCTAAAAAAGGCTCCTTAGTGACCGTATTTGTGAAAACGAGAGAGAGAGAAAGAGTGCGCATGTGTGAGAGAGAGAGAAAGAGGGTCGGAGAGAAAGATTGCATATAAACGCAACGTATAACGCATTATCATAGTTATCGCATTATTATGATTACGATTACAATTATATATTACACATTGAATGTTGTGCTTAGTATTTTAACGAGCTCCCCTGCGCGCGCGGCGACGCGACGCGGGGCCAAGGGAGAGAGATAATGAAAATGCTAAAAACGAGAACCTTAATATATGTAGCGTGAGATATTTATATTCGATATTTTATTAATGTCATCGTATTTATCAGCATTATTATAAATATTGTAATTGACAGTAATATGCTAGCCGCAAGTGGAAAGAGAGAAAGAGAGAGCGAGAGAGAAAGAGAAAAATTATCGAGAGGAATTAGTTAACGCGAACGATGTGGTGTAATAGGAGAGGTCTCTCGATCTTCCTTCTGGCCAGGGACAAACGACCACGGAAACGGTGAAGAGAGAGTGATAGAGATTCGCGTACCGTACACTCTCCTCTTCCACTTTCTTTTTTTCTTTCTAAAATGCCCACCTCGCTATTTATTTATCAAACGAGAATCCGAGAAAGGCAAGAAGACAGAAGCGTTCAGCGAAGCAAATGTTCAGCCGATCGGCAATAATGCATCTTCTTTGATTCATTATTCTCAATCTGTTCATTCCTATTTCCCTGGACATTATGCTGCTTCCTCTTCTCGATCTCTTTCGGCCCGTTCGGTGCCTACGTTCTCCGTCTCATTCGATTCCGCGGTTCTCGAAGCCAACGAGATCGGTTGCCGATTTTCTCGCGCACGCTTCGTGCACTCCCTTCCGAGCCCTTCTTTTGTTCTTTGCTTTTCCCCCGGGATTGTCTGCTTCGTTTTCAGGCAAGGTTCGGGCCTAGGTTGCACCCGACGCTAGTTTGGGCATTATGCTTTCGCGAATGGGGGAGTGTTTTTGGGTGGATCAGCGAAAATGGGAAATTGAGTTTGTGGAGATACAGAAGGTAGAAGTAGCAGCACGGCGAAGCCTTTCGAGTGACTCGAGATCGACAATTTCGCGATTGTTTTTGCTCCAACGATAGCTATAACTACTGTTATAATGATATTAGTCGAATCAGCAATAATCGAAGTACAACTATCGCATTGATCTTGCAGTCGATCGCCGTGGGCTTCGCTGCGTGGTGCTTTCTTTGCCATTGAAGATTCTCTATGATTGGATAACCAGTGGGGGGGGTGTTATGTGTACCATCCCGCGCGATCGCGAATGATATTACGCGAATTGACGCGACGCCAAACCGAAACGGGAACATCCCCATGTTTCCACGCGTAGACAAACACACACACACACACACACACACACACCTGCATACGGAAAGACAGGCGTATCCCTAGTATATTAATCGTGAGGTTGCTGCTACTATTGGTAAT